>JAHRHZ010000017.1:7743925-7753977 GCA_024137785.1 Ginglymostoma cirratum | reverse complement strand
TTCTGATGAAGGGTCTAGGCCCGAAATGTCAAGCTTTCCCGCTCCTATGATGCTGCTTGGCCTGATGTGTTCATCCAGCTCTACACCTTGTTATCTTGGATTCTCCAGCATCTGCAGTTCCTGTTATGTCTGATATAAGAACCAGAGGATGCCAATTTAAAAGGGTTTTCAAAAGGTGCAAATGTGATGCAGGAAAAATCTTTTTCACACAGAGAATAGTTGTGGTTGTGGAATGCTGGGAACTGTGATGGAGGCAGGCTCAAGTGAGGCATTCAAGATGGCATTGAATGATTATTTCTATTTAAATAATGTCCATACGTATGTGTAACAAGCAAGAAATTGGCAGTAGGTAATGATGATGCTCTCTTGATACTGCATCCGCTGTATCTGTGTGGCCTCCTTTGCATCGGAGAAACCAAGTGGAGGCTTGGGGACCGCTTTGCAGAACACCTGTGCTCAGTTCGCAACAAACAACTGTACCTCCCAGTCGCGAACCATTTCAGCTCCCCCTCCCATTCCTCAGACGACATGTCCATCCTGGGCCTCCTGCAATGCCACAATGATGCCACCTGAAGGCTGCAGGAACAGCAAATCATATTCAGCCTGGGAACCCTGCAGCCCAATGGTATCAATGTGGATTTCACAAGCTTCAAAATCTACCCTCCCCCAACCGCATCCCAAAACCAGCCCAGCTCGTCCCCGCCTCCCTAACCTGTTCTTCCTCTCACCTATCCCCTCCTCCCACCTCAAGCCGCACCCTCATCCCGCCCCCTTGACCTGTCCGTCCTCCCTGGACTGACCTATCTCCTCCCTACTTCCCCACCTGCACTCACCTTTACTGGCTCCATCCCCGCCTCTTTGACTTGTCTGTCTCCTCTCCACCTATCTTCTCCTCTATCCATCTTCTATCCGCCTCCCTCTCTCTCCCTATTTATTTCAGAACCCTCTGCCCTCCCCCATTTCTGATGAAGGGTCTAGGCCCGAAACATCAAGCTTTCCTGTTCCTATGATGCTGCTTGGCCTGCTGTGTTCATCCAGCTCCACACCTTGTTATCTCTCATTTGAAGTACTAGTGCTATATCACGGGCCAAATGGCCTTTCTGCAACATAGCGCTTCTATGATTCTGTGATTGTGTGTACGTAAGGGAAGGAGAGAGGAAGGGAGAGAAAGTTTCTGTGTCTGTTTCTGTGTCAGAGACTGGGAGAATGAGTGTGTCCATTTGTGGAAAAGTGAGGTAGATTATACAAGTTTGCAATAGGATGTGAGAGTGTAGGGTGGATATGTGGGCGGCATGGTGTCTCAGTGGTTGGCCCTGCTGCCTCACAGCACCAGGTCCCAGGTTCAATTCCAGCCTCAGGCGACTGTCTGTATGGAGTTTGCACATTCTACTCGTGTCAGCACGGGTTTTCTCCGGGTGGTCTCACAGACCAAAGATGTGCAGGTCAGGTGGATAGGCCAGGCTAAATTGCCCGGTGTCCAGGGATGCGCAGACTAGCTGGATTAGCCACGGGAATGCAGGGTTACAGGGATTGGGTAGGGGGCGTGGGTCTGTGTAGATTGTTCATTGGAGAGGAGTGTGAACTCAATAGACTGAATGGCCTGCTTCCACACAGTGGGGATTCTGTGACTCCATAAGGAGTGAAGCATGGGTGTGCAAGGGAAAGAAGGAGTGAAAGGAAGGAAGGAAGGGACATTGTGAGGGAGCATGAGCATGAGAGAAGCTATGTGAGTATTGGATGGAGGGTGTGTGATGGAATGAGTGTGTATAAGTGAGGATGTGAGTGTGCAAGTGTGAAAGAGGGAGGGCAGTAAAAAATGCAAGTGAATGGAGAAGGCAGGGAGAATGTACGAGTGTGAGCTGGATGGAGTGTGTGTGTGTGTGTGTGTGTGTGTGTGTGTCTGTGTAAGAGGGAAAGTAGACACACATCTACCCTTTCCCTCTTTCTCCTCCTCCTTCCCAAATATCTATCTGCAGGCAGGGTGGGAGAGGAGGCAAACCTGAAACACAACCCTGTTCAGATTTTCACTTTCTATGAATTCTATCGAGGATGACTAAGTGTATTTGCCACCAGAGATGGATGCAATGTCCGTGTTAGTTAAACCCAGCAATAGCTCAGCCCTGATCCACATCCACTTCCATGGTATTTGGTACTTGAGGTCTAGTCGGTCTTTTTTTAGCTCTGTATCTTAACCAAAACAGCAAAAATAAAATTTAATTAGTTAACATCTTGGCAATTCTTAATGCTAAATCTTTAATTACTCATTTATGTAGATGATTACAAACACATCATTTAGGATCAGAAGTAGGCCACTTGGCCCCTTCAACCTACTCATTTTTCACCTCATTGTTCAAGTCTCACTGATTTCAGGAAAAATACCAAAAAGTTTAAAGTCTGTGAATATTGTACTGTTATTTATAAAGAACACAAGGGATAGGCCAAATACCTATACATCAGTCCGTCTGACTTCACGGTAAGTGAATTATTGTAATTGATTCTGAGAAGGCAGGAAATTATAGGCCAGGTAGCCTGACTTCAGTCGTTTTATAAGTTTTTAGAGTCCATTATTAAGGATAAAATTGTGGAGTACTTGCAAGTGCATGGTAAAGTAGGACTGAGTCAGCACACCTTCATCCAGGGGAGATCGGGCCTTACAAACCTGTGAAAATTCTTTGAGGAGGTAATGAGCAAGTTAGTCAAAAGAGAGCAGGTGCATGTGATCTACTTGGATTTCCAGACAGAAGGCTGCTAGAGAAGATAAGAGTCCATGGTTTTAGGGGCAGGGGACTGTCGTGGACAGAGGATTGGCAGAAGGCAGAGTCTGTGGATAAAGGGGTCTTTTACAGGTGACTAGAGGAGTTACGTAGGGGTGAGTGTTGGAACGACAACTATTCATGTTATACATTAACAATCTGGATGAAGGAACTGAGTTGAACTAAATTGTTGCTAAGTTTGTAGATGAGAAAGATAGGTGGAGGGACAGGTAGTGCTGAGGATGCCAGGAGGCTGCAGAAAACCTGCACATACCAGGAAGAATGGGAAAGAAGTTGTGGATGGAATGCAATATAAGAACATGAAGACCAGAAGGTGTAGATTATTTTCTAAATGGGAAAAGGCTTTGGAAATCTGAAGTACAAAGGGACTAAGGATTCCTAATTCAGGATTCTAAAGGTTAACATGCAGGTTTAGTTGGCAGTTATGAAGGGAAATGCAATGTTAACCTTCATTTTGAGAGGGCTAGAATACAAGACCAGGGATGTACTGCTGAGTCTGTAAAGACTTCGGTCAGACTGCATTTGGAATATCGTAGGCAGTTTTGGGCCCTACACCTGATGAAGGATGAGCAGGTGTTACAGGGAGTCCAGAGGAGAATGATCCCAGGGATGAAGGGCTTGTCATATGAGAAGCAGTGGAGGACTCTGGGTCTGTACTTGATTGAGTTTAGAATGAGAGGGATATCACTGAAACTTACAGAACACGGAGAGGCCTGGAAAGAATGGATATAGAAAAGATGTTTCTCCTAGTAGGAAAGACTAGGACCTCGGGAAAGCCTTAGAGTGAAGGAATGTTACTTTAGAACTGAGATGAAGAGGAATTTCTTCAGCCAGAGAGTGATGAATCTGTGGAACTCATTGCCACAGAAGGCTCTGGCAGCTAAGTCATTGAGTGTATTTAAGACAGAAATAGGTTCTTCATTAGTAAGGGGACTGAAGCTTATGGACAGATGGCAGAAAAATGGGGTTGAGAAACATCTTTGCCATTCAATCGTGACTGATCAGAACGGCCTAATTCCACTCCTGTACCTTAGGGTCTTTTGTAAGTTGATTGGTAGAATAATTGGAGGGTACCGAAGAAAAATCATTTTCACCCAGAGAACGGTGAGCGTGTGGAACTCTCCTCACAGCTTGGTGATTGGAGCAGGAAACCTGAACCCACTTGAAAACAATCTGGATCTTTCTCTGAAAGACTGCAACTGGCTCGGCTGTGGACCAGGTGCTGGAAGGTGGGATTAAAATGAGTACCTAGATTTTTTTTCTCTTTTTCAGCTGGCACAGATATGATCGATTGAATGGCCATTTTCTGTGCTGTGATTTTCTGTGATTCTACTCAATAAGATCATGGTTGATCTGATTCCTCCACGTTCCTACTTATCCCTGATAATGTCTACCCTACCCCCGATCCCTTGCTTATTGAGAATCTATCTGCCTCTGCTTCCACCAAATTTTGAGGAAGTGATTTCAGAGATCGTCACTGAGAGAAGAAAATGCTTCATCATCTCCATCTTAACTGGGTGACTGCTCAGTTTTAAACTGACCCCTCATTTTAGATTCTCCTACAAAAGGTAACATCCTTTCCACATCCGTCTTGTCAGGACCTCTAACGATCTTGTGTATTTCAATCCAAGTCATTTCTTACCCTTCTACTTTCCAGTGGATACAAGCCTAGGCTGTCCAACAAGACAAATCACCCATTCCAAGTCTAGCCATAGTTTCTGAGCTGCTTCAATGCATTTACATTCTTCCTTAACTAAGGGCCAGTACTGTACACACTACTCCAGAGGTTTGGTCTAACCTTTAGTATTTGGGGATTCTTATTAAAGTTTATGTTTATTGTTTTAACAACGCTTATCTTTCTGAAATTTGTTCACCAGTACCCCAAAATATAATTTCCTTTATTTAAATTTTTAAACACATTTTTGGCTAAAGTGAACCAGGAAAATAGTTAAGAGGTAAAAGGTAACTGTTGAAAAGCAATGGCAAACATTTAAGAAGCTATTTCAGAATATAGGAGCATAAGGCCAGGTCACCTCAAATCTGACTTTGGGAAAATTTTCAATGAATCAGAAATTATTTTCTAGAATCAATTTTGAAGGAAGTAGCAGCAGGATATTTAGAAAATTATCTAATCATTGGACACAGTTAACATAACAAATGTATTAGGCTTCTTTGAGAATGCAATAGCATGGTGAATGTTGAGTATTTACATTTCCAAAAGCATTCAATAAAGTGTTGTATTGAAAATCACTACACAAACCAAGAGCTCATGATGCTTGGGTGATTTACTAGCATGGATAGAAGAATGGCTAGCTAACATAAAATAGAGTAGGAAAATGGGTCATTTTCACTTAACAAACTATAATGGAGTGGCCCAGGAGTCTGTGCTAAGGTACCAACTATTTACAATAAATGCTAATGGCTTGGATGAAAGGACCAATTATCTTGTAGCTAATTTTGGTGATGATATAAGAATAGGTAGGGTGCAGACAGTCTGTGAAGGGATTTACTGAATGGGCAAGTGTTTAGCTATTGGAGAGTAAAGTAGAAAAATCTGTGGTTGTCCATTTTGACAAGAAAAATACAGAAGAATATTGAAATAGAGAGTTACTGCAGAATATTGTAGTACAGATGGATCTGCATGAAACACAAACTATAGCATGCAGGTCTAGCAAATAATGAGGAAGACAAATGGAATGTTGGCATTTTCTATAAAGTTGCATGATGTAAAGATGTAGGGAGGTTTTGCTACAGCTGTACGGGGCTGTGGTGCAGCCATGCCAACAACACTGTATAATTTTTGTCTCTTTAGTTAAGGAGGGATATATATACCTTGGAAGCAGTTCAGATAAAGTTAGCTAGGGTTGAAGTGGTTGTTTAATGAGGAAAGCCTACACATTAAAGTTTAGAAGAATTAAAGATGATCTTGTTGAAAAATAAATGACCCTGAGGAAACTTGATAGAGCCGATGCTGAGATTATGTTGCCGTTGTGCGTGAATCTTGGACTTGTAGTTTAAAAATTCCCATTTCAGCTGAAGACAAGGAGGAGTTTCTTCTCTGAGTTCATTAATATTTGAAATTCTCTTTCCCAGGGATGATTGGAGGCTAGGTCTTTGAACACACTCAAGGGATACGTAAGACAGATTTTTGTTCTATAAGGGAGTCCAGAGTTAAAGGATCAGGATAACAACTAAAGATAAGGCCATAAATGGATCAGCCATAATTTTGTTGAATTGCGCAGCAAGCTTGAATGGTTAAATAGCCATTTTCAGCTCTGATCTCTTAAATTCATATGAGTTCCAGGATGATGACAGCCCTCCAGTCATGGCCGCACAAAGCCTACTGGAGATGGGTTACAGCAGTATATCCAAGAGAGCTGCCAGAGACATTGTGTAGGCAAGTGGTGAGTGGTTGAGAGTCCATCCAGAGTATGAGTTCTGCCTTGTCTCTGGTGGGTAAGTATTTGGCTTCCTGCACAGGTAAGTTTGCAACTATCAAGGAGAAACAGAATCAGTAGATAACTTACCAGCTTCCAGCTAAGTGCTTGGACTTGCATGCCATTGCTCTGGCCGTGGGCTGTATACAATGATAGAGAGGCAAGAGGAGCATAGGCACATGGACCTCTCCCAAGCATCCTTTCTCCTCAACTAATCAGTGGGGTACCATCCCGCACCAAGAATAAAGAGGATTACCAGGCTATTCTTCCTTTCAGATCATGCCAAAGTTGAATAAACACTTCTTAGCTTTTCTGACTCCAATTCTTCCAATAATCAAGATCAAAGAGGATGCACTGCACCCACGGATGAATCTGTCAGCATTCTGAGGTACTTCAGGTCATGGACGTTCAGAGGGCAGTCACCACGCTCACCTCAGGCACCAGGAAATTGTGTTCAACAGCGTGCCTGCACCTCAGCTGCAGATGTCGGGTTGCACAATGTCATAGTGACCAAAAGCACAAACAAAATAGCATGTGGTGCACAATGGTGGCATGGATGTTCAAACCTTTGTCTTTCTCAATGTGCAATTAAAATTTCATGATCACTTTATACCTGAGTGATGGATAGTGTTGCCATTGGGTTGTAGTTAACAGTGCAGTTGCTTGCAAGAACAGTTGTAAGTCGTAATAGGTAAAGAAGGTGGGTCATATTGACGTCTTTTGGTGATTTGGATGATCGGAATGGAGTGGTAACCAAAGTACATTGATGAGTTGCTGTCAGGTGGAAATGCAGGAATGCAGAAATTTCCTAGGTGTAAGGCCTAGCACAACTTTATTCTCAAAGGCATTCTGCCTGCTGGAACCTGTTGACAGAGAGGAACTCATGGACCTTCCACACATATCTCTTCGTTACATTGGTGTATGGTTATAGATCTCTAACATCTGGTCTGCCCATCCTTATTAGATGAGGTCTGTGGGTTCTTAATGTCTGTCATTGGCCCAGACTCCCTTCTGTTTTACAAGTTTGTGCAGCACACAGAACGTAACAATCATCCTCAAGATTCTTAATTGGAGAGTTTTGTAGGAATAGTCCGGGCAGCAGAAACAAAACAGTCACACCTAACCTTACTGTGATGCTTCTCAACCTCTTCTCTTACCAAAGAAATCTCCAGTTGGCAACAAAGCTCCAACTTGCTAACCTTTGATGGTTGCCTTGCCTGTTCACTATCAGCTTTACTTGGTCGTGAAAGTCTGTGATTCTCATGCACTTAACTTAATTACTGAGGTAGCATTTAATTGCTAAATCAATAGCTTATGGAACATGCAGATTATGTGCCTGCATGTGCCCATATTATTGCACAATACCATGCAGACTACTCAGAAAATGGCAGGTACGTATTCACTACTGGGAAGTGGAAGAAGGTCAAGGCAGCACAGTGGCTCAGTGGTTAGCACTGCTGCTTCGCAGCACCAGGGACCCAGGTTCGATTCCATGCTCAGGTGACTGTATGTGTGGAGTTTGCGCATTCTTCCCGTGTCTGCATGGGTTTCCTTCAGGTGCTCTGGTTTCCTCCCAAAGTCCAAAGATGTGTGAGTTAGGTGGATTTGCTGTGCTAAATTGCCCATAGTGACCAGGGATGTGTAGGTTGGGTGGATTAGCCATGGAAAATACAAGTTATGGGGATAGGGTTGGAGGAGGGGCGTGGGTTCTGGGTGGAATGCTCTTCAGAGGGTCAGTGTGGACTCGATGGGCCAAATGGCCTGCTTCCACACTAGGAATTCTATGATTCTAACCATAAAAAATCTATTCCTGGAAACTTATTCACATGACTTGCTCCCCCGCCCAACCCCATTCTCCAGTCATTAGTCACCAATACATCCTTTCAATGTTCTACTTTCCTACACCATTTGGAAAGCAAAAGGATACATTATGCAATTGGATGACACTAAACTCTCAGCCAGTCGTTCATTTTCTTTCCTCCTGTTTTCAGTAATTTTTTTTGTTTTTTTTTAATGTTCAAACAAAATTTTAAAAAATGTCTTTTTTTAATGTCCCTATGAATTGTCTCCGGAGTTACGTGATGTAATGTCTTGGAGATCAATCTCAGGAGACTTCAAGCAAAACCTGAAGGGTTGTCAATGCACAGAACACACCTGTAACTGAGCTTTGCACTTCAAAAATACCAGGCAAAGCAGGGAAAACACAATTAGAATAATTGGGGGAGACAGATGACAGATCTGTCCCCTTTAAAATCCAGAGAAATTCACCCAATCCCCATACCTAAAGAGAATATGACATAATCAGTTAGTTTGGAGCTCAATTAAATCTCTAACATTAACTTTTGTCAGAACTGTTACCTAATATGATAGTTGTAGTGCTGCCTGTCCATTTCTCATCTATACTGTCTACAGGGGCATATTCATCATTGATTTCTCTTTCTTTCCACACAACATTAATTCTAAAGACCTCTAGTATCAGTTATTCCAATGTTCATCTATTTTGCACATCCTTTAAATTTCAGATCATTAGCTGCCTGTATTCTGTCCTACACTGGGACCCACAGTGTAAAGTGGTGGGTCGATATTAGAGGGAGACAGTATAAATGAGCTAGAGAGAGGAAGCATAGTTAAAGTCAATAATGGAGTGTCATAGATAGAGCAAACACAGTCCAAAAAGTGAAAAGGGGTCTTTGGTAATGTAAGAGAAAAATTGACAAGTGTTTGATGCAAATTATATATTTTTTTCCCTTTAAACTAGGGCACTCATTAAACCAGATCAAAAATTAAATTTTTCAGTTGGTCTAAGTATAACAATAAATCCATTAGTAAGAATATTAGTATGTGGCACATCTGGAGACATTAAATTGCTAACTGCACTTTAAAAAAGGGAGATAACAAGCATGGGGCTGGATGAACACAGGTCAAGCAGCATCATAGGAGCAGGAAAACTTGACGGTTCGGGCCTAGACACTTCAGCAAAAAAGGGAGGGTTTTTTTTAGAACGTAGTTGGGTAGTTGTGACCTGTTGCTTGTAGTTCTGTGTTATATGGAAATTTCAACATTATCTCTCAAGACACATTACCAATGTGTAGAAATTGTCTCCAACCGCTTAAGCACAAGCCCATGATTCCTGAACTGTAACAAAGTCGCAAGTCTTTATAGATCATCAGGAAGGATGAAAATTTCCTGGATCCTCTACTCCAGAAGTTGGTCACCCCAGAGACAGTAACAGTTCAGTGCAGTGGATAGGTAGTCAGCCAGAAAAGCAGCAAAAATATTACAACAAACAGGGTTGTTGTGCTGGTAATCAAACCCCACTATTTCCAGAGCCATCATAAATGTGCAAATTTGATGAAAACCACTGAATTACCCAAATCTATTTTTTTCCCTCCGGTTTGCTGGCTCGGCCAGCTTTTATTGTCCATTCCTAATTGCTCAGATGGCAGTTAAGGTTCAACTACATTACTTTAGTGCTGGGGTCACATATAGGCTACATCAGGAAAGCATCATAGATTTCCTTCCTTAAAGGACATTTGTTTTTATGGCATTCAACAAAGGTTACTTGGTTGCTATTAGGTCCAAATTTTAATTGAATTCAGCTTTCACCATGTCCCTTGGTGGAATTTGAACAAATATCCCCAGAACGTTCGCCTGCTAGTCCAATGACATTACCATTGAGCCATTGCCTCCTCATAATTCAGATTAAAATTAAATTGTCAAATTCAGGTTAAAAGAATATACACACCGGGTTAACAAGGTGTAGAGCTGGATGAACACAGCAGGCCAAGCAGCATCAGAAGAGCAGGAAAGCTGATGTTTTGGGCCTAGACCCTTCTTCAGA
>JAHRHZ010000017.1:7668613-7743525 GCA_024137785.1 Ginglymostoma cirratum | reverse complement strand
GAGGAGCAGGAAGGCTGACGTTTCGGGCCTAGACCCTTCTACAGAAAGTCACAGAGTCAGAAAGTCTTCATTTTCTGAAGAAGGGTCTAGGCCCGAAACGTCAGCTTTCCTGCTCCTCTGATGCTGCTTGGCCTGCTGTGTTCATCTAACTCTACACCTTGTTATCTCAGATTCTCCAGCATCTGCAGTTCCTACTATCTCTACACACCGGGTTTTCATTAAGAAGAACATAATTATTGTAGTCAAAATATTTGTAACTCGATGTCTTGGAAGAAATCTAAATTAATAACTCCATAATAAATTTACACATCCTTAAAATCCCTTCATGTATATATGTGTATGTGTATGTATATTATATATACAATATACACAAAGGCACAAAACAAGACCCAAGTACAATGGGTGGGCATGGGAAATGATAAGTCAGAAAAACACTGTTTTGGCACCAGACATTGGTGAGTTGTTTTCTTTTGTCTTTTTTCTAACTGCTTCTGATTCTTTACAAATGACTTGAGGTTACAGATGCGCTGCTTCTCGATCTTTCATTCACTGACTAAAGCGTCACCTTTTCTTTCCCTGAAGGTGCTTTGTCCCCATTTTTCCTTTCATAGAATTCCTACAATGAGGAAGCTGGTCATTCAGCCCATGAGATCCATACCTACCCTCCAAAGAGCATCCCACCCAGACCCACCCTATCCCTGTAACCCTGCATTCCCATAGCTAATCCACCTAGCCAGTTCATCCCTGGATGTTATGGGCAATCCACCTAACCTTTATATCTTTGGACTGTGGGAGAAAACACACGCAGACACGAGAAGAATGTGCAAACTCCACATCGACAGTCGTCTGAGGATGGAAGTAAACCCAGGTCCCTGGTGCTGTGAGGCAACAGTGCTAACCACTGAGCTACCATGCTGCCCCTTCTGACATAACATTTGCAAAGAGAGCAGTTGACAGGGGAATAATGAGTGAGCAGAGCAATGAGGAGATTTTTGTAATGTTCCTTCTGTACAAAGGAAGCAGAGAAAAATTTTAGATGCTTTTTCTTTGTGAGCTGGATATTTCTTCTGTATTGTCCAAACATAAGGCTGTAGCCATCTGCCCAGCAAGAAAGATGCTGACCATTCTTGTTCAACCCAACTATCGGGGGAAAAAAAGATAATCAAAGACTCTCTCTGGGTAAAATTATCGTGGGCGCACACACCCACTGCCATTATGAATCTTCTCTTATTGCTTTGCACAAGGCAACATTGCAGATACAAGTCAAAAAGTGTTACACTGACTCATTTTTAAAACTGCAACATTATCTTCTACAATCCAAAATAAAAGGTAGTCTTTGCAAGAGGCATGACGTTCAGCAGTCTTTGTGGTACACATTACGTGCAGCCTGGTACTCAACTCTGGAGACTGTTAGAAAATGTTGACACCTTAACTCTATCAAGTCCAGACCATGGTATCAATGAACAAGGCACTACACAAGGGGGAACACCAAAGAATAGAAATGTAGTTGCTATGGAACATTCCACTGTTGCTTGAAAAGACAAATATTTCCGCAACCTTTTTCACATGTTGTAAGGGGACTTCTGCTCCTGGTGCCAGAGTGAAGCATGTCATATTCAGAAAATTTTGCAGGTAAAAGAAGTGAACAAGAAGCTGTGGTATACGTTGGTACCAATTACAGGAGAGGTAGGTATTATGGTCTTCAGTAAAACTTTCAAGTGCTGGGAAGACAGTGAATAAGTAGGACCTTGAAAGGAATTATCTGGTAGGAGTAGAAATAGAACGATAGGGAGGATCAATGCATAGCTAATGCATGGTGCAGTTGGAGGGCTTCAGCTTTTAGGCCATTGTGACAATCTCTGGAGTTGGAGGCACCATTGCAAAATGGATAGAATGCAGTTCAACAAGACGAGGACCAGTCTCCTGGGGAGATTACTAGTGTGATTAGGAACAGTTCAAACTAAATTAGCAGAGGATGGGCACCTACATTTAGAATTAGAAAAGAGGAATAAGATGTGGGAAGGAGTAAAAGTGTTGGATGCTTCTCAAAAGGAAGTAGTATTTTAAACAGAAGCAGGTTAAAAATACTACAAAGAATACAAGAACGGGGTCAAAATGCATGTATCAAAAGCATAATGAGTAAAATTGGTGTACTACAAACACAAATAGCACTGTGGGATTATGAAGTTGACAACGAAGAAAGCATGGCTTTGAAATGATGGGGACTGGGGGCCTAATATTCAGACATACAAAGTGTTCAGGAAAAATAAGGAAGTGAGATGGATGTACCAATTAGGGAAGACATTGTACTGGACTTTAGTAATCCAATAAGATTGAGCTGGAAGACAGGAAGCCTCTTAAAATGTCAGTGTAAGATGTGAGAGGGAAGTCCATTGTCTTCTCACTGACAATATATTTCAGTGGCTCAGTCGCTGTGTGACCAGATGTGTGTGGCCAACTGAAGCAATTAATTGATTATTTAGCAACCCCTGCTCAAAAATAAATCAGTATTTTACAAGGTACCACTCCCAGGTGCAACCTCCAGGTAAATCACAGTGACCACTACTAATTTGAGTCCAAGAGCCAGATATCCCAAACAGGCAGTCAACTATCCATTAATAATTCTAAGGCAGTTTATTAGGAAGAATTTAAAGAAGATACATTAACCTAATAAACAAAAGAAGTATACAACCCTTGATAGTTAACTGTGGTTCACTATGATGAACTGATGGTTGCAATAGAGTATGTCAACCTCAGTTGTTTGTGATGGTAGCATTTTACTTCCTAGCCAATGAGAAAGGGAACACTTCCCTTCACCTTCCTTCATCTTTCCTGATGCATCTTCTGCCTGAAGAAGGTAGCTGTCAACTGACACTGACTAGTTAATACACTTTATTTCCCAGGGTTGATGGGTTATCCTTTGCCAATTACTTGTTTGAATATTTCAATCAATGAATATGAGGCAGGTATTCAACATGTCAAGATGGTCATGACCACGGAGGAGCCCCCTCTGCATCCCCCTCCCCTCCTCCACCTCCAAATCAGTAAAGACAGTCCCTGCTGCCACTAGAGTATTCACCCCTTTAATCTCTGGAGTCTGCCTTCCTTGCTCTGGCACATTAAATCAACATGGAGGCGTGGTGCAGTCGGAGCCATGTAGGCATACCAATCGCTGGAAAAATTTATATGGTTTGGTAATGTCCTTCGATAAAGGAAATTGCCATCCTTACCAGGTCTAGTTTACATGTGGCTTCAGAACCACAGCAATGTGGTTGACTCTAAACTGCCCTCTGTGCAATAAATGGTGTCCTAGCTGGTGACGCCCATGTCCTATGAATAAATAAAAAAATGAAATTGGGAAGTCTGAAGCCATTGCACTCAGTTCCTGCCATGAAGCCTGTTCTTTGACCACCAATTCCATCTTTCTCCCTTGTAGTGTTACATTTGACCTTGAAATGAAATTCTGCCACAACCATTGTGCTGCTGAAAACCTCATGCCTTTTATATCTCCAGATTTGACTTATGAATAGGCTCTAGTTGCCTCCCGTATTCAACATCCTAAAGTTCAGGTCATCCAAAACTCTGTTACCCATGTCCTAATTTGATCCAAATAGATCACTCATCATTCCTGTGTTTATTGATTTACAGTGATCCCTCAATTTTTAAAATTATGATACTTATTTTGAAATTCTGACATGGCCTGGCCCTGTAACCTCCAGTTTTACAAACCTCTGAAATGTCTGCATTCCTCTAGTTCCACTCTGTTAAACATTACCATTTTAAGTTATTCTGCCATTGATAGCCAAGCTTTCAGATGCTGGACCCTGAACTCTTCCATTGCTTTCTGAAAACCTCTGCTTTCTTTAAGACACTCCTTACAATCTACCTTATTACTAACCTTTTTGACCTAATATCCTCCTCAGTGGCTTAGTATCATTTTTAGCCCATGAAGCAACTTGAACATTATATTGTGTTAGAAACATTATGTAAGTAAAAGTTGTTCTTAAGCAGCAAAAGGAGAACACAAAAGTAAAACTGATCATTAAGCAAACCATTCAATAGCTTCGAGAATACAAAGCAATAACTCCTACCAGCTCTACATCTATTTATACTGAAAGGTTCAGTCAGTATTCACATTTTTGATGTCTACTGATCTCTGCCCAATTAAAACTTGATCTCTTTTGAATTTCTGCTCTACATTTGTACAAGTCCCATGTCCTTGGAATTCATTAATATGGATCTTTGCAGCATAGCATAAAATAAATGCACTTAAGCTCATGAAAAAGCTGAATGTTCTGTGACCTTATGTCCTTACAAAATGTGGTTGGATCAGCAGAAATGCATTCTTTCTATGATGTAAACTGAATAACATTGGAACAGATTGTGTAAAACTGAAAATAGCAATAGGCACTTAAAATCCATTCTGTTTCAATCTTTGATTCCCAGTCTATTCTAAGTTAGCAGTTCTCAGCTTGGGTGACCTTAGGAGGGTAGTCATTATTGCTAACTATTCTGGTTAATGATGGGAAAGTAAACAATTATTTCTGATTGTAACTCCTCCGTGAAATATGTGTGTTGTAAAAGAGAGTAAGAATACTTATTAAGAATGGGATTGCATTTGGCTGTGATGCCTTGCTTGTTCTATTGCCTATTCAGATACATCATTATTTACCTACAACACTTGTATGGAAGTAATATATGTCTTATTTTCAGTCCAAACCTGTCAATTTTGATTTACATCTAGCAGCTTTAGTTCAAGGGTACAAAAAAATTAATTTAATGTTGTATTGTGTTTCAGAGATGCTGCTGTTAACTCTCAGTTAAGTGTCAGCATTGTTATAAGTTAGATGAATGAGGCTGAGATTGATTAATCAACTTCTAATTAAATCTCTCTTGATAGGAAACTGGGGCTAGAGTAAAGAACTTGAGGCTGAAACTGGAATATAGTCTTTCAACTGAATTGAAATCTGAAATGAGAAGGGAGTAGAATCAAGTATCAATAATTATGGACTGAGGATGCCCCTAGGTGTGCAGCCAGGGAGAGGAAATGTAAAATGCTTTACATTTAATTTTTGCTTTGAGGACTTAGGTTTTGAAAGATTGTAGAAAATTGACTTATTTCAAATTTGTGGTAATGCCTGGAGTGGTTTCTTTAAAAACATTATTGAAATTTCATTTAAAGAAGGCTTCCTTGAAAACACGCAGCTGGTAGCGCCTGTTTTTTTTTTCACTATCAACCTCTGGGGCTGTTTCAAATTGTGAATTGCATGGAGAGGTGCTTGTTTTATTTTGTACAGTTGGAGAAAACATGCTAAGGTTAAGCTGCCCAGCTGGGCACACACATTTCTGAAAAGAATACATTTTTGTTAAGGTCATGGTGAACCCTATTTGTTCTTTGGAAATAGTGATTAAAGCTGCTTTACAAATGTGTATTTTCTGAACAAAATGAATCTGCAAAGTTTCAGAGACAGTCATGCATGATTAGTGACTTGGCTACACCTACCAGAACAAACGCCTTTTGCCTTCAAGAATAACCCATTGGTCAAAGTGTTTTTGGTTTTGGAAAACCAATCTCTGTAGATAAATCTTCTTCTTCCTTTTCATGAAGAGAGAAAGTGTGTTTGTGTATGTTTTCAGAATATTTAAAGAAATAAGGCATTTATATTTCTAAACTACTTGTTAATGAATTATTGTGCCTGTGTTGAATAAGTTTTGTTTTGATAATAAACCAGTGATTATGTTTATTAAAGAAACGGTTGATCGATGTTGTTGTTTAAAACTTGATAAAGTACATTAGTATTAATTTGTCATCTCAGTAATGGGAAAAAGTATTTTTATTTTAGGTTGTGACTGGTGGAACTAGAGTAAAGGCGCCTTGCTTCAGCATAAATTTTAACAGTATTAGATAAGGGAACGCAAAAGAATTGGGAAATTGATGGCTCGCACAGTCATCTTATTCATTACTAGTTTCCTCGGACTTCTATTTCCTGCAAGTTTCAACAATTTTTCTGTTAATTTTCTACCCTTCAATTGTAATAACTGAGATGTTGAGGAAAACTTTTTTTATTTTAATTGGAATAATCCTTACCAGTGTACAATTCTATGTTATGGTATATCTAAATCAATAATTCCTTTAAGCTGTGCAGCAATGTGGCTGCGCAGCTACGGGGAGGTCACCTATGTATTGATGAGCGTGCTGCGTATTGACTTCCATACGCAGATGTCGCTGCTGTGCATGGATCCAAGTGGTGGAGGATGCCTTCATGAAAAGTCCAACAGAAGAAGGGCTCACACTGGATAAACAGTGAATGTTTACTAAATAAATGTATCCAGTTGCATCACATCTGAAATACATGATGGTCTCTTTTGAGACATCAGGCTCCACTTCAGAGTTATATCATCGTAGTTTCCTCTGTTTAGATTAGGGACCTTAGTCTCAGAATCAATTATGTCACTCGCCATCTTAACAAAGAATTTTATCATGTTATAGTCAATGTAGATTGCCAGTTGTGAGGCACAAGTGAGGACTGTAATGTAGAGCAGCTCCAGTAAAACTCAAGAACCTTGACATCATTCAAGACAAAATATCAGAACTCTACGTACTGTAAACATTTACTCCATCCACAACTAATACAAGTACCAGTAGTAACAGCAACTCATCTCCACACCTCTGACCTATGTGAATTAACCTGCACGATTTGTGTGAATTTCAGTATCATTTATTTTTGGTTTGGATGTCTGATTTTCAACTAGAAGCATTTGGGTTTTCTGTCTGCTTAATGATTAACATGTAAGTATTTCTGCAACTGCTAAATAACATAGAACAGTACAGTATAGGAACAGGCCCTTTAGCCCACTAAGACTGCACCACCATATGATGCTTTTCTAAATTAAAAGCTCTTTTCCTCTACATGGTCTGTGTCCTTCTTCCCTGCCCATTCATATATCTGCCAAGATGCCTCTCAAATGTTGAAACTGTACCTGCCAAACACCAAAGAACATAGTGATTTACTTCAAAACACGGTGAGAGAAAGACTTTCTGGAGAGTATTCTTTTTTTTATCACAATGGAAGGTTTCTACAAACTTTCTAGGTAAACAGTTGGGCATTTGGCTCCAGTTTAAAAGGCCAAGTATTGATTTCTTTCTTCTTTTGAACTGGGGTAACTGCTATAACTTGGGGGGAAAAGGTTTTGTTTATTTTTAGTTTGTTTGGTAGTTCTGCTGTTTTCTTGGCTAAACCTGAATCTGTAAAGCAGTTGCCCCTCAGAAAGAAAGAAGGTAGTTTAGAACTGTTAAAAATCATTTACCTCATACAGGGATTTTAATAAATGATCCAGATCAAGAGTGTTTGATTCAAATACTGAAAGGGTCATTTGAAGCTGGGATATCCCTGACCTCATCCCAAGACCATCCCGCCCTTTCATTCCCCCCTCATTGGCCTGTCTGTCTTTGCTCCCACCTATCGGCTCCTTCCACCTCACTGACCAATCCCCACCCCTACATACCTACACTCACCTTTACTAGCTTCATCCCCGCCTCCTTGACCTGTCCGTCTTCACTCCCACCCTATCCACTCCATTATCTACCTGCTATCACCGCCCCCCCTCTCTATTTATTTCAGAGCCCCCTTCCCATCCCCCATTTCTGAAGAGGGATCCTGACCTGAAGCGTCAGCTTTCCTGCTCCTCTGATGCTGCCTGGCCTGCTGTGTTCCTCCAGCTTCACACTGTTATCTCTCACCATTTTTGAGTAGTTTAAGCTCAGTTGTATGAACACTCCAGGAAAAGGCTGTCAGATTCTCAAGGCTGGGAGTTGAAGCCACAGGTAAATTAAGCCCCTTTGGGCTGATAGAGAAGGGAATTGTCTCTGGTTAGAATACTGTAAATGACTATTTTTGGGATGGCCCCTGTCAGGCTCTGCTTGTTACTGGTTCCCTGGCTACATGGGTGTTTTTCCTAGTGCTGGAAGTACTAAATAAAATTATTTGCACAATGGTGTCTTCACTGAGTCCCTAAACTTACACACACAAAACACAGTGCTGTAGGAGAATAAATAAGCACTACTGCTGCAGAAAATAAAGAATATGTAAAAAGAGCATTTAGATTTAGAGCTAGTTGGCCACAGTACTGCGCACTAGTAAATAAAGGGTGACTTGGTGACAGGCTACCAGCCTCTGTGCAGTTATTTCACTTCCGTTCCATAGAAATAAAATTTTTCAACAAAAATAGTTTCTTAATTCTTTTATTCTCTTTCAATACATCCCAACACTTACTTTGCCTCCAGTACTTTGACTTAAATGCAATGTACAGTTTTTTTTATTTGCAGTTTGCCTGTCTCAATTAGACTTCTTCAGGTAATTTGTTGACGAACCTCCTGGCTGCCTGGAGATTCACAGAAAGTACAGATTCTGTTTTGATTATCCCACAAGCAGGGATGTTTTATATATTGCTGCTGAGAAACCCATGAAAAGCATTTGAGCTACCGTCTGAGTTGAAAGTAGGAAATAGTTCCTCCACTAATGAAAGCAAAACATGGGCCTTTGTCAATTACTCAGTGGAGAATAGGTAAGATAGCTTCATTGATTCAGAAAGCAGTAAACACAGAATTGAACTATCTTGGAGGGGCACAATCACTGTCAACACATTAACAAAATTGTTCACCACCACAGAAACTGGGCATACTTTAGTTTCTTGGATGTTTCACAATTTAATATGTTGAACAATAATAGTCTGATCATTTTAATAATTTCAATTATTCATCATTATTTAAAAAGTTACTTTGGTCTTCAAATATTGAAACAATACCAAACAAACGGCCATACATTTTCAGCCATTAAAAAAAATTATAGGAGTAGCTTACATATTAAAACTGTTTGACAAGCAATCTACAAAGACAGTATTAAGCTGATGAAGTCTAACAGGTTAAATTGAGATGTTTTTCAGGGCTCTTAAATAATGGGCTATCTTTTTTGGGAGGCTAATATCACAACATATACCAGTTACAAACCATATTGGTGTCTAGGAACTTGAAGGTCAGTTTTGATTCATGTCTGGATGAAGCACCACCAAAGCCACATTTGTTTATAGAAAAGTGATGGAACAATATTGGGAAGGATAACCACTACACAAAGATAACAAGCATGGGGCTGGATGAACACAGCAGGTCAAGCAGCATCATAGGAGCAGGAAAACTTGACGTTTCGGGCCTAAACCCTTCATCATTTCTGATGGATGGAAGTGCCAAGTTATCCGATGGCATTGAGCAAAGTGGTGGATGATGAGAACATGACCAAGTATCTGAAGAACTGCAAAAAAAATAGAAACTGGACTACAAAGGTCACTATACATAAGACATAATGGGGGTGGCACTGTGGCTCACAGCGCCAGGGACCTGGATTCGATGCCACCCTCGGGCAACTGTCTGTGTGGAGTTTGCACATTCTCCCCGTGTATATGTGGCTTTCCTCCGTGTGCTCTGTCTTCCCTCCACGGATTGGCCATGTTAAATTGCCCGTAGTGTCCAGGGATGAGCAGGCTAGGTGGGTTAGCCATGGTAAATGCAGGGTTACAGAGTGGTGGGGGATGCTCTTCAGAGGGTCAGCTTTCACACTGTAGGAATTCTAATCTAAGACCTGATTTATGGACTGTTATTTTGAGCCTCATGAAAAGGATCAAAATAAAGTTGTCAAGGTTATGGCTGATCCTTTGCAGAAATTGAGTAGTTTCAAGTATCTGCAGTCAGTGGTGACAGAAGACAGAAGTATAAGATTGAAAATTAAACAGCAGATTATCTCCATGGAAGGACATGGAAGATGTGCATTGGAGTGTTATGTGATGGAAAAGTACAACTGAAACTGAAGGGAAAAATCTACAAGACAGCATGTTTTGAATCTTCCTAGCCTTTGAATAACATCGATCACGGATAGAAATTTGGGAAATTGGGTGAATTGTTAAGTGAGGCCCTTCTTGATATCAAGATCAAAGAGTCAGATTTTCTAACCAAGTCCAGGCATTGAGACAAGACTCCTGCAAGTGAGCACTGTGAGGCCTATTAATGGGACTTATAGCTCATTATCACTCTCATTACTACCTAATCTCACTTCATTAATATGCATGCTCCCAATCTTCCATCTGCTGGATGGAAACTAGTTGCTGAGAATTCTAAAGATGGATATCTGAATAAGTATCTGGCAATTTCAGTTTGTCATTTGCTCCTCCAGATCTTCATCTTGGACACCCACCGTAAACAACTCAGAGCACACTACAGGAACATTGGTTGCATGCATGCAAATTGAGATATTTGGCATTTGACGTATACCTGCCTCACCACATTATCAAGGCACATTACTGATCCACTTTCAGTGTGGCTTTACATTTCATTATTAAACTTTGGAGTGCATTGGCACCTCTTATTGCAATGCTGCTGCAAGGACACTTTGCACACACATACAGGTACCCAACTTACAAATTCAACCAGGCTGCCTCTCAGGGTTTCTAGTTTATTCCTTTAGCAGACACTCATTTTGCGCATAACTGGATGCTCTCAACATCCCTGCCTTGTCTTGCCTTGGCTCACCTTGCCTTTTTGTGCTTTGCAACCTCAGCCAGACCTCAAAGGCTCACAGTATTTCTGTGTTACTTTGCTGTTTCTGGTGGAAAGAAAGTCAGGCAGCTTGTCATGGTTGTCAGCACTGATTAGTCAATGAGATAGACATGTAGCAGTACAGAACAGTGCAATGTCAGTCTTACACATACAGCATGTGCCTGTGCAGCATGCACACTGCATGTGTATCAACCAAATGGCCATGTTTCAAAGTCGAAGAGGGGTAATCCTCAGTCAAGCCAAGGCAGGTTGCTGTCAGTCAGTCAAGGGCTTGGTTACAGTCAGTCATCTACTTAAAGTAATCAGGGTCAGGGATCCTAACTGGGTCAGGGTCTCTACAGTCCAATGAGTGGGCCACAGTCAGTCTGGCAGGTCCAGTGCAAGCATTCAGCAGATTTGTGGATTGACAGTGATCCAGCCAGACATCAGTAAGGGCTGTACATCCAAATTCCTCAGTGGAATGGATCACTGTCAGTCATGGTGGGCCAGCTCAATAAACATAAAGAGAGATGCTATCAGAGAGCACTGCTGGATTATTTATCCAGCAACTCAGGGACTGTTCTGGGCCTTAAATTCAAATCCTGCCTTGGCAGATGGTGGAATTTGAATGCAATAAAAAACAACCTGGAATTAAGTGTCTAACAAAGACCATGAAATCATTGTTGATTTTGGAAAAAAATCCCATCTGGTTCCCTAGTGTCCTTTAGGGAAGGAAACTGCTATCCTTACCTGGCCTGGTATTCACATGACTCCAGAGCCACAACAATGTGATTGACTCTTAACTTCACTCTGGGCATCTACGGGTAGGCAATAAATACTGGCCCAGCCAGTGAAACCAACATTCTGTGAATGAATAAAAGAAAATATTGTTCCCTGTGAAAGCCGATTGATCAGTTGTAGATGCTTACTCCGTCACATACTGGTTCACTTACTCCACCTATTCTGAGTATGGTCCTGGTAGGCTTCTTCCTCATTACACTTTCTATGTGCTTCACAATGGAAGTGACAGCAAGTGGTTCCCTGCCAGTAACTTCCATCCTCAGTTTGAACATAGGGTGGCAAAGTGGCTCAGTGGTCAGTACTGCTGCCTGACAGTGCCAGTTGGGGTTCAATCCCAACCTCACACGACTGTCTTTGTGGATTTTCAACATTCTCCCTGTGGCTGCATGGGTTTCCTCCCACAGTTCGAAGATGCACAAGTAGGGTGGATTGGCTATTCTCAATAGCCCATAATGACCAGGGATGGGTAGGCTAGGTGGATTAGCCATGGAAAATATAAGGTAAGTGGGGACAGGGTAGGGGAGTGGGTCTGGGTGGGATTCTGTTTGGAGTGTTTCTGTGGATGTGATGGTCCAAATGGCCTGTTTCCATTCTGTACAGATTCCATGTAGCACTGAGACCCCAAACAACAGCGCATCCCCCACCCCCCGCCCAACTGATGTGTACCCTTATGGACATCATTGCAGAATACTCCCCTAAGACTTTGAGACATATCTCACTGTTTGCTGCAGATGCAGTGTGTTTCATACAAATGCTGCTGATGTATGATACAATTGCAATGACGTGTGACAAAATGTACGTGCCCTAAACTGAGCACTTTCTGCGCAGAATGGCCAGCTGCCGGTTGTACCATTATGCCAATTACTAGCACAAGGAAGGCATAACACAGCACACATGCTGTAGGCATGCCAGTAGATGCCAGGTTAGTGCATGCTGAGAGAGCAAGTGACCGGTACCATTCGACAGCCTGGTCCACATTGTAGAATAGGTGTCTGTCCCTGCGTAGTGACTGTACCCAATACAGTTGTGCACTGCTGGTGGCTGATGTGCCCCGACAGGCAAATCTGGGCTTCCAGGGCACAGTGCCATTACATCAGAGAGGTGCTTGGATGATGGTGATGGTTTACTGAATGTCAGATTACAATCTCTATAGCAGAAAGGTAATATTTGACTGATGATCATAGATCATGCCCTATGATTTTTAAATGCAGTGAAGGCATAAGAGTTGCTGGTCTTTTGGTGGATTTCTGCTGCATGGCAAACTGTTCAGAGAATGGTGCATTGTAAGATGTATCCAGAATTACATAAGAGGGATGCCAATGGGGTGAGGTAGGTAATTAATGAGGTAAGCTTTGTAAGGTACAACAAGAAATCTCACTAGGCCTCACGTGAGAAACCTTCCAAAAGAATTGACGCAACTAACACTTGGCCAAAAGCATGTAAGATTCATTTTTATAGTAAAATAAAACAGGTCTGTTTAACAAGATCAAGCCTTTCTTCTGCTGAAGACTTCATACAGGCATCCTTTCACACTTGGAATCAGTAACCCAGAATAATACCAATAAGAATGATGGATGGCAATGAATAGACCCAAGGGACATCAAATGACAGAGGTGGACAAGCCCAAAGCATATACCATGCTGAAGGTGGTTGCGTTTGTAATATACAATTAGGTGGGGTAACAAACAGGCAAACTCAAGCTTCTTGAGTGTTGTTGGAGCTGCACTCATCTAGGCAGCTGGATAGCATTCCGTCACACTTTTGACATGTACCTTGTAGGACAAGCTTTAAGGTGTCAGGAGATGAGTTACTCATTGCAATTTTCTAGCCTCTGACCTGCTCTTGTAGCTACAATATCTGGAAGGCTGTTACAGCTCAGTTTCTGGTCAACAGTAACCATCAGAATGTTGATACTGAGGGTTTCAGTGATGGTAATGACATTGAATGTAAAGGAATAATGTTTATATTCCTTTTTGTTAGAGATTGCCATCATCTGGCATTTGCATTGCACATATGTTACTTGCCACTTGTCAGCTCCAAAACAGATGTTTTCCCGTTTATGCTGTATGTGGAGGTGGTTTGCTTCAGTATCTGAAGAGTGGTGAAAGGTGTTGAACATTGTACATTCATGAGCGAACATCCCTATTTTTAACCTTATGATGGAGGAAAGGTCTTGATAAAGCAGCTGAAGATGGTTGGGTCAAATACACTACTCTGTGGAACTCCTGTAACTATGCCCTTTGGCTGAAATGATTGATCTCCAACAACCACATCCATCTTCCTTTCTGCTAGGAAGCTTAATGTTTACTCCCAATTCTCATTGACTCCAGTTTTGCTCATACTCCTCAATGCCACATTTGGTGAAATGCTGCCTTGATGTCAAGGTCAGTCACCCTCATGTGTACTCTTAATTTCAGCTCTTTTGACCATATTTGGACTAAATGCTGTTGGGTGCCTGTGTGGTCCTAATGGAACCCATACTTTGAACGTGAATGAATAAGTTATTGTTGAATAAATGCCACTTGATAGCACTATTGACAACATCTTCCATCAATTCGTTGATGATTGAGAGCAGTCTGGCGGGGCGATAATTTCATGGGTTGGCCTGCTTGTTGTGCAGAGGTCATACCTGGACAATATACCACATTGTTGGGTAGATGCCAATGCTCTATCTTTCCTGGATCATCTTACTGGGAATTTGGCTAGATCTTCTACATAACTCTTCAGTACTATTGCCAGAAGGATGATTCATTAGTTTTGGGATCATTTAGCTCTGTCTGCTGCAAGCTGTTTGTCCTGTTTTGTGGTCTAGCCATATGTTGTAGTTTCACCAGGTTGATGCCTTATTTGTAGGTACGCCAGTGCTGCGACTGGCATGCGATAGGGTTAGGGTAAGGGTTAGGGTTAGGGTATGCCTTCCTGCATTCTTTATTGAACCTAGGTTGCCCCCCTGGCTTGAGAACAACGAGTGCATAGGAAGAGAGGAAGAAGTTAGGTATCTTTCTTTAATTTTATATGAAGATGTTATGTACTTGGGCCAGATTTGTAAGCTTGATTAACATTTTTGAAGAATCAATTGCTGTCTATGCTTAAATGTTGATTTCTTTACTGCCTTGATTCTCAATATTTTTCCGAACTTTATTTAATAATTTATGTCAAACAACTTGTTTAAAACACAACTGGGATTAACTAGATTTTAATAATGAGTTGACACTTAAAAGGATTGAAAATATGTTGCAACACATTTGATTGCACAAGCTCGTTAACCATTACTGTCTATGACAGACATCAACAATGAGTCTGGAACACTCTGAGAACATATTTGGCTTTTACAAATCATCATCATCTTTTCTAAGTTTATCAATGTCTGCCTGCGTCAGAGCACTACTATCTTTGAGCAATTTGCTGCCAAATTTGCTTTGAATCTGTATCAGCAATTATATCTTCTCAAGAATCCATTACCTTTTTGAAGAAAGCATTGACTTTCTGCAAACAGAACATTTTTCTAAAATTGTTTGCAAGCATTTTCTTTGTGTTTTTTTACCTTCTGTTGTGATAGCATTAAAGCAGATGATCACAAGACATTCTGTTAAGTATTTTGCATCCAAGCTTAGCCCCAAAGAGACTAAGTCTACATTTTCAAAGTCTTTCAACATAATCCAAGTGCTTAAGAGAGAATTCTGCAGCATATTGTATGTGTCGGCAAAATTTTACTTGCAAACTACGGCCAAAAAAGTTGCAGATTTAAAATTATTTGGAAACAATGTGTCTCAAATTACAATTGATGTATAATATGGGAAAAACCTTAAAAAAATCATAGTACTTATATGTCAAACACGTGGATGGGGGAACTCAACACAATGATTACCATTGACCAGAAACTGGACTGGACCAACCCTATAGTTACCTGAGCTACAACAGTAGGCTAAAAATTCTGTGGTGAGGAATTTACTTCCTGTCTCTCCAAAGCCACCATCTACAGGGCTCAAGTCACAAGTAAAGTGGACCACTGTCCACCTGCTGGATGTGTGAATCTTTAAAAATACTTGAGAAGCTTGACATAATACATGACAAAGCAGGCCACATGATTGGCAATTTATCCATCTCCTTCAGCATTCACTTTCTTCATTGATGCAATGTCGCAGCAGAATGTACCATCTGCAATAGGTACTGGAGTAAGTCAGTAAAACTCCATTGACAACACCTTTCAAAACTCAACCTCTACCATCTAGAGAGACAAGGGCAGCAGACACACAGGAACACCATCACCTGCAAATTCCCTTCCAAGCCACACAGCATTCTGACTTGGAACTTTATTGTCATGCTTTCCATGTTGCTGGGTCAAAATCCTGGAATTCACATCCTAACAGCACTGTGGGTGTCCTTTATAAGGACTACAGCAGTTCAAGAATGCAGCACCATTCCTTTTCTCCAGGGCAATTAGGGATGCACAATAAATTCTAGCCTAGATATTGATGCCCACATCCCAAGATGAATAAAAGAAGGACAATCTCCCATGATAATTGTGATATGTGATACGAAAGAGTGGGGCTGTGGCATAATGTTATGCAGCTTATTCTTTTACTAAGGTGCAATATTGATTAAAGGGCATATTTATTTAAGAAAACATTTTTGTAAGTTGAGACATCCTGAGTTTAATTTAATTGGAAGTAAAAACACTTAATTCTTGAAACACTCAGTAGGTCAGGCAGAGGAACAAAAAAACAGAGGGAAAAATTACAAAAGGTCCTTGATCTTAAACACTAATTCTGTTTCTCCGTTCACGGATATTATCAAACCTGCTGACTGTTTCCAGAATTTTCTGTTTGTGTTTCAGATTTCCAGCATGCTCAGTATTCTGTTTGAGCCCAAAACTAGAGAGCATAAGTTTAAGATGACGGGGAAAGATTTAAAAGAGACCTAAGGAGCAACTTTTTCACAGACAGAATGGTGCATATATGGAATGAGCCACCAGAGGAGGTGGTAGAAGCTGGTACAATTACAACATTTGAAAGGCATTTGGATGGGTACATGAATAGAAAAGGCTTAGAGGGATATGGGCCAAATGCTGGCAAATGGAACTAGATTTATATAGGATATCTGGTCAACATGGATGAGTCGGACGAAAGGGTATGTTTCCTTGCTCTACATCACTATGACTCTATTTCCCTCAAGTTCCAGTAACAGCATAGAAGAGACCAACATGAAATGATAACACAGTGTGGAGCTGGAGGAACACAACAGGCCAGGCAGTATCAGATGAGCAGGAAAGCTGATGTTTTGGGTTGGGACCCTTCTTCAGAAATGGAGGAGGGGGAAGGGAGCTCTGAAGTAATTAGACAGAGGAGGTGGGATAGTGATAGGTGAGTGCAGGTAGGCAGTGGTGGGGACTGGTCAGTGAGGTGGGAGGAGCGGATAGGTGGGAGAGAAGACGGATAGGTCAAGGAGGCAGGGATGAGAGGGAGGGTTTGTCATGGGATGAGGCCGGGGGGTGGGAAATTTTGAAACTAGTTAAGTCCACATTGAGACCATTGGGTTGTAGGCTCCCAAGGTGAAATATGAGGTGCTGTTCCTACAGGTTCCGGGTAGCATCATTGTGACACTGGAGGAGGCCCAGGATGGACATGTCATCCGGGGAGTGGGAGGGGGAGTTGAAATGGTTCGCAACTGGAAGGTGTTGTCGTTCATCGTGAACAGAGCACAGATGCTCTGCAAAGTGGTCTCTGATCCTCCGCATGGTCACACTGATGTAGAGGAGACCACGTCCGGGGCAGCGGATGGACATTAGCGGATGTGCAGGTGAGCATCCGTCTGATGTGGAAGAGTTTTTTGGTTCCTTGGATGGAGGTGAGGGGGCAGGTGTAGCATTTCCTGTGGTTGCGGGGAAAGGTGCCGGGGGTGGTGGGGCCAGTGGGGAGTGTGGAATGGACGAGGGAGTTGTGGAGAGAGTGGTCCCTACAGAAGGCAGATAGGGGTGGGGAGGGAAATATGTCCTTGGTTGTGGGGTCAGATTGCAGGTGGCAGAAGTGGTGGAGGATGATATCTCTGCCTATTTATTTCAGAGCTCCCTTCCCCTACCCAATTTCTGAAGAAGGGTTCCAACCCAAAACGTCAGCTTTCCTGCTCCTCTGATGCTGCCTGGCCTGCTGTGTTGCTCCAGCTCCACACTGTGTTATCTCTGACTCCAGCATCTTCAGTTCTTACTATCTCTAACATGAGATGATTACTTTTTCCTTATCTACATACCTTTAATGTTTTGTGATGAGTTCAAAACTCCTATAGCTAATAACTAAATTAGCTCAAAACGATGAATTATTATTCCTAAAAAGCTGTTGTGTTTTTGTCATCGATAAGTAATGAATGCAAATGTGATTTGATAACAACTTAATGTTCAATGTAAGAGTAAATTTTTACTCATATTTTTGGATTCGTAATACTCAATAAAGTTGGTGATGCAGAAACAATAAATCAGTTTGCTTTTTAGATTTCTAATTCTGGTGCACAAATACTAAAATTATTCACTGACCTAAATCCACAGACTATTTGTACTTACTTGTTTATCAATAATGTAGCAATTACAAATTGGTATTTCAGTTAATTTCAGTACCTTTTAAAGAAAATATATCATAAAATCTGGTTGTGCATTGTAATATGATCAATCAACTATAAATTATAAAAGAAAGCTTTTAATTAGTTTTGATCCTTTTTTAAATCCACTTTTAAGAAGTTGGCTTTTTAGCCCGACAGATATAAAATTAACAAGGTTATATCACATACAATAAGCTGTCTCTGATATTGATACAATTCACTGCAAAACTGAAACTGAATGTATTGTTACAATCGTGGTAAATATGCTCTGATGAATTTTATCTCCATTATCAGATTGATAAACCTAACTGAGATCTATCATAGACTAAAATATTTTCCTAAAAAGGAAGAAACATGGAGCCAAAAAGCTGTAGTAGTCATCCTACGACAGATTGAGTCAAGCTTCAGGAGACGCGTATGGAATAAATGAAACTGTTTGCACTGAGATTACCACTTTTATCTAAAAGCTTCGAAGCTTGCCAATTGAGTCAACATCAGGAAAGTTGCATCTTCTGTTTAATTTTCATGCATTTTGTACTTTCGCATACTGCAAGATGAAAGGGTCACGAGCCAATTAGCAAGTATAGATGGAGCTAGAGTCAGAAATATAGCCTGACCAGCCCAGTGTACAAAACATATCAAGAAATTCATTCAATAACATAGAAATACTTGTACAATCATGCTAGTGTCCTGATCCCTCTTTTAGCAGTGCTCGGTATCAGAATTATAGTTGTCATTTTATCTTAGTACTAAGTAAAGTTAAAGAATAATTTTGTTTCATGCAATGAAGTGCAGGCAAAGATCACTGACTACTAGCCTGCCACTGAGGTGATCCATTTAGGAGAAGGGGCTTGCTACCAGCACCAACATTTCAATTCTAATAACATTCTGAGTGTTATTATGCACATTTATTTTTGTACGATACAAATGGTTGTGTTTTGCTACTGTCAAATATACAATATAATTGAGGCATCAACTGAGTCATAGGAGTACTCGTTACCAGCTGGAATTTGGCACTTTAACTTCAAAATCTGTCAAAATCATTGGGTGAAAGCTTCTGCTCCCGGAGTTGGTGAATTTAGAAGTGAGAAGACCAATGAATTATAGGGTGGCAATGTACAGAAATCCCACTACCTTCCTGCCTCCAATGAAATAAGTTGGGGATAGGAAGCCCCCATTGTTAATCTTTTTGTCTCACCATCAGCTGAGGCCCCCAAGTTACCAGTTAAGGACCACTTTACAGCATCAACCTGCCGCCATTAGCATTATCCCAGTGGCAAAGCACCTGTCACCAAGCAGCATGCCCAACTAGTCCAACTGTGGGGATTGCTTGTCATTGTCAGGCCAATGTTCTCAATAAAAGGCAATCAGAGTCTGATCAAGGGACTGAGTGACCCACAGGGAGCCCTACTATTGCTTATAATCATGCTGCTCCCTTCTCTATGTGGTCCCCAGCCTGAGAAATAGTATCTGTACACATCAATCATCATCATCATGGCAACCTCCTGGAAGGGCTCTTCTGGCAACAATCACGGCCTTCTCTGTGGCTCTGTGAGCAGAACTGTGTTGTCAGCCCTCAAGAAGCAGGACTTGGACTCCTGGGTTCCCGATTCCAGGGGAAGGCGCACTGCCTGAATGGCATGTAGTGCAGCGGGTCTTCCTTCGAGGAGGCAACTCTGGTGTCTTGCTGCTTCTCCAGGTTACACGTAACACTCCTAATGCTTCATCAAAGTTCCATGCATAACTACAAAGTTCAAGCTATGTACATTCCAAAATAATTTATTATTGGTTGTTGGTAGGAGCTGTTAAACCATTTAATTAATCACCACCAAAAAATGGCTCCCTTTCCAAATACGATCAATCAAACTGAACTAGAACACTCTTCGTCACCATAATGTTTCCAATTTTATCAGAAATATTGAACATAGGAATTTTTGTTACTATATTTACTTGTCAAAGCACACACAAACGGGAGCAAATTTTTGCCCATTTGTTAGTGGGCTGCTTATTAAGTTGGAGACAAGGGTAGAATGAGGGACTGGGGTTTGTTTTGTAATCACGAAACCTGAAAAAGTAATTTCTCTCAGGTTCGACCGAATTGGAAAAAAATGTTTCCAATTCTGTATGGAATTCCTTCTACCATGACAACAACAGAGAGCGCTACAGGAACTATTTCTCTGCAGTCCCTTAACTCTGAGAACATTCCCCATATTGTAGCATTATCTTTCTCATTTTAACATCAAGTATCTTTAACCTAGGCTGACATTGTTAATATCTTAATTTGAGATCTTCAAGGCAAAGATCCAAAATAAATGGTTATAGTATCTACTAGGATTAATTAGCATCCATTTCCAAATTGACAGGTCTAAAAGTAGCATACACTTCCTCTCAGCAGATTCAGTACTACCGTGCTTATTGCAATTTTGTCCAGTGAGATTTCTGGGCTACCTCAGATGTGGCACTAAACAGCTATTGACATAAGTGAATGCGAAAGAAGTACTGAGCTTCACTTTGTCCCAACTTATTGTTGTCAAACTAAAGAAGAGGCAATCTGGCAAATCCTGGATCCATTCATATTGCAGGTTGGTTTGAGGGAGGGGCGTGGGGTGGGGTGGTGGTGTTGTCAGGGAATGGGTGTTAGTTTGGGAGCTTTTAATGTAGGCTCCGTTTGGAAGGGGGGCTGGTTTGACCTGGCCTGGGGGGTGTAGTGGGAGTCGGGTGTATATGGGACCAGTACAAGGGAGATAAAGTATGATGGGAGTGGGTGCTCAGAGTTCAGAATCACATGGGCAGGGATCCATGAGCTTTTATTCAGGAAGTTGGTAAGTCTGGGAATAATGGAGGTTTGATGGGGTGGGCGGTGGTTGTATCAGTGGTAGTGGGAACTGTGTGTGTGTGTGTGTGTGTGTGTGTGTGTGTGTGTGTGTGTGTGTTGTGCATCTGGGGTTTAGTGGGGTTGTGGTTTGTTGGGTGTTTTGGCCCTAGAAGGTCTAGAGGTGTTTAGCTTGTTGTTTGGGGGTTGTTAGGTCCGTGTGGAGTCAGAGATTAGATTGAGGGTTTACTCCTGTGGGTTTAGTTGAAAGGGGGAGGCTATTGTGAGTTGGGGTTACATTTTATCGTTAGCCAGGAATTGGAGCAGGTTATAGTTTCTCTATCTTGCCATAGCTAACTATTCAGATAAGTCAGTTTGCCAAGCTTTCAACTTTAACTCAGAATTGGGGACTTGTTCAGAGGATTCCAGAAACTAGGTAATTACTACTTTCAACTTACCAGACATTTAACACCATGCCAGCCATGTCAGACTTCCTCATTGTCCTGATGATGCATAAATACATTCTATGCTGCTACAGTGACTATCTTAGTCATTGGAAGAACTGGGACAATAAACCAGGACAAATGTAAAAGCATCCAATTGTTGTTGATTTACATAAAGCTTCCAGAAAGAAAAATGATTTCCATAAACCAACAGAGCAGTAAAGGGTGGAAACCGTCCACTGGTTGGAATCAGACGTTTGAACATTGGAATTAAGAGCAGAAGTAGGCCATTTGGCCCAGCAAGCCAGTTCTGCCATTCAATAATAAGATCAAAGCAGATCTATTTGTGTTTTGAATTCCATATTCCCATCTACCATGATAACTATTGATTCTCTTCCTCAACCAACATCTATGTACATCTGCCATAAAAATATTCAATGAACCTGTCTCCACTAACTTCTGAGATGGAAAGTTCCAAAGATGCACAACGCCTTGCACACCTCTAAAAGAATGATCACTAATTTTTAAACAGTGGCAGCTAGTTCTAAACTGACTAATAAAAGGAAATATTCTTATATTGTCAAGATCATCCAGGATCTTATACACTTCAATCAAGTCACCTGTCATTCTTCTAAACTCCAGTAGAAATAAGATGAAACTATCCAACCTTCCTTTATGCAACAACACACTCATTCCTAGTATAAACCTGGTAAGCCTCTTTTGAGCCACCTCCAACATATTTACCTAATTCCTGGAATAAGGAGACCAAAACTGCGCACAGTAGCTGAAATATGGTTTCACCAATACCCTGTATAAAACAATGTTTATCAGTTCCCCATTACCCGCAGCGCATATGACTCCCTCAAAGGTCATCAATAAATCAGTTAAACATTTGTTTTTCTTTCATAGAGCTATTCTAACCCTTTCTGATTACCTTGTGTTTTTCTAAGTGCTCAACAATATGGCCTTTAATGATTGAATTCTAACACCTTTTCCATGATAGATGTCAATCTAAATGGCCAAAAGCTTTCAGTTTTCTGTATTCCTTCCTTCTTGAATTGAAGGGTGTTATTTGTTACATTCCAGCCTAATGGAACCTTTCCAGAATCTAGAGAATTAAAAACAACACCATCTCATCTATTATCGCATTAACCATCTTTTTTAAAACTAAAGAATGAGGTATTCATCAAGACTTTTCAGTCCGTATTCTCCATTGGTTTGCTCAGCATCACTTTGTTTTGATTGTAATATTACCAATGGGGAAAAATCCTAGAGTTCCCATATTAACATTGTTGTACTTGTACCCACACCACATGCTCCAGAGTGTTTAAGAAGTTGGCTCATCATCACCTTCTCAAGGCAAATTAAGGATCAATAACAAATATTAATCTAGCAAATGACACTCAAGTCCTGTGAAAGTTTTTTTTTAAAATGTGTATTTTTACAAGTAGACCTTGAATTAGTCTCTGTAAAAGAAATAAACGGGACAGTTTATCAGTTGGTGCTGAGAGTCAAAAATACAGAGAATTATCTCATTAAATCAATTTATGTTCATGCTTAAATAAACCCCTTGAAAATGTAATGCATAGTTCTAGGTATGTGGATAAGAAAATAAGGACAACACTAGGCAGAGATTTTCCATTTCCACACTCCTTGAGCACATGTGCAATGATGTTGGTAATGGAAGGGCACTGTCCAATAAAGTGTCACTGAGCTGAGCTGTCAAATCAGAGGTATGTCCATCTTGGAGTATATAACACTTAATAAATGTTTAATAAAGATGAGGCCTACTTATCTTTTTTTTGTGAGTTGCTCCATAAAGTCAAAAAAGGTATAATTCTTACAGTCTATCAAAACGTGCTGAGCTATTTCACCCGGGCATTAATGAATTAAGCTTGATGCTAAAATGCATATCAGGGCAGGTGATCAAAATCTTGGCTGTAGAGGTAGGCTAAAAGGATCATCTTATAGGAGGAAAGCATAATAGAGAGGTAAAGATACTGAGCGGTGTACAGAGCAATTCCACAGCTTCAAGCCTTATCTGATAAAAGTATGGCCACCAACATGGGGCAATTCAAAATGAGGTTGTGCAAGAATAGACAAATCTAGAGTTAACATCAACATCTATGAGGATTTCAGCAGAGTGAGAAAAACAATGTTAAAAGGACAAGCTTAAAGGCTTTGTGCCTTAATGAATGGACCATTTGCAATAAATTGGATGAGTAAAGTGCAGATAGATGTAAACGGGTATGATATAATTGGGATTACAGAGACATGGTTGCAGGGATGGGAACTGAATGTCCCAGGGTATTCGGTGTTTAGGAAGGACAAGCAAAAAGGAAAATTGCTGGTTAAAGAGGAAATTAACACAATCGTGAGAAAGGATATTAGCTCTGACAATATAGTGCCTGTATGGGTAGAGATGAGAAATACCAACGGCCAAAAACATATTGGTGGGTGTCATATACAGAGCCACAAACTGCAATGATGATGTTGTGAATGGCATTAAACAGGAAATTAGAGATGCATGTGGTAAGGTAATATCAGTGATCAAAGGTGATTTTAATCTGCACATAGATTGGGCAAATCAAATTAGCCACAATGCCATTGAGGAGGAATTCCTGGAATGTATACAAGATGGTTTTCTTGACCAAAATGTGGAGGAAGCAACTAGAGAGCAGGCCATCTTAGATTGAGTACTGTGTAATGAGAAGGGAATCATTGTCATTCTAGCTGTCGGACAACCCCTGGGGATAAGTGACCATAACATCATAGAATTTTTTATCAAGGGGGAGAGTGAGGTAGTTGATTTGGAGACCAGGGTGCTGAATCTTAATAAAGGAAACTATGAAGATACGAGGTGTGAGTTGGACTTGATAGATTGGGGACAGTTACTTAAAGGGTTGACAGTGGATAGCCAATGGAAAACATTCAAGGACCGCATGGGAGAACTTCAACAACTCTTTATTCCTGTCTAGCACAAAAGCAAAATGGGTAAGAGAGCCAATACATGGCTTACAAAGGAAATTAGAGATAGTATCTGATCCAAGGAAGAAGCATACAGATTTGCCAAGAAAATAATATGTCTGAGGATTGGGAGCAGTTTAGAATTCAGCAAAGAAGGACCAAGGGATTGATTAAGAAGGAGAAAATACAGTATGAAATTAAACTTGTAGGAAACAGAAAGACTGACACTAAATGTTTCTATAGGTATGTGAAGAGAAAGACATTTGTGAAGACAAATGTAGGTCCGCTACAGACAAAAACTGGGGAATGTATAATAGGGGACAAAGAAATGGCTGAGCAACTGAATACATACTTTGGTTCTGTCTTCACAAAAGAGGACACAAATCAGATACCAGAAATGTTGGAAAGCGCAATATTTAGTGAGAGGGAAGAATTGAGGGAGATCATTATCAGTAGAGAAATGGTGCTGGAAAATTGATGGGATTGAAGGTGGATAAATCCCCAGGGCCTGATAATCTACAACACAAGTACTTAAGGAAGTGGCCGTAGAAATAGTGGATGCATTGGTGGTCATCTTCCAGAATTTTATAGACTCTGGAACAGTCCCTGCAGATTGGTGGGTAGCTAATGTCACTCTAATATTCAAAAAGAGAGATAGAGAGAAGACAGGGAATTATAGACCACTAAGCCTAGCAGAAGTAATGGGGAGAATTCTCAAATCCATTATCAAGGACTTTACAGTGGAGCAATTAGAAAGCAGTGGCAGGATCAGACGGAGTCAGCATGGATTTATGAAGGGGAACGCAAGCTTGACAAATCTATTGGAATCCTATGAAGATGTAACTATTGGAGTTGACAAAGGGGAGTCATTTAAAGTGATATATTTGGACTTTCAGAAAGCCTTTGACAAAATCCCGCATAAGAGATTATTGTGCAAGATTAAACCGCATGGATTAGGGAAGAGTATTGAGATGGTTAGAAAACTGGTTGGCAGAGAGGAAACAAAGGGTAGGAATTTATGGGTCCTATCCAAATTGGCAGGTGCCAAAAGGATCAGTGCTGGGACCCCAGCTATTCACAATCGAGATTAATGATTTGGATGAGGGAACAAAACATAACACCTCCAAGTTTGCAGATGGTACCAAGTTAGGCAGGAGGGTGAACTGTGACAAGGATGCAGAGATCCTTCAGCATGTTCTCGACAGGTTGGGTGAGTGGGCAAATCAATGGCAAATGTGGTATAATTTGGATAACTGTGAGGTTATTCACTTTGGAAGCAAAATCAAGATGGCAGATTACCACCTGAATGGCTGTAAATTGGGAGAGGGGAGTGTGCAGCGGGACCTGGGTGTTCTTGTACATCATTCGCTGAAGGTAAGCATGCAGGAGCAGCAGGCAGTAAAGAAGGCAAATGGGATGTTGATCTTCATTGCAAGAAGTTTTGAGTACATGAGCAGGAATGTGTTGTTTACACAGTGCCTTGGTGAGGTCACACCTAGAATATTGTGTGCAGTGTCGGTCTCCTTTTCTGAGAAAGGATGCTCTTGCTGTCAATGGAGTGGAGTGAAGGTTTACCAGGCTGATTCCGGGGATGGCAGGACTGATGTATGAGGAGAGATTGACTCAGTTATGATTGTTATCACTGGAGTTCAGACGAATGAGGGAGAATCCCACAGAGACTTGTAAAATTCTAACAGGACTCGACAGGGTAGATGCAGGGAGGATGTTCCCAATGATGTGTGTCCAGAACCAGGATGAGGAGACATGTCTTCATCCAAAGTGTGGTGAGCCTGTGGAATTCATTACCACAGGAAGTAGTTGATACCAAAAGATTGAATATATTCAAGAGCTAGATATAGCACTTGCGGCGAATGGGGTCAAAGATTATGGGGAGAAAGCAGGATTAGGCTATTGAGTTGGACAATCAGCCATGATTGTGATGAATAGATGAGCAGTGTCAAAGGGCTGAATGGCCTCCTCCTGCTCCTATCTTCTATGTTTCTATGTTTCTATGTAGGAAAGCTAAAATAAGAGCAGAATTGGGTAATGTCGCAGAGGTCAAGGTAGGCTGTCAGAACAATGGTACTGATACCTGTGTACGATTGTAGCTTCCTGCAGTTAAATATGACATCAAGGTTGTAAAGAGTTTAGTTTCTGCCAACTTGAAACTTTACTTAGCTTCCTTTGATAGGTTATACTAACAGGTGCTTTTATCGGTTGAGTTTGTCAGATCTGTTGACACTTCCAATAAAGCTGACAGAAATGAGTCTTTGGATATTTAGTACTTACAGTTGTGCTTACTTCAATCAATCCCAAAGGGTTCCTTACATCCTTGATAAGGCACCTGACCTCCCCAAATGTTGACTAAGAAAACAGATCCAAAAGAATGACGTGCCTTTCCAAAGGGGCTGGCTCCAAAAATGAATCCACAAACTCAGATACTAATATCTGATGTGAGTGGATACAGCTGATAATTTAGATTGCCAGCTGCCTCCACAATCTATACCCAAGCTTTACTTGACCCGTCCCCGACAGTGCCAACCCTGCAATAATGGGATATGCTGTATTCAGAATTTCTGATCACTTTCATCATTTTTGCCACTTCAATAAATCTCTCCAATTTGGAAGTCTGGATCCATGTTTGTGGTAAGGATAAAAGCTGATGTTTTTGATCTCCTGCATACTTAATAGGAGAAAACCTCTGCTCAGCACATGATGGTTGCTGGATAAACAGTCTGATTTAAAGACAGTCGACTGTTCAAAAGGAAAAAGTAGATATTGAGTCAGCCCATATCCGTTTGTTTGCTTACATCACAAATTTGCTCCAAGAGAAGGGACTGTTGAGCTTCATAACACTGCGTTTTCATTAGTTTTGTGAAGATTTCACGCTTTTTAAAATTTCTTTCTGTTTTATTCATTTCAGCTGGTGCATTATTTGTCTTTTAGCTTAATTTTGCCTTTCACATTTTTTTTTTTGCCTGCCATTATAATTGAACTGAATCTGACCAATTTGCAAAAGCGCTGCCAGGAAAATATTCATTCCTTTTGGAGAAAAGTTATCTAAATGGTATTAATGCTTCATAGGACCAGCACAGGTATGATGGGCAGATTAGTTTCAGTTTGTGCTGTGTGATTTAATCATGCAACAAATTTCTTTGAACCGCAGGTAGAAGATAAACAGAATACAAAGAATTTATGTAATGGTAAGAGGGATATTCTACCCTACAGTTACCCATGTATTTCGGTCAACATTCTCTTGCAAATTAAATGAAATATGTCATTGTTGACAGTGCTTGGGTAGGAAAATTTTCCTCTAACTGAAGCAGAAACATTTTGATGAGATACTGCAAGTTAAAGGGCCACATATGCAATGATAGGGTAGAATGTATAACATAACTATCATGCCAGACTGGGTGATGTAAGAGCGTCTGCATCAATCATTTAAGTTACTTGAGGGCTTTGGTCATGAACAATCTGTAAATGTGTGTTTCTTAATTTTGTTGCTTTTTGAAACTGTGCTCCATTTGTGTTCAGGTGGGTATGTGAGCCCATGACCTTGATGAATAGTAAATATGCAGGAATCAGTTTGTAGAATTGAACCTCAAACCACCTATGATACCTTTCCTTGCTAAATTCTGTGAAATAGGTTACTTTCTTCAGAACATACACAGAAAGGCAGGGAAGTGTTTCCCAAAAGCCTCCAAATGAGCAGTAATACATTTTCTAATGAAGGGGATGATAAAAAATAATTGTTTGTGGCCCCTCCCTTTAAAATCTATTCTCCAACTACTAATACCAGTGATCTCTGCAGCAACATTCTGAGGTTAAATGAATCTGTTCACAAACTTGATGCCACATTTGGCCCAAGATGAACTTCCTATCTAATATTCATACTCTCACTAAGATTTTCTTTTGTTTTCATAACGTTGCTACATTCAAACCATCTCAGCTTGCCTGGTGCTGAAACTTTCATTCATGATTAACTTATATCCACATTTTGCTATTGTACTGTACAGGTGGCTGGTCATGTATATTCGACTCTGGGTAAACTTATTGAAGATCTGCTGCATGCAACATAACTCACATTGAGTCCCATTTTTCTATCATCCCTGTGATTTTCAGCCAAGGAATGTCTTGATTTAAAAGTGTCATCCTTGTTTTCACATCCTTCTATGGCCTCACTCAGCCAATTCTGTAATCTCCTTCCCGAATGTTGGCCTCGTGAGCATCCATGATTTTAATCGGACCACCATTGGTGGATGCACCATCAGTTACCTGACCCCTGAGGCCTGCACTTTGAAATCACCTCTCTTGTTACCTCTCTACCTTGCTTTCCTCCTTTAACAAAAACTGCATCTTTCATCAGGCTCCAGTCATCTGGCCTACTATCTCATCATACTGTGCTTCATAAAATTCCTGTGAAGCATATAAGGATGGTTTATTACATAAAATGTTTGATTTAAACATAAGATGTTGTTCATAACGATGAAAAGAAACGTCAATAACCATTGTGCAAATATCTAATTCATGGCTCATCTGTTTTAGTATATTATTTTTGTTTTTATTTGGAATTAAAGTTCAACTGTAGAAAATAAACTAAATGCAATTGAAACACGTTGAAGTTTAGTCTACTTAAAAGGTTACGGTCATGTTTTTTTAAGAGGTTGTCATGTTAGTTTAGTAGAACCAGAAGACTGGAGATTCTTTCATAAAATCTGAAAGAACCACGGATACTGTAAATCAGAAACAACATCAGAAGTTGCTGGAAAATGGCAGCATCAGTGGAGAGAAAGCAGAGTTAATGTTTCCAGTCAAGTGTTCTAAGGAAGGGTCACACGACCTGAAACATTAACTCCGATTTCTCTTCATAGATGCTGCTCGACTTGCTGAGCTTTTCCAGCAATTTCTGGTTTTGTTTGTGAGTAAAAATTCCTTATTTCGGAAGTTAGACTCAAATTAGCTTAAACATATTCAATGAACTTGGAAAGGCCGTAAGATTCATTTACATTTATGTATTTGGATGACTGACAAAATGTGAATGAGGGATGCCAAGCCCTAATGGTCAGCTTATGGGTAGCAGCATAGGTCACATTATGATGGAGATAAGCTTAAGAAGGTTCTCTGGTGTCACATTACCTGTGCTTTTTGCTGAGAAATTTAATTGCAATTTGGAGTTGGAAACATGCTTTTCCCTTGCTTTTGTCAGGCTCCAGCCACAGGAGGACAATTCCCTGGAAGCCATTAATACTTCAGTGCAGATGGAAGTGGGTGAAGGAAACCCTAAGCAGTATTTGTTTTGTTCAGCTGAAAAATATTGGAGTTCGGAGAAGCCCTGGGGTAGCGCCAATTTAGTGAAGTTAACTTCTTATGTAAAAGCTGGAATTGTAAATGTGAGTAGATGCTGAAGTGCAGATACAAACATCCAATGGAATGCGGCCTCAGGGGACAAGACTGTAATTGTAGGAGATAGTAGGAACTGCAGATGCTGGAGAATCTGAGGTAACAAGGTGTAGAGCTGGATGAACACAGCAGGCCAAGCAGCATTAGAGGAATAGGAAGGCTGACGTTTTGGGCCTAGTCCCTTCTTCAGAAGGGTCTAGGCCCAAAACGTCAGCCTTCCTGCTCCTCGGATGTTGCTTGGCCCTCTGTGTTCATCCAGCTCTACACCTTGTTTTTCTGTAATTGTAGGATGTGAACAGTCACTGAGCAGTTCATAATGGAACAGCCTTTGAAGGCTGGATCTTCAAGAATGAAGAATTGAAATCCCTTATAAGGGACAAATGCTTAATTAGATTTAGTGACTCACAGTATCAGTAATATCATAGACTTCTTGGAATCCGTACAGTGTGGAAACAGGCCCTTTGGCCTAACAAGTCCACACTGACCCTTGGAGCACCCCACCCTGACTCATCCCCCTATAACCCACCTACACATCCCTGGGCACTTTAGCATGGCCAATTCACTTATCCTGCACATCCTTGGACTATGGGAGGAAACCAGAGCACCCAGAGAAACCTACGCAGACATGGGGAGAAAGTGCAAACTCCACACAGACAGTGACCTGTGGATGGAATTGAACCTTCGTCCCTGGTGCTGTGAGGCAGCAGTGCTAGCCACTGAGCCACTGTGCCTCCCCATAGGTTAGTAATATCTGAAGTAGTTGCTAAGAAATTGTTGGGCGCTCTTCTATTTTTGATTCTAATTCCTCGACTGATCATAACAAGTTTTAAATTGAACCAATTTGGTGATATGTCGAACTCCATAGGTTTCAGATTGGATGAGGTTTTGTACGAAGAACATTTCAGCCAGGTTTATCCAGTCAACAAATCATAACTATTTATTACCAAATCAATCTTACTCAAACAAGGACTTAAAGATTATTTACAAACAGTTTGGATTATTCAAATATATATTTATGCTTTAACCAAAAAAAAAACTGACATACATGCACACATACAAAGTTAAAGTAGAAGCAGAAAATAAAAAAGTAAATACTTTGCAGAATATTAACATTATTACACTTTACCTCAGCAAAAGCTAAAGTCATGAAAGAAAGATTAAGTGACAGATTCTCCCAAATGGTGTTCAGATTCCAAAGGGGTCTGCAGACACAAATTGTTGGCACCGGGATGTTTTTCCTGAAAAAGTTATGGTTGGCTGAATTTCCTTTGTTTCGAATGGTGAGATAGATTCTAACAATATCTTCTTTAGGAATTCTCTCCATGTGGTCAAAATATTTTTTGGCATTGTTTTCAGCTTACACACTTTGCTGAAAGGAGTTGTAAAGAAAAGAGAGAGGGGGCAAATTCTCTCTCATTGAGTTAAAAAAATGCAATGGTCATTTGTTTAAAAGCTCAGGATATTTGGAGAGGCGAAGAATTATTAGAGACAGTCAGCATGGTTTTGTGCGAGGGAAATCATGTCTCACAAACTTGACTGAGTTTTTTGAGGAAGTAACTAAGAAGATCGATGAGGTCAGAGCAGTAGGCATTGTTTACTTGGATTTTAGTAGAGCCTTTGACAAGATTCTGCATGACAGACTAATTAGTAAAGTTAGATCACATGGGATTCAGGGTGAGCTTGCCAACTGGATACAAAATTGGCTTATTGGCAGGAGACAGAGTGGTGGTGGAGTGCAGCTTTTCAGACTATAGGCCTGTGACCAGCGGTGTTCCATATGGATTGGTCCTCATTTGTTTGTCATTTATATAAATTGTTCAGATGCGAATATAGAAGGCGTGGTTAGTAAGTTTGGAGATGACACGGAAACTGGTGGTATAGTGAAGAAGGTTATCTAAGATTACAGAGAGATTGTGATCAACTGACTGAATGGACTGAAGAGTGGCAAATGGAGTTTAATGTGGATAAATGTGAGGTATTGCATTTTTATAAAACAAACAGTGCAGGACTTATACAATTAAAAGCAAGGCCTTGGTTAGTGTTGTAGAACAAAGAGACCTGAGGATTCAGATACTTAATTCTTTGAAATTTGCATCACATTGAGATAAAGTGGTTAAGAAGGCATTTAGCATGCTTGCATTCATTGCCCAGACCTTTCAGTAAGGGAGTCAGGATGTTATGCTGAGGTTGTACAACACATTGGTGAGGCCTGTTCTGCAAAATTGTGTCGTATTTCTGGTCAGCCTTCATAGGAAGGATATTATTATGCTGGAGAGGGTTCAGAAGAGATTTACCAGGATTTTGCCAATGCTGGATGCTTTGAATTATAAGGAGAGGCTGGATAGGCTGGGAATTTTTTCACTGGAGCTTAGGAGATTGAGGGGTGACCTTATAGAAGAGTGTAAAATCATAAGGTGTATCGATAAGGTGAGTGTCAGGTGTCTTTTCCCTCGGGGGGGAATTTCATGACTGGGGGCATATTTTTAGGGTGAGTGGAGAAAGATTTAAAAAAGACATGAAGAGAAATTTTTTACAGAGTAGTTCATGTGTGGAATGAACTTCTGGAGAAAGTGGTAGATATGGCTACAGTTACAACATTTAAAAGACATTTAGATAAGTACACGAATAAGAGATGTTTGGTTTGATATGGGCCAAGCATAGCCCGGTGGGACTAGTTTACTTTGGGATTATGGTCAGTATGGACTAGCTGGACCAAAGAGTCTGTTTCCGTACTGTATAACTCTATGACTCTATATTTTTAAGAGTCCACATAATTGCTAGAAGTATAATATTTGGATTATGTTTCTTCAAATGTGACTTGTTTTACTTTTCTGACTTTGTATCGTAAATTTTAGTTTGTTCAACACATTGGGATGTTCTGACTTCATTTGCTTAATAAGTATCTGGGATTTCAAACTTTGTCCACTTAAACTAAAGAAAAATTACTGAGCCCCATCCAGAGCTTAACAGAAATCTGCCAGTTTTGTCATGGATCTTAACACTGTGTGTTACACAGGCCAAAGTGGTGAAAGAAGAATAGACGCAATTGTATTCAGACACAAGAAAAGGAACTTTATAATGAAAAAAATGCAAAAGCCTTCCAAAGCTATGTCACAGTGTGTTTTATATATTTGAGAATAGAATGGTAGAACTACTCTGATAGATTCATGAGAATCTCCCTCCTTCGAGAAAAGATGGGCTTACAATTGTAATTCCAAGATGGTGAACACTAATTGGATATTGTTGCATGAAATTATTTAACTGAAAGTACAAACACCAGTGAAACCAGAGTCCTATTCCTTTGTAATGTTTATTAGAAAGGTGATACTTAAGGGTTAATACTATGTACTAAAGGAAAGCAAAAGGAGAGCTGAGGTCCCTTGACCCTCTCTTGCCTTGCCATTAATATTGAGCACCAAAAGTAAGGGAAATTGTGCATGAATATGTTGAGGTGTCTTCAGTGAGTGAATAGGAAATGACAGAGGACAGGAAGGGGATGAGGTGAATGAAGACCATTGAGTGGTCATGATGCATTCTGCAATGAGAGTTATGGTTCATGAGCACTGATGAGATGTGTGTACAGTGGCAGAGTCACAGTGAACAGTGACCCTTTGAATGTGAAGTCACAAAGAGAAGATGGTGGCACTTACTGTCATGAAACACAGAAGATCATTGACCTTCCTGAACTGTTCTGCATTATGTCTGTGTACAGGCGGACTTTATCTGGTGGTGTAGACTTCTTTTGTAGTCTGTAGGAATAAGGATGTCTCTTCTCTTCACCACCCCATTCATCAGTGCCTCCAGGTCCCAATCCAAAGAATAGGGATTTAATGTGCCTTTCTGGGATATGTCCTTGAGAACAATTGTATATTACCACAGTGTGAGAGTCAATTCCTGGCTTTCAGTATCTGAATTGGTGTCCAGCTTTAATAGTGTCAGTAGTATGAATGCCAAAATATCCTGGGAATAATGAGCACTTCTGCTTTTCCTGCCACAAATTTCACAAGAAGGACACGGAAGAGCCAGACTGCATAACCCATAAGGTGAAGAGCCGAAGATTGCATGATCATAATCACTCTGGGCCAATGGCAGACAAGACACCATAAATCACACTCAAAAGATCATTTTAATTGACAATAGGACAACATTGGTGTGAACAAGAATACAAGTAACAAAGTGTTGGTGATTAAGTTTAGGGAGGATAGGAAGTTTATTAGAAAGTCAAGTCTACAAGCAACAAAGATGTAATATGTTCAGCAGCAGATGAGCTGAAATGGGACGAAGTCAGGCACTGTAGCAATGATGGTAAAGGACTTTCTTCATGGTGACACGAATGTGTGATCAGAAGCTTATCTCAGCATCAAATATGACGTCAAAGTTTTATACAGTCTGTTTTTGTCTCAAACAGTCGCCAAGGAGGGAGGATGTACTCGGCAACTATGGACATATAATATTCAGGAGTTGTCCATAAGAACATTTGTTTGAACACTTTTACAGTAACTTATGGCAACTGGCATTGATCCAAAGTGAAGTAAACAAAAGTGTAAATAGAAAATTAAACATTTGCAGCTTCTGTCTCTCATCTGAAACAAATGAACATTGCCCTGAAAGAGAGTATCATCTCTTCTTAAATGCGAATGGATTTTCTAATTGTGATCAGAGAACCAACAATTTTCATCAGTTACAGAAGTAAATGGCCCTTTGCTAAGCAGAGTTTATGACCCTACTTCATTTTTTGCAGAACCTTTTAAGTAATAGACTTTCCATTAACATAAGTGTTGAGTTGATTTTTGTCCTGTAAAGATGGCCAGTTCAAAGATCATTTGGTTCCTGTAAGAAAGTCGTCATCAACGTGGAATGGATAGTGTTCGGTTGAAAAAAAAATAAAATGGATTTGAATTAAATTACAGAAATGACATCTAATTTAGAATTGACATTAGGAGTCTATTGTTTGCAGTGTTCAAAAATGGAATGGATTTCAGATTGGAAAATAAATGGAAAGGACATTGAAATCATTAAAGAAGCAGATGGATGCATTTTTTCTCCAAGATCAGCAAGTTAGGATGTGCCTAATGACTTTTGAGTTTAGCTTATCATCACACAACACTTTAAAATGCAATATATTAATCCTTACTTTGTTGAAAGTGTACCACAAGTTCTAATAGATCCCATATTTCAGAAACCTGCTTCATCCTTTTCATCTATTTTCCTCCTGAAAGAGTTGATGTTGCTAGAGCATAGTGACATAATCATGGGCATCTTTTCAATGCCTCAACTAAATGATCATATTTTTCAGACAGTCTGTGCCTTCAACATGAGACAGCTGTTCAACTATGGAAAATTTTGTGCTGAATGTGATCTCAATTCATCCACACGTGCATTGAAAAGTCCTAACAGAACTCAATGTATGGTGCCAGGGTCAGAAGTTATGACTGATTTTTGCATTACTTAATTTAAGAGCACTGATACTCACTTTATGATCTCACTTTCTGTGATCAGTTGAATCAGGAGTTTAAGCTGGAACTTTCTGCTCTGTACTACTTGGCATCACAGATGTTTCACATTCAAGTAATAAACCCAGATTACAAAAAGTATCAAGTACATTCATGTCATTAAGAATGGATGTAAAATGCATTTGATTTGGTTGATTTTTCTAAGGAGATTCTGGATAATTGGGGATAAAAGACAAATGGCTTCATGGAGCAGTGTAAAATACAATATTTTGGGGGAACAGGACCACTTTAAAATCAGAGATCAATTGGATTATTTTAGGTATATCGGGTTTCAGGATTACTTCAAAATTGTTGTAGTAAAGCACTGGTATTGACATACATGTCAAATGGCATCCTGTACTACGAATTTCAATGCACTTATGAATATGGTCTCAATATTTCTAGATCACTGTATCTGAATAAAGCCAATATACTTCAATATACATTTTCAAGTAGTGGGTTAAGGGAAAGATTAATGCATCATCTTCATAAAAGGAAAATAACATTGGCTTAATTGTTGTTGGAAAAACATTAATGCATCAATTACTTGAATTCAGCTGATTACATGCTCCTTCTTACATTCAAATGAAGTTATCAACATGTATGAACAAAATTAATCATATCGAAGTATTAAAGCATTCTAATTAGGAGCTATAAACTCATTGCTTTCTTTTAAATAATCCAAAATGTAATATAGGATGTATTGGGGGGTAAAAACTAATTTGTTTGATTCTAAAGCATTGCATTACTGCAGTGGAACAATAAAAATTTGGACTGTTTGTAAAGACTGTTTTTGGAATTACTATAATAAATGAACAAAATACTTAGACATTGTCCAGAGCTTGTATCTTTGAGACTAATAGTTTAGTATATCATGCTAAATTATGGTATTCTATATTAATAAGTGATTAAAGAAGAAAATTTTGACGTATTCATCAGCTCAATTGTGCACTTCGGAAAGGCATGATGAGCTAAATGGTCTCCTCTTGTTCCAATTTTTGAATTTAATTTTAATCCTGCCAGTTCAGCTCCAGAAATGGCAAATGATGAGCTGAATATTTGAAAATTTTTAAGTACCATATAATATGTACTGCTTAATTTGAATCCCTAAATCAGACAGATATACTGTCATTAATTGGTTATATAGGTTAAGGGAAGTGATAATTTTGTTCCTTTAATTATCTACTTTATACATGCCAGCATAACTATTATGTGCAGAACTGTGTGAAGTATTCAATTAAATGTAGTGGTTACTGAGGAATGGTGAACGAACTTTATGTGGTAACTGTGACTTGTAAGTACCTTTTTTGAGTATCAGTCTTAGTCTAGTGCTAGGATCGTATTCATTATGGAAAAGCAGTGTCACAATCTTATATTTTTTTACTTGCTCAATTACATGGAAGTGGCTTCCCTGCATGATTACTGTAATTCTTTGAACCTCAAAGTTGACTCTTTTCATTTTCGTTTTGTGCTATTCTTGGCTGAGATGAATGCCTGGTGTATGGTAACACTATGGCTTATTTTCTTCAGGACTGTATACTTTGGAGTCATCAAACTTATTAACACTCTGTTCTATAAATTAGATTTATCTCTCTTTGGTAACTTGTTTAGGGAATTAGTAAAGCAGAACATTGTAAATTGATAGAGAGCAGATCCTCAGACATGTTTTTTTTGCGAAGTAAACAAATGACCATTTAGCAGCACCAGTGAGTAGGATTCCAAGTGTGTCAGATTATGGAGCTAATTTAACAATCTAAATTAAATCTGAATGCATTTCCGTTGCAATTTAATGACATTGCAAATCATTTTCTGTTGTATAGAAAACAGAAGTTGATGCATAAACCTTGAATGAATCGCAACTTAATTTTCTAGAGAAGTAATATCAATTTCAACAAAGAGGTGCCCTCACACTAACTTGGTTTATGTTATATGGGCACCAGGTGGTATTGAGGGGAGGGATTAATTCTGCCTGCTGTAACCTTTGAGTTAAGTTACAGAAACGATAGGAAAATAGTATTATTTTCTTTTTCACATTTTTGTAGATATTTCCATGGCACTAACCTGCAATTGCAAGTCAATTGTAGTACAAACCAGGTTTACAAAGTGAAGATCATTCAAATCTGTAAATCATCTAAAGAAACTCTGTAGAATTACTCAAAATGTATTTTATTGGCTGGGAGAGAATGTCTGTGTGAGCTTGCAAGGAGATTTGGAATCCTAAGTGAACAGTGTACACACACTATTTGTTAGGTGTATTTTATTAGTGTTTAATTATATACTGGTGATGGTCATTAACAAGTGATTTTTTTAATGTGTTCATGGGACGTCGGCATCACTGACTGGACCAGCATTTATTTCCATCCCTAACTGCCCAGAAGGCAGTTAAGAATCAATCATATCACTATGAGTCTTGAGTGACATGTCTTTCCCTGATGAACATTACTGAACCAATGGTTATTCCTGACAATCAACAGTGGTTGCATGGTCAGCATTAAACACACATTTCCAGATTATTATTGAATTCAAATTCTACCATCTGCAATGGCAGGATTCAAACTCATGTCCCTAGAATATTACACGCATCTCTGGATTAATAGTCTAGTGATAATACCACTAGACATTGCCTAACTCTCACTTGACCTCTAAAAATAGACACAGGAGAGACCTGATTGAAGAGGGCCTTTTGGCACAGTGATGTTGTCATTATTACTGAAACAGGAGGCCCGGGTTCAAGGTGCACCTGCTCCGGCAGTATGGAAGAATATCTGATGAAGAGATATTGGATTTGAAATGTTAACTCTGATTTCTCGCCACAGATGCTGCCAGACCTGCTGAGATTTTCCAACAATTTCTGTTTTTGTTTCTGATTTCCAACATCTGCAGTTCTTTCAGTTTTTAATGAGGGCACAGCACGTAGTTCAGTTCAGTAAAAGTTCATCATGTGAATCTAAGATGAAGGGGTTGTTTTCTGAAGGAAGGTTGAGCAGCTTGGGTCAGCACACATTGGAATTTCAAAGAGTCAGAGGGGATCTCACTGAAACATTAGTTTCTGAGGAGATTGACAGATTATATGTTGAGTGTTTCTCCTCTCAGTGTCGTCTCGAACTGGGGAGCATAGTTTCAAAATAAGGAGTCACACATTTAAGATGGTGAACTTGGGTGGTTTCTTGAGATTATGAATCTTTAAATTTCTCTACCCAAGAGAGCTGTGGAAGCTGAGTCATTTTCAAGGCAGATTAAGACAGATTCTCAAGCTACCGGGAATAGTTTATAGCACTATCACTCTGCTAAATGGGTCAGACTTCAATCAGATCAAGCAACTCAAGAATGACCATCTATGAGGTACTATAGGCCATCAGCAGCAACAGAATTTTACTCCAACACAATTTGTAATCTCATGACCCGGCATATCTCCCACCGAACCATGACCAACAAGCCAGGGGATCAAGCCGGACTCAATGAGAAGTGCAGGATAGCATTTAGGAGCAGCACCAGGCATACCTAAAAATGAGGTGTCAACCTGATGAAGTTAAGAATTGAACTACTTGTGTGGTGAACAGCATAAGTAGCAAGTGATAGACAGAGCTAATCAATCCCATAACAGTGGATCAGATCTAATCTCTGTAGTCCTGCCACATCCAGTCATGAATGGTGGTGGACGATTAATCAATTCTTTGAAGAAGAGGGTCCACAAATATCTCCATCCTCACTGATAAGAGAGCCCAGCATATCAGTGTAAAAGATAAGACTGAAGCATTCACAATAATCTTCAGCCAGAAGTGCCAAGTGGGTGATTCATCTCAATCGGAGTTCCACAGGATCATAGATGCCTATCTTAAGCCGATTCAATTCATTTCACGTGATATCAAGAGATGGTTAGAAACACTAGATACTGTATAGACTCTGGACCCTGACAATGTTCCAGCAATTGTAATGAAGACTTACGCTCCAGAACTTGTCACATCTCTAGCCAAATTGTTCTAGCACAATTACAACATTGGCATCTACCCAACAATGTGAAAAATTGCACAAGTATGTCCTGTACACAAAAAGCAAGACAAATTCAAACCGACCAATAACTGTGCCATCAGACTACTCTCAATCATCAGTGAAGTGATGGAAGGATAGCACCACAGTGCTATCAAGCAATAACTTACTCAGTAACGCCCAGTTTAGGGTCCGCCAGAGTCACTCAGCTCCTGATAGCATTACAACATTGGTTCCAACAAAGACAAAAGAGTTGAAGTCTAGACGTAAAGCAAAAATGACAACCCTTAACATCAAGACTACATTTGACTGAGTTGGCATCAAGAAGCCTTAGCAAAACTAGAGTCAATAAGAATTGGGGGAAACTCTCATTTGTTTGGAGTCATACCTGACACATAGGAAGATGGCTGTGCCTGTTGGAGGTCAGTCATCTTACTTCTAGGACAGCTGTCCAGGAGTTCCTCAGGGTAGTGTCCTAAGCCCAACCATCTTCAGCTGCTTCATCAATGACTTTTCTCCTATTATAAGGTCAGAAGTAAGGATGTTCACTGATGATTGCATAATGTTCAGCACCGCTCACGACTCCTTATATACTGAAGCAGTCCATATACAAATACAACAAGACCTGGATAATATCCAGGTTGGGGCAGACAAGTATATAGTAACATTTGTCCATCACCAATAAGAGACAATCTAACCACTGTCCCTTAATATTCAAAGGTATTACCATCACTGAATTCCCCATATCAACATTCTTGGTGTTACCTTTGACCAGAAACTCAACTGGACTTGCCATATAAACACAGTGGCTACAAGAGGCGATCAAAGGCTAGAAGTACTGTGGCAAGTAACTCATCTCCTAACTCCCCAAAGCCTGTCCACCATCTACAAGGCATAAGTCAGGAGTGTGATGGAACACTCCCCAGTTGCCTCGATGGGTGCAGTTCCAACAACACACAAAAAGCTTGACATCATCCAGAACAAAGTTGCCTGTTTAAGTGGCACCACATCCACAAACATCCAGTCCATCCACCACTGACACTTAATAGCAACAGTGTGTATTATCTATGAGATGTCCAGCAGAAATTCACCAAAGGTCCTTAGACAATACCCCCCAAACCTACGACCACTGCCATTTAGAAGGACAATGGCAGTAGATACCTGGGAATGCCACCACCTGCAAATTCCCCTCCAAAAACTCACCATCCTGACTTGGAAATATATTGCCATTCTTTTACTGTCGCTAGGTCAAAATCCTACAACTCCCTCCCTAAGGGCATTGTAGGTTTACCTATAATACATGGATTGTAGGGGTTCAAGAAGGCAGCTCATCACCATCTTCTCAAAGGCAACAAAAGATAGACAATAAATGCTGGCCTAGCCAGCAACACACGTCCTATGAGTGAGCATAAAAAAGGATGGAACAGGCTGAAAAATTAAGTCCAAAAACAGTTCAGCCATAATGTTATTGAAGATTAGGGCGGGCTCAAGATGCTGTATGACCTACATGTGTTGTTATTTCTTATGCTTTTATGATGTTATGGCCTGAGTCATAAATGTACTTTAATAAGAATTTACAGCTTTGAGAAATTATCATTGAAGAAATTGAAAGATGCCAACCTCAACGTAAAATGTATGCTTCCTTATGAAATTAATTCAAGGTATGTTTAATGTTGGAAAGAAAACTTCACATTCATAAATTCCACAATTATAGTTGCATGTAATGTTCAAATAACAATAATCCAAGATTCAGTGCTATGATGTTATAGCTGTATTTCCATTTTGTGATCCTTTCAGGCAAATTTAATGTCACCTCAACATGATAGTGACAAGTCATGCTGGAATTTAAATATACTCTCCTTTCCATTGCATTTTGTATAGTGCAACATATTTATTTGGATTCAGTCTGATACCAAAACTTGTAACATCAGGAGACACAAGCCCTCGAGCAAACAGTGTAAAATGAGACAGACTAGTCACATAAACATGGGCACTGATAAGGCTAATATGTCCCTGCTACTTCTACTTTTATAATAAAGCACTTACATCATGCAAAATCTAAACGAACACATGCACCTGCAGAAGATCCACTTCTGAAAGGTATAGCTGGTGGGCCACAGGGCACAATACATAAAATAGGTGAATGTCTGCTACTCTGGTAGCAGCCATGAAGCCTTTGTTCTGTGCTAGTTCAACTTTACCATCAGTACTTCAGCCTCGATGTTAAACCAGTAGGTGGATACTGAGTGATAATAATTACTTGCTGAACAACAGACTCATGACTCCCATGCCCACCACATGCTCAGCTTGGCAACGTGCACATAATGAAAGACATGCTACCACACAAAATGTCATTGAGCAGACCCTTGGGATCATTAAATGAAACTTGACTACCAGGACTGCTTTATAGGAATCTTGCAGTATTTGCAAGATCATGTATCACAGTTTGCTGTTGTTGGCTGCAACCACACACTGCAACTGACACAATCTAAGCTTGTGGCAGCAGTTTTGAGATCAAATGATACTATTTCATTATTTTCTCATATACTTTCATATGACATGAATTTGCTGGCAAGCCAGCAATTGTTGCCATCCTCATTGTCCTTGAGATGGTGATGCTGATCTGCCTTCTTGAAACACTACAGTCCATCTGGGATGGGTGCGTGCACGGTGCTGTTCGGAAGATGGTTCCAGGGTTTTGACACAGTGACAGTGAGGGAACAGTGATGTAGTTTCAAGTCAGGATGATCTGTGGCTTGGAGGTAATCTTTCAGGTGATAATTTTCACATGTGTCTGCTATTCAGTGTCTTCTTACTCCTCTATCTCATACACCAGCAGTACCAGTGGAAATGCATCAATATCTGAAAAGAGAATGACAGAGGAATTGCTTTCAGGGAACAAAGGATGTTTGGGTGAAAAGCAAGCACTGTATTATTACAACAAGTGCAGTTCGGGAATCATTGAAGATAGAAATGGAATACGACAAGAATTAAGCATGGGCATGTAATCATTTTTGACATTTCATTCCTGCTTCTGGCCATAATCTGATATCTGTCTGAATGATGGTGACTACTGACTTTTTCATGGATGTGAGGACATTGTCACAACTCACATGGAAGAGCGTGCTGATGCTTGAAAACTAGTTCTCCTGGGGTTGGCAGGACTTTGAAACATAAAGATGAAATTAAAGTTGAAGTCCCCTAATTTTACCTGTCTGATGGCCTCAGGTTAACAGAAAACACTAACTAAGTTTCTGTATTTATCAAGAACTACTATTTATCACAAAGAAATCATTTTAAGGTGATTGGAGAAAGGTATAGAGGAGATGTCAGAGGTAGGTTCTTCATACAGAGAGTGGTGGGCGTGTGGAATGCGCTGCTGGCAGTGATGGTGGAGTCAGATACTTTAAAGACTTTTAAGTGACTCTTGGATAGGCACATGGAGGATAGTAAAATGTAGGGTATTCAGGGTAGTTTGATCTTAGTAGGACAATAGGTTGGCACAACATCGTGGGCTGAAGGGCCTGTACTGTGCTGTACTGTTCTATGTTCCATGTTCTATGAAATCAATTCTAACCGCAGAAAAATAGAATATGAATTAGCAATTTATAACTCTCCCAGCTTTAGTTCTAGCTCTTTCTTAAGCCCTTACAAACACATGTAGACAGATGCAGACAAAAAAGTGAACAAAAATGTTATGAGTAAAGGGAAAATACTGAGGAAATAAAATGCAAATGCACCAGTCACAGGATTTGATGAAGTGCTCTTTTTGATTCTTCCAAGTTCTTCTGATCTCCAATCTCCTTACTTCCAGATTTTTGCTGATGACATAGGACAGTTGACATATTAGTTTTCAGCATTTCTGTCACTGGTTAGAGCAAATTGTGGGAGAGACTAGCTAGCTATCTTCAAGATTTTTAGTTACTTCAGGATAGAAAGAGAGAAGAAAAGAAATGTATTCTATTGCAGTCTAGAGGCTTCTATTGATCACATACTTTCTGCCTACCACTCCAGGAGTAATCAGAGAGTTATTGTCATGTTGCTGACTTCTGACCTCCATAACTGGTCCTAACTGAAAAACGAGTCAGCAACCTATCTCTGGTGAAGCTTCCTCTGCTCACACCCCTATAGTGCTGTGGTGTCTTAGACATCTTCCCCCACAGCTTGAACAAAGCAACAGTGTAATCACAACTCACAATGAGGTCCTGTAACACATTTTCATAAGTGCAGCAACTCTTTCTACAGTCCTTCATATAAAGCAATGATTTAACCTTTTGGTCCACTATCCAAAATAAAGGAAAAATAATAAAGAAAAATAAAATATGTGGTCTTTAGAACATTTATTCATGTTTCTCCTTCTTGATTAGCAGCAGCTGCCTTCACTTATGTCCTCAGTATCCTGTAAGAGAGAGAAAAAGTGTCAGTGGTGATATGGCATGACCCATCGTGATAATTAGCTGTCAGCATGTGCAATTGTGAGATGTGAATGTGAAGGTCATACAATTGTGAAGTGCATGAGTCTGAGGTGAAGCTCTGGTTGTTTGATTTGAGTCCTGTAGCAGCCTCCTAGATTGCTAACTTGGTCAATCAACAAGGAATGCTGGGTACATATTCTATGTTCTACATTGGCCAAGTAAAACTCTGAAATCGTAAAACCCACTCACCAGACACAGTGCAATCACAACAGCCATGTGCTAATGATATTAGCATAATGTAAAAGACAGCAATTATCTTGGACAGACATACTCCCAACAGTTTATCAACTAAACAAAGGAGGGCCCGAACAGAAAGGCACTGGGCCCTGCTACACAAAGAAACTAGCAGTAGCAAGCCAACCAAATGATTGACAATGTTTCAAACTATTAGGTGTATCTCCCTGATAGACCAAAACTATAGAAGGTTCCAGGAAACCATCTAAAAGCTATTAAAACACAGACTTTACCTGCAGAGCTCTCTCTTGGAGTCTCTCGAACTCTCTTGAATCGTCTGAGGCCTTCTGAGGAGATCAGCATGGCAAGAAGCAGAGATCAGCTGATCATCCATAGAGAGAGATAAAGAGAGAGAGAGAGAGGAAGAAAGCAGCTTCGCAGACTCCGAGACAGCCAGACAGAGTGTGACAGCATAAATCTACAAGATATTCAGGGAGTATTGTAACCTTAAGAGGCCATGTAGGATTAGAGACAGTATGTTTGGTATTAAAGGTTATTTTTACTTTGTTCCCAATAAAGTTGGGAGTGTTTTGCATTGTTACTTGCTTGTGTTTGTATTGATTTGTCCGCCTTGGTTTTGTGGGACGCCTGGACAAATTCATTCATAACGTTCTGGTCGGAGTTGTCTAACTTGTTTAAGGAGGAACTAGACAATACTCCTGACTAATGAAGGCTGCTCTCAGGCAAGTGAACGTGGTCTGGGACATTGATCGTTGTGTAAGAACAGTTCTACCTTTGGCGGAATGTGGCATTTGAAGATGTACTCACTAACCTTTACAACTTCTGTTGTTGAGCGTCATCAATAGTGCATCCACAACATTGGGCCCATAGTGATAACATTGACCCGCATTGATAATTTCTCAAATATTGCCTGAATAGCTACATAGAGCCTTGTGGATAGAATATCTCTTGTCGAACTCTGGTGTGAAGGCCTCCAGTACCATATCAGAAAACCTTGGAGCCCATTGTCTGCTATGTTGTAATATCCCTGTCTGTTTTCCAGGACACAGTCACTTGCAATGAATTTCAGCCCTACTTTAACTAAAATGTACGTTCTATTTGAGGTAAGGTTTGTTTTCAGTAGTAGATGATAGCTTGAACTCATGCTAGCCTCTCATAATTTTACACTCCTTATTCAAGTGTCCAGCCACTCAGCAACATTGTGATGGATGCACAATACAACCATATAAGTGAGTATGGTAGTTCTGCTGGAATCACACAGGATACTGTAGAATAATGGGACAGACTTCCCTCATTTTACACTCAGTTGTAAAAGATTGTTTAGATTCACTATAAAGAGGAAAAATCAGGTGAGGTGGATTGCACATGGGTAAGAGAGATTCCCCAATTTTCCATTCATTAATACTGATAGATAATTAAGCAAATTCCATTATATGTATGTGATCAATTGTACTGAAATTCCTTAACGTGTTACAGCATGTGATCCTTCATACCCTTGAAGAACATTTATCCCATTATTTCATCTGAAGGGCTCCAAATCTGAACTGACACTGTGCTAGGTGCTTTGAACATTTTGGAAATGGTCTGATATGTTAAGATGGGATTGCAAGGTGTACCAAGACTGAAATACTACTTTTGAAATCAGGATGTTTCTTTGCTTGACAATCACATTAAGCTCACTTCAGTCTAAAAAGGACCTGCTGAACTATCGACAGGGACATAATGCTCATTTTCAAGGATTGGTCCACGAACATTTTTAAATTACTGACACACTGTAGTTGTAATTTGCTTTTGACGTTATTGGATGATTAGTCTGAGATATTTCCTTCATTGATTTCTAAAGGGTTTTTGCTAACACAATGTTTTATTTGAGTTAGAGTTCATGGGATATAGTTTGCTAATGGAAAATGTCACAAACAAAATTTAATTTGTGTGTAAATCCATAGTTTGCAGTTCTGAATATCTTTAAATTGTTTATATTTTGATAGTTTTTCAAAAAATATGTCATTAATGGGACCTTTATTGTGTTTTCTGACCTTTAACTTTAGACATTTTGCATATAAACTGCATTGTTTTCTTTCCCTCAGTTATTGATCTGCTGAAGCTTTATGACACTGTTAAATGGAATAAAATTTACATAACAGAGAAATGAAAACTCATCCCTTATAATTAATAGTTTTTTTCTGTCACAAAGCTTTTGCCCGATTTTCAAGTACAGGATGTCTTGCAATTATACAGGGCATTGGTGAAGCCATAACTGGATTATTGTGTGCTGTTTTGGTCTCCTTATCTGAGGAACGACGTTCTTACTGCAGAGGGAGTACAGCAAAGGTTTAGCAAAATGATTCCTAAGATGGCAGGACTGACATATGAGGAGAAATTGAGTCGGTTCGGATTGTACTCAGGGATTTAAAAGAACAAGGCGGAATCCCATAGAAACCTATAAAATTCTAACACTAGATATGTTAGATGCAGGACTAGACATGTTAGAGGCAGGAAGGATGTTCCTAATGGGGGGTAGAGGAATCCAGTATCACGGGTCATAATTTAAGTGTTGAGCGATTGAGGACTCTGAATCTGTACTTGACGGAATTTAGAAGGATGAAGGCAGAATTGAATGAAACGTATGGAATCCTGAGAGGTTTGGGTAGAGTGGATGTGGATTTGGTGTTTCCACTAATAGGAAAGACTAGGATCCAAGGGCACAGCTTCAGAGTGAAGGCACAATGCTTTAGAACTGAGATGAGATGGAATTTCTGCAGCCAGAGGGTGATGAATCTGTGGAAGTCATTGCCACAGAAGGTTGTGGAGGCCAAGTCATTGAATGCATGTAAAAGAAATAGATATGTTCTTGATGAGTAAGAGGATCAAAGGTTATAGGGAGAAGGCAGGAAAGTGGGGTTGAGAAACATACGAGCCATGATCGAATGGCAGAGCAGAATCGATGGGCTGAATGGCCTAATTGTGCTCTTACATCTTATCATTTTATAGTTTTAAGGGTCAGGGATAAATCTTTTAGGACTGAGATTGGGAGATTTTTTTTAACCCAGAGACTGGTGAATCTGTGGAGTTCATTACCACAGAATGTGGTTGAGTCCAAAACCTTATGTGTTTTCTAGACAGAGGAAGATAGTGCTGTTGTGGCTAAAGAGTTCAAGGATATGGAGGAAGGACAGAATTATATTATTGAGCTCGATGATCACCCCTGATCATAATGAATCAGGCTCAAGGAATTGAATGGCCTACTCCTGCTCCTATCTTCAATGTTTCCATGTTTCTTTGATATGACTGTGGGACCTGGAAATGTTTACTAGATGAGTGTGCAAAGCACAACTCACTTGGGACAAAATTTGTTTTTAGTTGAGGAGCAAGGCAAAGAGTGGGATCAAGTCAACTGAAAGGAAAATTGGATTGAGTGTCTGATGGCTTGCTGCTGTACAATATTGGGAATTGTGTTATTAATGATAAGATGTAGATGGTAACGTAACTTTGATATTAACTGTCATATGTTATCAAGACACTGGAGAAAGGAATGGGAAATTGTCCTAGAGAGCTGTGATAAGTATTATTTACTTTAGGATGAAACCAAAGAGCTTATGGTAAATTCTGACAGTCAAGTAATAGTTACTCTTACAGAAAGCAGCAGACTCAGAGTAGTGACAATTTAGTCAGGTAGACCAGACTCATGATTGAAGCACAGATACCCAAGGCCCAGGGTCCATTGTAGGCACAATACATGAGAGCAGTACAATGAAAGATTGAGTTCATGGTAGCTGCGCAATTCATGAAGACAGTAGCCAGACCACCAATCATGGTGGTCTGTGAATTACAGCTATCACTGTGAATTAGAGTTACAGATCAAGGTCCATGAGGATGAAAGAAAAGAAAGCCCTCACACAGGCAGCACAACCGACCAAAAAAAAGAGCAGGAAGGCTTCAATAGAACAAAGGGACAAATAGAGGAAGTTTCCAGCAGACCTGAGGAAGGGTCAGAAGTCATGAATGAGTCAGAGAGGAATAAACAGGCAGACTTACGTCTGTGGAAAATGAGATCCTGAAGGGATGACAGAAAAAGTCATTAGACTGCAATTGCCACAACAGTGGGAGAATGCGGATTGTTAACAAAAAACATTCCTGAATTGTGAATTGTCGAAACAATAAACACAATGATACCAGACAATGTCAGGCTTACATGCTAAAGGACAGGTATATCAGGTTTGTATGTTCCTACGCAATTAGGCTGAAGCCCATGATACCTGCCTGAACCAAGAAGAAAGTTCTTAGAAGAAGCATAGAAGAAAGTACTACCAATTTTGAATCCATCCTCAAGGATTTGACATGTGTTTTAGCCAGAAACAGAACTTTGTAATAGAGCAACTACAGTTTAATCACAGGCCCTGGAGGCGAGGGAAATTGATAGAGCAATTTCTTATTGACCTTCTCCATTTAGCAGGGTGCTGTGGATACGGAATATTAAAAGATGAGCTCAGTATTGATTAGGTTATCACGGACATCCATGATGAGAAATGATCAGAGAGGATCTTGCTGCCCAGAGAGGAATTGATTTTCAAACCAGTGATTCACTGGAGAACATAGTCCAGGATTAGGGCCCAAGACTAGTCAATTATTTGCAGAAACCCTGAAGCACAACAAAATTGGTCAGAGATAACAAGGTGTAGAGCTGGATGAACACAGCAGGCCAAGCAGCATCAGAGGAGCGGGAAAGCTGACGTTTCGGGCCTAGACACCTTGTTATCTCAGATTCTCCAGCATCTGCAGTTCCTACTATCTCTGAAACAAAATTGGTCAGTTGGATAGGGCCAAAAATGGTGCAACACATTCCCAAAAGTCTGTCAAATTGGTAATAGAGTTTGAATCAAGTACAGCACCCATGACTCGGATGTTCACTCTGCGGAGCAAGGCAGAATCACAAATACCATGAGTGCCCAGCAGGGGGAGCTGAGTGTTATCAGTGTGAAAAGCATACATCAAAAACTTCACTCGCGTTGGAAATACAAAAGGAGAAAATACTTAATATGGAGATAAATTCTTAAAAACGGGAAAGTTCCTGGAAAAAAGAAAGTTCATGAGGTTTAAAATAAATATGTGCAATGTCTATGTATAAGCTATGAGTGGAAGGTATCTCTTTATCTGCACTGTCTTATTCACCTCCCTTCAGTGGCTGGGAATTTTCCAGGTCTTGGGTACCTGAAATTAAAAAGAAAAGGATTGAATTCTGGTAGTGGGACAGGAAAAATCAGCAAGTGCAACCTTACACCTCTGCAGCTTGTGAGCCAGAAGAGCTTGTGGCTGATGAAGAATTAGAATGCAAGAAAATGTAATAATGTATAGATACCCTCTTCATCAATGTCTGTGTTCCTCTCAGAGGAATTACCTCAGAGTTGCCCTCTCTTATGCTTGCCAGCATTGTCCCCTGCATAGTGGTAAAACATGCAAGCATGTTTATCATCCTCCAATTCTTCCTGGTCCTACTGTAATGCATTGATTTTTCTTACAAGAAAGTGGGAAGTGTTTCAGTGAGTGCCCTGTGATATGTTTGGGTGAGGTGACTGTCATGATTGAATAGCTACCTGTCTGTGTAAGCTGTGAGTTGTGGTTGTAATATTTGTAAGATTGTAGTAAAGCATATAATTTGAGGTCTTAAACAAAAAAAACTTGTTCAGATATTATGACACGTCTCTGGTACAAGTAGGACTTGAAACCAAACATTCTAGCTTAGAAGTAGACACTACCATGTACCTTGTAACCCCTTTTGGAGTGTTAGATACTGGTTGCTAAAGATTGTTGATCAGTGGATGATGTAATTTGTATGTGGATATTAAATGGGAGTGAGTTCATTTGTGCTACTATAAACAGGCATTGAATGAATTGAATGAGTCTGTGTTTGTAAAACATATCTCTGCAAATAAATGTTATAATGTACATAAAGATTGACATCAATTGTATCCTGCACCACCTGGGTTTCTGGAATCAAACGTGGGATTAGGGTACAGAGAATTAAGTAAGTAACTGGAACAGTTGATAAAATGTATTGTGTGCTTTCATTCATGTATGCTGTTATTTTTCCAATGTCTCCTGAGTACAGGCTAGAGGGTCTGCTGGCTCTCTGAGGATGTACAAAGTCTCCTTTTCTTTTTATTTTATCTGCCAAGATTATCAGCACATGGTTTAAAATCATTAGAGCATGCTCTAGACCATGTGTTACTCAACAAATCAGAATCCAGACTGGTTTATGAAACATTTTCTACCACTGACTGTAGGTACAATGCATTTTCCCTTTTAGAAGAGCAAGCTGTCTTTAGATAGGACTAGTTACTACTGATGTTGGCCATCCTCTTGAAGAGTGTGACCAGAAAAGAACATGGAAAGAATTGCTTGCACATAGAAATATCAGGTAAAAGAGCAAGCAGTGATCACCTGTTGTCCATAATGCAAGGATCAGGTTTGATCATAATTGTATATTGTTCCAATTGATTAGAGATCAATAACCTTTTGTTTAGAGTAGACTAACTCTGAAATTGTAGATGCTTACTTAGATAATAATGCACAACATTTCATGGTTTTAAACAAACAGAAAAATTTTGCATGGACATGAGCCATCAAAGCAAACAGTCAATACTATCAGACCTAAATGCTGACATCCAGAATTAATGTGAATTAAAAATAAATTAATCAGCAAAAACTGCTGAAACATAGCTTCTACAAAATAAGCATTAAAGCACAGGCACAACCAAGATAAATTCAATAAATTTCTTAACAGCTCACCCTCATGTCAATGATCTTTGTGAGTCATAAAATCCTCCAACTTTGGTTCCTCATGAGGGATTTCAGCTTCTTTCTTTCAAGAATTTAGCCTCTAATTTCCCTTCAATAGTAACTCCAACTCAATGCAGAGGCGTACTTGCTTCTTATACCTACAATACGTTGTCAGGCTACAGGATTCAAACTCTGCCCCAGTGACTGCTCACCTTCTGGTTGTTCAATCTCTTCTTCTGAGACTGTCTGTGTTTTCTTCTCTGTTGTTTAAACTCTTCTTCCGGGAGAAGGCTACACACCAGTGCAGGCATAATCCCCATTGCTCGGCTACACTGAGAAGACATCTTTCCATTTTCATTGAAACATCATTTCTTCAGCTTCTCTGAGTTGACACTGCTCCCTAGTGTCTCTGAGCATCGGTTCCCCAGCCAAAGAAAGAAATTATTGCTCTATAGACCTAATGAGTCTCATTGGCTTACCTGCATTGAGCTATTGCTGCTCCTGGCTTCTTTAAATCTTGGTTCCCAGCTGCATGGCACTATCAGCAGCTGCTCATCTGAACCTTACATTGTGAGCTGGTTTTTACGTCACCCCTAATCCCACAACTCACATTTTTTTTGCAGGCCTTTTCCTTTAGACTCCCTGGTCACCAAAACAACATTTCGCCCTGCTCATTCCATGCAGGTCCATTGTGCTTCTAGTTGAATAAAGCAAAACACTTTAAGTCATCTTTGAGCATGTGTGACCTGTCTCCTGTCACTCACTTATTCTAGAGCCAAACAACATAGAAACATCATGAAGGAAAGATTCCATCGAGTATTATGATTCCAATGCCCAGATTTGGAAATTTTCCAACATTTCCCTCATGACTTTTCATTAAGATAGCTCACTTCCACATGTCTCATTTCCTTTCTTTGGTAAAATAATAAGAAAGACGAAAGAGAGTGAACATTTTTTGCTCTTTTCTATGAGCAAGCCAGAACAGATCAATTAGTATAGTGTAGAAATGAAGAATGGTTATAAATTTTATCAGTTTGTAACACACTGCCAGACTTGAATGATCTACATAACTCATTTGAAGATCATTCTCCCAGTCCCCAACATTATCTGATTTTTCTTGCATATGTTACTCAAAATTATGTCATTCAATATTGCTTACATGGAAAAAAATTGTAAATAATCTGCAGTTATTTTCCATTTTTTTTAACTTATTTTCGTCCTCTATGCTTTGTAGCAATTCGCTGTGACAAAGTTTTTCATTGTCAGTGCCATTGCTGTACTAACCAGACGCTGTTATTTCAGTTTGAAGTGATGACAATCATGTTATATCCATGGCTGAAATATTACATTCCAGTGTGAAGTACACAAGCCGTCTGCTCCCTATGTATTCATTATCTGGCTCTTTTTTTAATTATCAAATTTTTCAATTGACAAAATGTTGCAGCTCCCAAAAATCTACACATTGCTGTTGTTATGGACCGGTGGCTTCTTAATACTTGAGAGGCTCCATCTTTCAGTGAAAAAGGAGCAGTTTTTGTATTTATGTTTGTTTTGCTGGCCCCTTGGCAGAGTGAATGCTAATTCACTGCATGCATGAATGAGTGAAAAAGCCATTGTTTCATTTACATTTTTTCAGGGTTTTGATTAAACAGTGAAAAACTGACTTCTATGTAACATTGGTAAGCTTGAGATACAATCTAAATGAAGCAATTTGTTTTATATGCATCAGGCAGCATTGAAGTGTAATGTGTATCTGGTTATCAGTTTTCAGTCTACTGTCTGACTTTGATTCCACTTTTGAAAATGTTGAAGTCATTCAGGCCTCATTCAGCCTTGCAATTTAATATGGTTTGAATAAAATTTAGAAAGGGGTGTGTTATATTGTCAATTCAAAAACCAAGATATATTTTATGAGCAACATTTCAGTACTCCTTAGTAATGTCGCAATCACTTTCACACATGAGTTCATTGTTAATTCACCAGAGTAAATCTTCAAAGGTGAGGCAAAAGCCTTTGATTTTATCTCCAGAGCATTGATGTTTAATTACAGGAATATGGCTCTTTGCCAAGCATTCCCAAACCTCAAAGGCTTTCTCCATACAATATTATGAGACTTTTAAAAAAAACACTAAAATGTTTACTATGGTAATTATACTCAGTTTATTTGCACATACTTTTCTCAGACTAATGTGACATTAATAGAGATCAAAAACCAGTGTAAAATTGTACATAGTTATTTGTACTTTTCTGAATCAGGTGAAAAAAAACCACGTTTCACAAAAGAACAAAAATAGTAGCAATTTCCAGTTCTAATTACTGATCGATAATTTTAAAGATATGTTAATATGAATTATTATTAATTACATTTATTAAAGAAATTTCTTCACTCAAAGTAGTGAGCCTGTGGAATTCTCTGCTACAGAAAACACTAAAGCCAAAACAACAAATGCTTTCAAGAAGCAGATATATTTCTTAGGGCTGACAAGATCAAACTGAATGGAGACAAAGTAGAAACACTGAGCTGGATGATCAGCCATGATCATATTGAATAGCAGAGCAGGTTCATGAGCCAAGTTGCCTCTTCCTGCTCTTACTTTCTATGTTTACATAAATTTGAATATTATTTGGATAGTTTAAACCTTTTGTGTCATCTTTGACATATAGATTATGAGCCAAAGGTAAAAAAAATGTTGTGGTCAAATTTATTTTGTTAACATAATTAATATTTGTAAAATAAATACTGATAGCAATGCAATGGAAGAAAAAATAAAATAGCTGGTGTTGAAAGCTATATTAACAAGACTGAGCCATTTAGTGTATTGATAGCAAATCCTAATCTATTCCATGACAGATGCTAAACATTTATGCCAAAACTGATGCGTTTCTTCAGTTAAAAATAATAAAAATCTTTTTGGCTGTCATTGTGGAATTGTATATCCTTGGCCATGTGACTAAAGCATTGCTCTTCATATTAGTTAATTTGGATTGTGACATCATCTGCACTGTCAAGTCAGTGTAGCAAAAATAGAGCTCTGTAGATGATGTACAATACTGCCCACACTTCTGTACAATCTGTCACAAACATCAAATCATCCAAACCAATTCTGAAAATACTTTCAGAAAATGCGATAAAAGAACAAGAATAGTTCCTGTGTTGTTGAACATGTTAACCAGTACTTTTAGATGGCAGAGAAGTCTAAAAAGGAATGGATAGTGCTAGTTTTCAAGCATGAAGATCAAGATATTAGCTTCATTCCACGTGACCTTCAGAATGAATGTGTTGTGCAGTCCAGTTCAGAAAACTCACGGGCTTCATGCTCAGTAGAGGTGCCAGATGATTTGCAGCTAGCACAAAATGAAGTTAGCCTGCACTTCTTAAATTGTGGGTAGGCAATCAGCCTAAGGCAGATGTCAGAACTGTTAGATGATGGCATGTTCATGTCTTATGTTACTGTCTAAACTTTCTATTCACTCTCATTCTGGGATCTGACATGAAGAACAATTTATACATAATGTTAACATGAATCTCTTGCTTTCTGTCTCTCTTGCTTCCCATCACCTGCACTCCCCATTATGTTTTTAGACACCTATATTTCATGCACTTGCTGAACAACCAATCAAGTGGTTGTTACTACCTGAGCCCAGAAAAGCTGGTAAATTGAAAGATCACTCTCTCAAACACACACACAAACACAAACACACAGTACATCTACCATTCTTCCCCAACTGTTTGAATGTAGTAACATTGTAGATGCAACACACAAACGGTTCCAATGCTATGTTTTAAATATCACTGTGCACAGTTTCCTCAGTTTAAAGCAGTATCTTCTCCCACTTTTTAGTACACAGACCAAAAGAATAAAACAGTCTTTACAAAAATGCCTAATATAATTCTTAGGTTGCAAGATTAAGCAACAACAATCATCAGCACTAAAAAAAAAGTAGGACTTACTTGAACATTACAGATGTATATAACATCTACAGATCCTGAAAAAAACATTTTTCTTTCCTCAATGTGAGAATATCTATAACCACTAACAGCCATCTACTAAATGAAAACATACAATTAACTTGAAAAAAACAATTATTTTTCCTCTATACTATTCATTACCAAGCAGTTATCAAAGCTGTCTTAACGTTTTTTTGTTTGAATTCAGTTATTTATCAAAATATTGTGATGGCAAAGTACAATCACTTATTAATTAAGTGCTTTTTAATTAATACAACATAAGTATTTCTTTGCTTGGCTGCAGTACTGAATTTATATTATGTTGTAGATGTTGGATTTTTTTAGGCCTGTGAAAGCACTGTAGATGGTCTGCACAATAGATGATCTACACAAGATGGTCTGTGGTAGTTCAAGAAGATGGCTTATCATCATCATTTCAAGGGCAATTAGGGTTGGATAACAAATGCTAGTACTACATGCAATCGACATACTCCGTAAAAGAGGAAAAATAAGTCTTAAAGCAAAAGTACTTCTATGTGCACATGCAACTTTGAAATTTTCATTTATACAGTGAATCTATGATTTTAGTTAAAGTAAAGAACCAAAGTAGAATCAATCTGAATTTACTCAGTAAGCAGCATGCAAACGTCTGTTATAAAGCAAAGGTCAACACCCCTCTGATCACTAAAACCAAAACACCCAGAGAGGCACACCTGGCTCTATAATCTGTTAAAACAGCCCCCTATCTGTTATAAAGAAATTGTTAAATAAAACTAAACCCCTGACACTCTATTTATAATCAACAAGTAACAATTTATTTGTTTAACTCTAACAGTAAAGAAATTAACTAAATTATTAACAAACAGAATAAATCTCTTCTAACTACTAACTATTCCCAAACCAAACAAGATTCTAATGGTATGCTGTTCCAATAAATACAAGTCGCACTTATACATATAAAAAAAATAGAATTTAGTCTCTTGAAATTACAGCCAGGTTGCGTCTTCCAGAATGTTCTGTGTCTTCTCCAATGAATTCTTCTGTCAGGAGAGACTTCTCAGTGAATTCCTCTGTCAGAAATGCCTTCTCTGTCGAATTCTTTTGTCAGGAACATTAACTATTGTGCCGTAGGTACATTTAATTTAGATGGAGCTTACTTTAAAGCTTAGAGAATTCTGTGAGAGCTAGTGACTCTTTCTTTTAGAGCTGAGAATTCTTCTCTTGGCAGATGACAATTGGCTTCCCCCAGTTTTCCAAATACCCTCATCTTTTATATCAATTTCTTACAGTAGGATTTATCCTATGTTGTCAAAACCACCTGACTTCAACTTAATTGGTTTTTGGTATCTGAGGTCTTGGTTTAAATTAATTGGCTAAATTCAAAAGCCTGTTGTCTCAATTAAAGTGTTGCTCTGCCTGCTAACAGAACAGCCTTTTGATACAAATGTTTCAGTTCAGGTGCTCTGTACACCTGCAAACCCACAGATATCCTTTTTGAATCTCTAAGCATAGAAGAAGCACATCATCTGATAAAGGGACCACACATGGCTTTCCCCAAAGCATTTTACAAACACCAACTTTTTACAAACACCAAATTCTAACATTGTATCTTCCAAGCCACTAGTACTGTACCCAAATTTGCAACACATAACTTACATACATATTATAGATAAACAAATATTTCCTGCAGTAATTTTATCTAAGAATGAATAAAATTTATATATGATCCAATGTTTGCAAACAAACACATAACGCATTTCTATGGCATTCCCCTATTTATTATTTTAATGGAGATCTATTTATATTGGGGTTTAATGTTTTAAACTTCAAAACTATACTTTACTCATAAATTATCCATAACTAAGCACAACAGGTACAAAATAGTTCCTTATAGATATTACAGTAAATACAATGGGATTTTAATATTCTTCATCAGAGCTTGAATCCGATTGCAACAAAAAAGACATTTTCTAAATATGAAACAAAACTCAAAGGTTTTGGAGTAGATTGGTAGCTCAGGTTGTGGATGTTGTGGTTGGTTGCCTTGCTGAGCTGGTTTGCTGTTCCGCGGATGTTTCATTACCCTGCTGGGTAACATCATCAGTGCAGCCTCCAATGAAGTGTCGGTGTGTTTTCCCACTTGGTCTTTAAACTCTGGAGTCCATTGAGCTGGGTTGCCTTACTTCCGGTTTTCCTTCATAGTGGAGTGTATATGGGGTCAAGTTCAATGTGTTTATTGATGCTTTCTTCATGGAGTACCAAGCTTCTAGGAATTCCCGTGCCTGTCTCTGCTTAGCTTGTCCCAGCATTTTGGTGTTGTCCCAGTTGAATTGGTGCTTCTCCTTATCCATGTGGATCGAGATGATCGTGTATTGGTCATGTCGTTTTACAGCCAGTTGGTGTTCGTGTACCCTTGTTGTTAATAGCTGATGATGTTACCCAGCAGGGTTATGAAACGTCTGTGGAACAACAAACCAGCTTGGCGAGCCAACCAGCCATAACACCCACAACCTGAGCTGCAAATCTACTCCAAAACCTTACAGACCTATGGGCGCAAAACACTCAAATTGGCTTGAAAATGGAAAAACTACGTCAAACGAGAGAGCACAACCCGCGAACAACTCTACTTCCTACATGGATGCCTCAGGAACCAGGTATTACATGCAGTGTGAGATACAAACCACCCATCAGCAAACCACAAGCCTGGAAAACAGCAGAACAAAACGGCCACAAGATGGTAAAGGTGATGATAAATGACGCACACAACTGGCTCCACAAATACAACAGAGAAATTAAGTGCCAAAAAACTTTATCCCTGGAAGCTACCAATCAGGACTGGAGAATAGACATGGAACAAGCCATCAACATCAGCCAACAGACCACAAGGGCCAAGAAAAGACAGACCCTTCAGGACAAGCTAGCCACACTTACCCACAAAAATGACAACAACAGAACAGACATCTGGATAAGAAACCTCTCTGAAAGGAAACTGACAGACATGGAAAAAGCCATTCTCACCTGAGGACTGAACTATAACTACACAGATGCCAACAAAACGGAATTCCTAGCCACACTGGAAGCCACACTGAGGACCAGCAACATCAATGAAGAAACACAACAAACAATAAGACAGACAGTAATCCCGATACTGACCAGAAGGAGCAAACTCAATACCCTCAACACATTGGAAAGGCAAGCCCTGGAAGGACTGAAGGAGGACAAGAACATCACAATACTACCCTCACACAAAGGGCACATGACAGTAATACTAAAAAAAAGGGACTACACATCCAAGGCACAGGCATTACTCACCAACGAAAACACATACCGGCCAGTACAGACTAACCCGACACCGCAACTAGGCAACAAAACCCCCTACACTCTAAAAATACTCAAACAAACCGGTCGGATCAACAAAGCAGACTTCTTAAGAATGAAACCCAACGGAACCAACACACCCCGATTATATGGCCTCCTGAAAGTGCACAAACCAGAAGTACCCCTTTAGACCCATCATCTCCCTACCAGGCACGCCATCTCACAGATTAGCCAAGGAACTACAAAGGAGACTCAGGCACCCAGTCAACAAGTCACCCCACTACATCCACTCAGCCCAAGAATTCCTCAATTCCATCAAAGACATAAGGATAGACGACGAAGAGACCATGAAATCATTTGATGTCACTGCCCTATTCACATCAATAGACATACCACTAGCAAGGGAAACAATGACAGCACTACTGGAATAAGAACACGACCCCAGTGAAACCATCTCCATAGACAACATGCTGAAACTACTGGACCTATGCCTCACCACCCACTTCATTTTCAGCGGCCAAACATACAAACATATCAACGGGACACCCAAGGGATCATCTATCTCCGGACTCATAGCAAAGGCAGTGATGCAAAGACTAGAAAGGATGGCCCTTCCGCTAATCCAACCAAAACTATGGATATGCTACATGGATGACACCTTTGTCATCATTAAATGGACCAAACTGGAGGACACACACAAACTAATAAACAACACCTCCACTGGAATAAAATACACCAGAGAGGAAGAGAAGAACAAACAGCTCCCATTCCTGGACATCATGGTAGAGCGCAAGACAAATGGGGAATTCCAAATGAAAGTACACAGAAAAGCCACATACATGGACCAGATACTGAACTTCAACAGTAACCATGCCCACACACACACAAATGAAGCTAGGTGCGAACACTATTTAAATGGGCAACAACACACTGCAGCAACACAGAACTACGCCAAGAGGAAGAAGAATACCTCTTCCAGGTTTTCAAAGATAATGGATATCCAAAAAACTCGGTCAGAAGATGCCTACACAAACAACATCAGGAAGATACTACATGCCCCGACACACTTATCACACTACCCTACATCAGGAATACACCGGAATTAAATACAAGACTCCTATGACCACTGGGCATCAGAGTGGCACACAAACCCACATCAACCCTACGACAACTGTTCACCCAAACCAAAGACCCACTCCCTGCTATGGACAGGACCGATGTCATCTATAAGATTCCCTGCAGGGACTGTGAGAAACACTACATTGGACAAACAGGAAGGAAACTAACAACAAGGGTATACAAACACCACCTGGCTAAAAAGACACAACCACTACTCAGTCATCCCTATCCAAATGGATAAGGAGAACCACCAATTCGACTGGGACAACACCAAAATCCTGGGACAAGTTAAGCAGACACAGGCACAGGAATTCCTAGAAGCCTGGTACTCCACGAAGAAAGCCATCAACAAACACATAGAACTAGACCCCACATACATTTCACTACGAAGGAAAGCCGGAAGTGAGGCAACCCAGCTCAACAGACTCCAGACTTTAAAAACCAGGTGGGAAAACACACCGACACTTCATCAGAAGCTGCACTGATGATGTTACCCAGCATGGTAATGAAATGTCTGTGGAACAACAAACCAACTCGGTGAGCCAACCAACCACAACATGAAACAAAACTTTTCATATCAGGGTTTAATATCTCTGTTATAATAGCAGACAGAAACATACTTATTTTCCAAGGAGTGGCAATCATATTGGGCAATTGCTCTACTCCTTTTTACTTACCCTACCCCAGATCTTGGTCTTTTGATCTGAAATTTCAAATTGTACCTGTTGAGAAACATCACGTATAGATGTCCAGAAAGCCTTCCAGTGTAGCACAGGGTCAGCATGGGAGGCCAAATCATGTCCCTTTTTACAGTAGAGATTCCAAAGGCACTTTGGCAAGATATAGAGAGAAGTGAAGTGTATCAGGAAAGTGGTTGATGGGCTAAGGTGGCAGGTGAGTAACAGAGTGCCCCAAATGGGTAATCAGTTTCTTCTACAATTACCACTACAATGGGGATCAATAAAGAGTACAAGAGAGTATACCAGTAACTGCACCAGGCATATCTTCAAATGAGGTACCAACCAGGTGAAGCAACAACACAGGATTAGATGCATGATACCAACAGAAGCAGCAGACAGTACTAAATGATCAAACAACGAATAAATAATATATAAACTCTCAAGTCTACTGCATCCAGCAATAAATAGGGTGGACAATTAAATAACTAACCAAATTAACTAACTGAAGAACAGGCTCCACAAATATCACCATCCTCAGTAGTGCTGAGTGGATAATCCATCTCATTCTGAGGTGCCGAACATTATGGATGTCAATTTCCAATTCATGCCATTTTATCGAGATATAACAGGGCAGTGAGTACAACAAGTTGATGGGCCTGGAATGACATCCCAGCTGTGCAAGCCCAAAAATATTTGTTTAATTTAGTAATAAATTGGAGACTTACATGTTTAAAATGTAGACAATATATTGGATCTCAGGTATTTACTAAAAGAATAAAGATTTTTAACAAACAAGATAAACCTTACCATGCACAATTAGGAAAGTAAAACAATCTATACTTACACAAAATATGCATACATACATATGTATGTATAATATAATATATGCATTTTTATACATTCAGAATTAACATGAGGTAAATATAAAAAGCAGACTAAGTGTGGGAAAACAACCCTCAGAGCATATTAAATAGCACATGTAGTTAAGACAGAGCCCACAGATTTCTGTTATGATGATGGATCACAACACCAAAGTGATCGGACATCATTTTTACCCTTAGTTCCAAACTGTGTAGTTTTAAAAGGAGAACTGTTGCAGAAAAGCTGTGGATTTAAATTCAGTGACTCTGGCAAAGTCCTGTGTGAAGCCAATTGAATGCTGCATATGCAAATTGTCAGGGAATCTTCAAAAAAGGCGAGCCTTAACAAGAAGATATAACAAAAGGTTTTTTCTTGTAACAAATTTGGTGCATTTCTGGAATTTGAACTCACAGACCAGACAGAAGAGCGAGATTGGATAAGTTGTCACTTCTAGCCAATTTTAGAGGAAAAATCTACAAAAGGTTTTCTTCTGTTTTCCTTGCTGCTGTATAGAAATGTCTGCATTCAATGCCATCTTGATCCTAGCAGAACTAGGGGGAGCGACTTCTGAGGATTTAAATGTTTAGCGCCTCAAATAGTTCAAGATTTAGGATTGGAATTTCACTCAAAAACCAAAAAACACAAAATTTTAGGTGGGGTGGTTAATGCTTTACACCTGGAAACTAAGGATAATGAAATTACTAAAATAGTGGTATGGAGATTAAACTTGGACCAGCAGAAATTAGCATGTCTAGAAAATGAAAATATGGACAGAGGAATGATTAAGAGAGAAAATGAACTGTTTTAGGGAAAAAGTTGTGGGGAAATGAGTTTGAACTGAGACAGTTCAAGCTGAGGAGTGAGAATACTGCTGTATCCCATGAAGGCACTAATGGCTCAGACTTGAGTGTAGAGCAAACTCATTCATTTACTTCTCAAGTTTGTGAAGGCAGGGGTAGAAGCTTTCTTTATTTCTATTGAAATGGTAGCACAGCAGTTAAACAGGCCAGTTCAACACTGGTCTTTATTATTGCAGAGTAAGCACTCAGGAAGAAAACACAAGATCTACTCCCCCTTGAATGAGGAAAGTGCCACTGATTATGAGGTCATTAGAGCGAGAGGTGTACTAAGAAAAATTCCTTCTCTCAAGATATAGCCTGATCAGATGTATGTGGAATTTGAAAGGCTCAAACAGTTTGCTTCTGACCAGTAGATACAGGCATGTAAGATTGAAACCACCTAAGAAAGACTCCTTGAAGAGTTCAAAAACTCCATGCTACTCCTGATGAGAATACCCATAGAGGTACGGAGAGTGATTGGGCCTATCCGCTACACTGGCTGATGATTATGAACTGATCCACAAACCCCTGTTCCAGAAGAAACCCTCATCTAGTCACTCCAACCAACTGGAGAAGATTGAGGTGGAAAGATTAATAGAAAACCAGGAAACAGGGGAAATACTTGAAGACCCCTCAGGAACAGAATGGGTGGTGCCAAGAGGAAAGGTGAGACTAAGAAGCCTGTGAGTTTTAACTGCCGATAGGTAGGACATGTCCAATCCAACAACTGGGGGCTATGGGAAAAAAAAAGGGATTTATTGGGACATCCATACTCTGCGCAAAGAATAGGATTCAGTCAAAGACAATAACAGGTGAAGCTATGAAACTGACTGCAACAGGGAATCCTGTAAAACCCTCCTAAGAGAGGGAGATGAAATTTAGCAAATCCCTAAAAGTTTACTACCTAGCAGAAGAGAAGCCACATTTCCCCAGGGAGAGACAAATAAATTTAGAGCAATACTGAAGGATAGTTGGGCCAGCCAATCTCTGCTGCTGGGAAAAGTCATGAAATTCCCATCAGAGAGTGCAGGAAATGCCAAGGTGCAGATAAAAGAGATTGAAGGAAGATACCTGACTGCAGTTAATTATAGGCAATATCAGAGCACTCTGCTGTTTATGAGCAGTCATCCACCTTTGTGCATTCACCTTGTGCATTTCACCAGCTGTAGTCTTAGGCTCTACCTATAAAAAGAGCAAGTTTAGAGTTCTTAAAATACTGAAGACTTGTGACTCTGAACTATTTGTATTCACTACACAAGCTCTTCCAACAACAAAAGCCTTTTACCTGACAATCTGGAAAATTGTCCAGGTGTGCCTATCCATTAAAACCAGGACATGGCCAATAAGCTAATTATGGCCACATCAATCTACCTTTATTCATCAACAATATTATGGAAGTTGTCAGTATCCATTTTATGAATGCAATATTTACTCATGAAGTGATTGTTTATTGTTCAGTGTCATTTGCAATTCCTCAGCTACTGAAGCAACCTGTATCCAAATGCAGGAAGAAGTGGACAACATTGAAGATTGAATTGATAAATAGTAAATAACAGCTGTGTTATAAAAATACAGGTAATGACATCGCCAGTGATGGGCAATAAAACAACATTCACATCCCATGAATGAATATTTTAAAAAGTCACGTGATAAAAACTTCAATAAAACTTTTCCAAAAAATTACAAAGATTATTTATGGTGCGCACCTTCAGAAATCATTCTTAAAGAACTGGGGCTATTAAGATACTTACTTCCCATATATTTATGGGAAATTCTTACATGATGTCTGTATAGTAATCTGTTGATTTTAAAATATTTCAAATGTGGAGCTCAGAGATAAAAGGTACTGCAGATGCTGGAGAATCCGAGATAACAAGCATGGGGCTGGATGAACACAGCAGGTCAAGCAGCATCATAGGAGCAGGAAAACTTGACGTTTCGGGCCTAAACCCTTCATCAGAAATGGGGGAGGGGAAGAGGGTTCTGAAATAAATAGGGAAAGAGGGGGAGGCGGATAGAGGATGGATAGAGGAGAGGATAGGTGAAGAGAAGGCAGACAAGTCGAAGAGGCGGGGATGGAGCCAGTAAAGGAGCTCAGGTGTGTTTACGCAACTCTCACATTATTGTGCAAAACTTTGTGAACTACTTTTGATCTATTTTACTGCCTCAGTAAATCTTTATTTTCAAGAATTTAGCTCAGATGGACATTTTGTTTACTGTACATTGTCTCTAATAGTTGCTTGAGATGAAAAGACCCCAAGCTATCCTCAAATTAACAGCAATTAAATGTCTGGCAGCCAGAGATCTACCAGTTAAATCAACTGACACGTTGATGGAGGTTTAGTGACTGCAGTAGTCCCCTTGTCAATTCACGTTATACTGATGATTTTATAGAGTCACTGTATAAATCAAAGAAAGATAATGTTAAAGATATCTTGAGGAAAATCCCCTCCAAGTTCTTTTTTTGTAAAATACTATTCAACATTAATCCATAAATTAAAGGTCACAGTTTCAAAATTGTCAGCAAGAGAGCTAGGAGTGAGATGAGGAGAAACTTCTTTACTCAGAGAGTTGTTGGAATTTGGAATTCGCTGCCTGGGAGAGTGGTGGGGGCAGATTCCATAGAAGGGTTCAAAAGAGAACTGGATGTATATTTGAAAAGGATGATGTTGGAGGGTTACAGAGATAAGGCGGGAGAGTGAGACTAGCTGCGTAGCCCTTTCCGGAGCCAGGCATGATCAGTCGAATGGCCTCCTTCTGTAATGTAAAATTCTATGATTCTATGAAAAGAATTTGCTTTAGTCCAATTTAGCTTATTGCTGGTTAATGGAGTGTTAAAAATTATGTGTCAATATTAAAGCACATGCAGGGAGTACTAATTTTCAGAAGCTCATGGGGTGATTTTTGTTAAATACTTTATGTGTTATAATAGACGGTCAAGATGTGATCTTAAGATGCAATGCCATTTTACCTTAATTAGTAACTTTAACAAGTTAAAATGCACTCTAGGAATAGTCAGACAGGATTCATGAAGAATCTGACAATTAAATTACCTACCAATTCTGATACCTTGAATGAAGGAGATTTATTTTATGAGGAAAGGTTGTTTAGGTTGATCCTATACTCAATGAAATTTATAAGAACCGAAGGTGATCTTATTGAAACACATATGATCCTGATAGTTCTTAACAGGGTATATGCAGCTAGGCATCAATGTGGATTTCACAAGCTTCAAAATCTCCCCTCCCCCAACCGCATCCCAAAACCAGCCCAGCTCATCTCCACCTCCCTAACCTGTTTTTCCTCTCACCTCAAGCCACACCCCCATCTCCTATCTACTAACATCATTCCCGCCCCCTTGACCTGTCCGTCCTCCCTGGACTGACCTATCTCCTCCCTACCCCCCTACCTACACTTGCCTTTACTGGCTCCATCCCCGCCTCTTCGACTTGTCTGCCTCCTCTCCACCTATCCTCTCCTCTATCCATCCTCTATCCACCTCCCCCTCTTTCCCTATTTATTTCAGAACCCTCTTCCCCTCCCCCATTTCTGATGAAGGGTTTAGGCCCGAAACGTCAAGTTTTCCTGCTCCTATGATGCTGCTTGACCTGCTGTGTTCATGCAGCCCCATGCTTGTTATCTCGGATTCTCCAGCATCTGCAGTACCTTTTATCTCTCATATGCAGCTAGGAATCTGTTTCCCCTGATGGGGGAACCTAGAACAAGGACACACCTTAAAAATTAGAAGTCTCCTAAATAGGGCTGAATTATGGAGAAATACTTCCTCTCAGAATGTCATTAATCTGTAGGATTCCTTTCCTCCGAGAGCAACTATTTGGACCATTGAATATATTTAGGACCGTGTCAGGTGTTTAATCAATTAGGTAGTCAAGGGTTTTTGTTACAGGGAGAGTCGGGGTCATTGCAGGGAGGAGGTGTGGAGGCAAAGTGGAGCTGAAGCCAATGTCAGATTAGCCATGATCTTATTGGATGATGGAGCAATCGTGAGTCTTGCCACGAGTACTTTTTTTCTGTGTTCTCAAAAATGCCCATTATAATTGATAATACTTTATTTAAAGACCAATCCTAACAACAACCTAATCAATAGGAGTAAATAAGGTCTTGCTGAGTATTAGAGTGCCACTTGAACCTATATTCATCTTCCAAAGTTCACTTGCAGTTGACACCAATTGCATTTGATGAGGGCTTTTTATGCATCAGGGATATTCTGACGTTCAAAGGAGAGTGTAAAGAAAATGTGGGAAAGTGCTGACAAATACTGATAACAAATATAAAGTACACAGGGAGTATAAAGAGCACGAGAGTGAAATTAGAGAGGAAATTAGGAAAGCAAAGTGAGATCATGAGGGTCAAATGGCAAGTAAATAAAGGAAACTACAAAGCTTTTTTTTAAAATAAATGTACTATGAGATAGAGGATAGCATAAGAAACAATATGGCCTATTAGGGATCATGCAGGAAGCTTGTTTGTAGAGGTGCGGAACATCAATATTGTCCTTTGTGAACACTTTGCCCCTGTTTTTACGGTACTGGGAACCATACAGATCTTGAAACCATGAGCAGGAGTCTGAAATATTAAAACTAAATTAACATAGTACAGGGAGAAAGCATTGAGGAATTTAAAGTGGTAAATTCACATGCCTGGATGAAATGTGAAATGTATTCAAGGCTGCTGTTGAAAGCAAGAGAATAAATTGCAGAGGCTAGCATCTTCCAATTCTCTCTGGCTAGAGGTGTAAAATCGTATAATTGTTTTAAAAGAGGAAAAGGGATAGTTCAAGTCTTTACATGCAAGTCAGTTTAAACTTGACGGCTGGAAAATTGTTGGAAAAAAATTGAGACACGAGATAAATCTTCATGGAGAAAGACACAGATTAATCAAAAACAGTCAACAGGCAGTTTGCTAAGGGAAGGTTATGTCTAGCTAGCATGATTGAACTTTTTGAGCAGCTAACAGATTGATGAAGCTACTGAATGTGGCATTTTTTTTATTCATTCACAGGATGAGGGCATCATTGACCAGGCAGCATTTATTGCCCATCCCTAAATGCCTAGAGGGCAGTTAAGAGTCAACCACATTGCTGTGGATCTGGAGTCACATGTAGGCCAGACCAGGTAAAGATGGCAGTTTCTGTCCCTATAGGACATTATTGAACAGATGGGTTTTTCAAACAATCGAAATGGGTTCATGGTCATCATTAGCTTCTTAATTTTAGATATTTCATTGAACTCAAATTCCACCATCTGCAGTGGGCCTGATTTCAACCCAGGCCCCCAAAACATTATCCGTGTCTCTGGATTTACAGTCCATTGATAATACCACTAGGCTATTGCCTCCCCTGGACATAGTCTGGACAGATTACAGTAAACATTTTTGATAAGGTCCAACATGACAACCACCTCATCAATCCCTTGCTTTTTGTTTATGTGTCAGTGTTTTGAACTTGAAAGTAGGGGACGTTGTTGATAGCAAAAGAGAAAACTGTAAACTGTGGGAACTTGTCAATGGATAAGTCAAATAGCTGAACAGTGGCAAGCTGTGTTGTATCCAGAGGTGTGTAAGGTAATGCATTTGGAGATGGCTAACAAAATATGGAAATACACTATAAATTATAGGCACTGACAGGTGTGGAAAAACAAAGGATAATACATGTCCACAGATTCTTGAAGTAGCTGGAGGGGCAGAACAATGGCTCAGTGGTCAGCACTGCCACCTCACAGCACCAGGGACCTAGGTTTGATTCCAGCCATGGCTGGCTGTGTGGGGTTTGCAGGTTCTCCCCATGTCAGTGCGGTTTCCTGCCACATGCTCTGGTTTCCTCCCACAGTCCGAAGATTTGCAAGTTAGATGGATCAGCCATGGTAAAAATGTTGGGTTATGGGGATAAGGTGGGGGACTGCATTGGGAGTAGGATGCTTTTTGGTGGGTCGGTACAGTCATGACAGTCCGAGTGGTCTCTTTCCATGTTGTATTTGATTCTATTCTATTCTAGACAGATGGATAATGTGACTAAGGTGGCATATATGATATTTGTCTTTGTTACTCAAGGCATAGAATTCAGAGTAGAGACACAATGCTGAAACTGTATAAAACATTAGCTGGGCCACAACTGGAATATAATATTAAGTTCTGATCATCACACTATTGGAAAGCTGTGAATGCACTATCCAAGATACATAAGAGACTAGAATGGAGAATTTTAGTTGAGAGAAAAGATTGAATTGCTGTGATTGTCTTCTTTGGAAAGATGAGGCTTGAGGGAAGATCTAATTGGCATGTATAAGATTAAAGATCATCTCAATAGATTGGATATGAAAGCTCTAGTCCTCATATCTGTGTTGTTCATAAATAGTGGATGGAGTGTTAGCAAGGAAATTGGAGACTTAGAGGGAATTCAAAAGGTGTTTTCTTTACCTAGAGGATCATAGGCATCTGGAATTCTGTCTGAAATGTTAGTAGAGGCAGAAAACTTGGACATGAACTTGAAGTGCCTTAACATACTAACTGAGGACCAAGAGTCAGAAATTAGGATGTGATAGTTTCATGGTCACTGTTACTTAGACCAGCTTTAAATTCCAGATTTTATTAATGTCAAGGCAGGAATTGAACCCAGAGGATTAGCCGCCTCCTCTGGTAGGTTTACCTTTCTCTTGATATTTCCATTAGTTGGTAAGAGGTTCAAGGTGGCTGGTTCACTCATAGAAAGATTCTGACTTATCAGTTAAAAATCACAGCTTATAACAATTATTGCACAGAAGATAAATCAGTTTTTTTCTTGGGGATGATAGTGAACTTTGACTCCAAAGAGCAGTGAGTCTTCCCCAGAGCTGCAGAGGAAGTGAGATTTCTCTCTCTCTCTCTCTCTCCCCACTGTTTGTGTGCGTGTGTGTGTATGCGTGTGTGTGTGTGTTGTGTGTGTGTGTGCAACTTGTTCCCAACTCCAACCTGTTGAATCATCTGAGAACCAATAAGATAGCTATTGACAGGCAAAATGGTCTCTGTCTTTGATTTTTGATCACTAGTCCACAGACCAATCAACTTCTTGTTGCCAGCTAAAGCGACATCTATACACCCATTAGGTACTTCAAATACTGCTTATTCAGATAGTTCTTTATGACGCTTGCCATAGGTGTCAAGTTACTTACTTTCAAATGTTGGTTTTAAAACAAATCTTTCTCATTTCAGTCCACAGTTTTTTAAAAATGTCAAATGAATTGGGTGGCACTGTGGCTCAGTGGTTAGCACTGCTGCCTCACAGCACCAGGGACCTGGGTTTGATTCCACCCTCGGGTGACTGTCTGTGTGGAGTTTGCACATTCTTCCCATGTCTGCGTGGGTTTCATCCGGTTTCCTCCCATAGTCCAAAGATATGCAGGATAGGAGAATTGGCCATGCTAAATTTCCATAGTGTTCAGGGATGCATAGATTAAGTGGGTTATGGGGATGGGATCTGTGAGGGTTGGTGTAGAATTATTGGGCTGAAGGACCTGTTTCCACATTGTAGGGATTCTATGAAAAGACACAGCTTATGTAATAGTAAGTTTGAGACTTATAGATTTGGCAGTAATAGATTTTCATCATTGTTATACAACTGAATACTATTGTCTATGATGAGGCAAGTTCAGGCTTGAATCACAAACAAATATAGACATTTCTGAAGAATCTCAGCAGGTCTGGCAGCATCTGTGGAGAGAAGTCAAAGAAAACGTTTTAGGTCCAGTGACCCTTCTTCAGAACTGATGGCAGCTAGTAGGAGGTAGTGGGGAGGCAATGGCCTATTGGTATTATAGCTGGATTGTTAATCCAGACACCTAGGTAATGGCCTATGGACCTGGGTTCAAATCCCGCCATAGCAGATGGTGGAATTTGAATTCAATTAAAATCTGGAATTAAGGGTTTAGTGATGCCTATGAATCCATTGCCGATTGTCAGGAAAAACCCATCTGGTTCACTAATGTCCTTTAGGGAAGGAAACTGCCATCCTTACCTGGTCTGGCCTACATGTGACTCCAGACCCACAGCAATGTGGTTGACTCTTAGCTGTCCTCTGAGCAGTTAAGGGATGGGCAATAAGTGCTGGCTTAGCCAGTGATGCCCTCATCCTGTGAATGAATAAAGGAAAAAAAAAAAAGTTGGTTTTTATGCAGTGCGGGGAGGGGGTAAGGAGTAAATGATAGATGAAAGTATAGCCCAAAAGAGAGAAGAACAGTTGGTCAGACAAAGGAGTGAATAACCTTCAGCTGAGGACAATGAATGGCTGCTAATGAGGACTATTAGTGACAAACATAGGGTAGTGTATAATGGCAGACCATGTGATAACAAGGGCTGGTATGTGGGGGTTGGGGTAAGAACATGAGAGAAGGTGCCTCAATCTCTAAAATTGTTGAACACGATGTTGAGTCCAGAAGGCTGTAGAGTTCTCAAGCGGAAAATGAGATGCTGTTCTTCTAGTTTGCACTGAGCTTTGCTGGAACACTGCAACAAGCCTGAGACAGTGATGTTCACCAGGGAACAGGCAACTGAGAGCTCAGGGTTTTTTTTTGCAGAGGAAAAATAAGTGTTCTGTGAGGCAGTCACTCAGACTATGCTTCATTTCCCGAATGTAGAGGAGGCCACATTGTGAGCAGTGGACGCAGTAGCCTAGTTTGCATGAACTGCAGGTAAAGTGCTCCTTCTTCTGGAAGGTGTGTTTGGGCAGTTGGACACTAAACTGGGTGAAAGCAAATGTTCTGTGGTTGCAGAGGAAGGGGTGTGGGGAGTTGTTGGGAGTGTAGGAGGAGTGGACCAGGGTGTCCCAGAGGGAACGTTCCTTGCAGAAGGCTGACAAGGGAGGGGAGGGGAAATATCTGTCTGGTGGAAGCATCCCACTGGAGGTGGCAGAAATGGTGGCTATTGATCCTCTAGATGTGAATGCTGGTGGGATGGTACTTAAGGACAACAGGGATCCTATTGCTGTTGCAGGGGGGAAGAGAGGGGATGAGGACTAAATGGGCCCATTCTGGCTGAGGGCCCTGTCAACTACGATGCTAGGGAATCCTTGGTTGAGGAAGAAGGTGGCCATTTCAGAGGTCCCCTTGTCAAAGTTGTCCTCATCAGAACAGATGTGAAGGAGACAGTGGAACTGCGAGAATGGAATGGAATCTTTATAGGCATTAATCGCTTTAGTTTTCCAATAGCATTGCTGCCATCATTGTCAACTTGGATAGAAACATAATATACAGAACAAAAGCAGGCCATTCAGCACAAGCCTTTATACTTCTTGTTAGTGTTCTCCAACGCTAACTCAAATTTTAACTCTAACTCTACTGGCATAACCCTTTATCTTCCTATGCTTATCTATATTACAATAACCTCGTAAGAACACAAAATAATAAGTAGGAACAGGAATTGATTGTACAACTCCTCAATATTCCACAAAATCCTCGTCCAATCTTGACCTTAACTCTACTTCCAAACTAATTCCCAATTCCCTTGGTTTCCTAAGAGTCTAGAAATCTCAGTTTTGAATCCACAACAACTGAACATCCACAGCCCTCTGAGACAATTCCAAAAATTCAGATTCTCTGCATGGAAATATTTCCCTCCTTAATCCAAAATGGTCACTCATATATGCTAACTAGTCTTAGAAAGGGGAAACAAGCCCTCAGCATACACTCTGTCATACTTTCACAAACTCTGACATGTTTCAATTAAATCGATTCTCATTCCTCTAAATTCTAAAGAAGTCGACTCAATTTCTTATCTCAGGATAACCATCTCATCCTAAGAATCTGGTGAACCTTTGCTGCACGCTTTTAAAGCATGTATACGTATCCTTAGGTACAAAGACCAAAACTATACAATATAATCCAGGTGTTTTCTCATAGCATGGTACAAATGTAACAAGGCTGTCTTGCTGTTATACTTTAATGCCCTTGCAATTAATACTAACATTTAATCTATTTCCTAATTTCCAGCTGAACCTGCACATTGACTTGTGTCGCTTGAACAAGGATACTTAAATCCTCTTGAATACCAGTATTTTATATTCACAAATGTAAAAATACATTGTACAGAAACATTACATTTTTTTTGGAAGTCAGTTTTGTACAGTTTCATGGAGAATTTCTCTCCATTAGGCCTAATGAGATCTCTGGCATATCTTACTAAACCTGCCTTATTAATTATCTGCCCTCTCCCTATGGTGTCCCTCTCACCGAATTCTAGCCCCATTCTACCACTCGCCATATCCAGAATAACTTGCCACTGACTGGACATGCCAGAATGGACAGCATCCCAGGCATAAGCACCACATTTAAAAGGCTATTGTGCGTCTGGACCAGCACTGTTAGTTTGGTGTAGTCTTGTATGCCTCCTGACATTTGCCTGGGATATGGCAGACAAAGAAAACCTGGCAGTCTACATTGCAAGAAGGGACCTGGCGGTCCAGCTGGGTGGTGCGGTGCAAAAATGGGATGTCCTCTTCAGCACAACAGCAGACTGTGCAAGACTGGTAGAGGTTGCCACCTGGGTTAATACAGTCTCGGTATCTGGAGGAATACACAACAATGTATAAATAAGTTCAGTGACCTTCACCACTCTGCCAGTCTTCTTACACCACCTCTGCTACTGCACACACCTCCCACCAAGGTTCATGCTCTACCACACTCACTAATGCAACAATCTTCCCTCACTCACTACTACTCACAACAAACCAGGCACCAATAACTCTGTGTGCCCTCTGTGTTGCCTACTCACTCTGTTGGGACACCTCCCAACTGCACCAGTTGCAACAGATATGCCACAATCTTTCATCTCCATAACATAGTCTTTTTCTCATTACAGGAGGAAAACAGCCCACATTAGGGACGCAAAAGTCAAGATAGGTGACGTGCTACCTGACATTAAGATGTCACTCCATCTGGGGTGAGGACCCTAAGTTAGAACACTCTAAGCGACTTAAAATAAAAGGTGCTGTTGCACCCAGAGATGCAGCTTTGAAGTATAGAAGTGGTCTCTAAATGAATCAGAGATTGATATGGAAGTTCTTCGAGGATGGCACATGTCAGGTGCTATTGTCTGTGGATGTGCAATATGTGTGATTGGTGCCCACAAAGCCTACATTTAAATGTTGATGTGTACTGTCCAACCTGGAGCTCCTTTGTAGCAAGCTTATAGCAGATGGTCGAAAAGAAAGCTGCATATTAATGAGTTGAGATGTGCTGTTAATAAGATCTTTAATGAGCAATAATTCCCCACCATAAGTAACGTAATTGGTAAGACCACTGCCTCGTAAGCATCTCACCTCCACATGCAGGACCTAGTTAAAAAATGCAGCAAGTTGTTCCCAATGTTAAGACAGGCTTCACTGGACCTCGTGTGTGATTCTGCCACATTTCTCATTAAAATCCATGTTATTCAGGCCTCAATAAATTCCATGCTTTACTATTCCCATCAAGATTAATGAACAAATATTTCAGCATCAATCCATATACTGCTTTCTCAAACACTCCCTGTAGTTGCAAGTTCCACATCCTCACCACTATCTGGGTAAAGAAGTTGCTATTGAATTCCCTATTTGATTTTTTAGTTACTATCTTATATTTATGGTCTCTAATTTTTCCCTCCTCCACAGTGGAAATATTTTGTCTGTGTTTATCCTAACAAAAATTTTTATAATTTTAAAAGCCTGTTTGTTAACCACTCAACCTTTTTTTCATCTTTTCATAAGATTATATGCAGGTCATTCTGTTTTTATTTGCGTAAATCCCTTTGTATTTCTTCCAGCATCTCTGTATCTTTTTTAAAATTTTGATGACTGGGAATGTACACATACAGATACAGGTGGCGTAGTGGGAAGCAGCTTTTAGTTGAGAAAGGCATCATGTGTCGGCGCAGTCTTGGTGGGCCAACAGGCCTGTTCCTGTCCTGTACTGTTCGTTGTTCTTAGTAATACTTTGAATAAGGTCTTACCAAGTTTCAATAGAAATTTAACATTCCGTCTCTACTTTTCAATTCTAGTTCTCTGGCAGTTCAGCTCCTGATGCTTAGTTTGCTTTCTGTATCCCTTTAGTATATGTATTTGTATTCCCAGATTTCTTTGTCTTCCTGCCACATGTAGATCCATAGTTTCCAAGTTGTATGTCACCTCATTATCTTTGTTACCAAAACACTTGTCTGCGTCAGAAGTTATTTGTTCATTCTCCAAGTTTATAAATATCTTCCTGAATATTGTATATCTGCCTTTTAACAACACTCCCCCAACCCTCTACCATCCCCATCCGCTAACAATTTGACACTAACTGAAAATTTGAAGGTGTGTTTTTGATTCCAAAGCCTATAAATTATGAACAACAATGATCGTCGCACTGAATCTTTTGCCACTCTACTTTCCACTTTCTACTGTTCTGAATTATGTAAAATTAATTGTAATAGTGCCTCTAGCCATCTGTAGATTTTTTATAAGTGGATGCAATCCAGATCAGAAATGGTTTGGTTTCCTTGATTAATGTTATAAATATTCCTGCTTTTTTATTTTAAATATGGTTCTACAATTGGTACAAAATTACTTTATAAAGTACAACTGAAGTAAAGTAATTTATACTTATTTAATTCAGGCCAGAGGTCTCAAAGCAGTCCACTAAGTTATATCATTTTCAGTACTGATTACATCAGATAAATTGGCAATTATAGTTTAAAATAGTAAATGCCCGAAGGTTATTCACCAATGACTCTAATCCCTTATTCTCAGACTCTAATGTCACAGTCAGGTTATTTAAACATGGCTGAATAATAGTTAACCTTTTATTTACCGATGTACTTGTATTTTAACTCCTGCTGAGAAGAATTACAAATTGAATCTAATTGGAATTTGAAACAGTATCATTTTTGTGAGTTTCATGAAGGATTTCACTTTGTGTCCTAAACTTGCCTCAAAGATTATACATTACATCCCAATGGTGCTCTGCTCATCGTATTCTCTCACTCACATAGGTGTAAGTCCTGGGGTATCATGGGATCCCTGTCACTAATGTCATCTTTGACTACAGGAATGCACCATGCCAAGTGTAAGCAGTCCAGATTTGCCCTTCAATGGCCATGTAGTGGGAAAACAAAAACAAACATGTAAGTGCTCATTCATACATCTATTACTATTTAAGCATGAAGTCATAAAGCTTAAACGTCCTTAGCCACATACAATCTTACAATCATTTCTTTTTAAGTTGTGCTTTTCTGTCTCTAATGCCAAGGGCAACCCTGTTACCATGTTTCAAAGCAGGACCAACACATACAGGAAAGCTTTCAAATATGTCAAGCATTTCATTTTTATTCAGTAATGGCAACAACTAACAGAAAAAGACGAACAAGCACTTTGCATTTGCCACTCAGAACTGAAACAGAGTGCTTCCCTTTCAAGTGTCAACAAATTCACAGTCCGTAAATGACCACTGCATCCGATTCATATCTACTGGAAATGGGTGTCAATTAAGTCCTGGATAACAAGCATGGGGCTGGATGAACACAGCAGGTCAAGCAGCATCATAGGAGCAGGAAAACTTGACGTTTCGGGCCTAAGCCCGAACATCAAGTTCTCCTGCTCCTATGATGCTGCTTGACCTGCTGTGTT
>JAHRHZ010000017.1:7650652-7663613 GCA_024137785.1 Ginglymostoma cirratum | reverse complement strand
TGACCTGCTGTGGTCATCCAGCCCCATGCTTGTTATCGTACTTCAGCACCTGGATTAGTTCTGTAACATTATCTTGATAGCAATGACTTAAAGGTTAAAGTGAAATGAGACATTGGGCTGATTTTGATTTTATCAAGTGGTTCTTTCATTTGCCTCTGGCAAAGAATTATGGCTCTATTCATCAATTCTGTCTGCCAGCATTTCAAACAAATAGATCTCTATTGCTACACAGGTGATATTCTAAGAAACACTGCAAATGATAACAGGTTATTCGCTCTAGATTATTTCAGAGCATACGGTGGGCTTGACAGCGACTCATGGCTAATCATACTCGGTCATCATGGGTTAGACAAGCTCAATAATGGCGGAGGATTCCTCCTTGAGTTTTCTACCCTGAACTGACTCTCCAACAACATTGCCTTCTATTAAGGCAGATAGCCACAAGCTATCATGGCATCATCTAGGTATATGCACAAACTGGGCCTAGACATCACAAGAAGGTGCAGTTGGGTCAATTTTCTCTTTATCAACATCTGTCATAGCACAGATTGCGGCACTAACCATCCTCTTTTTAGCAGTGGAATGAAGAAGTGCCCCTAAAACATCTAAATTTCCAAACATTTGCACAAGGCATTAATACCTCTTGCACATGGAATAATGCCACATACCAGCACTCTGCATCACTGGAAGTATTGCTACCCACTAAAGGTTTATGAGGAAACCTTCATTGCTGGTTTCAATGAAGCTTGGATGTCACCAAGTGCATTCATGTGTGAAGCAGCAGAAACATCATCTGGTAACAGTGGATCCCCAAACATTGGTTTGATGCAAATATAAACCCAACAATTAAAATGGTGCATGACATGAATGTATCTAATACAGCTTTAGAAAAGAAAGGGAGGCGCTGTAATTCACATTATTTCAAGAAATCTAAGCTGCCTCTCATCATATAAATCTATGAGCTATGTATGACGGGATCAAAAGATGGCTTGGTCTTATCATTTCCAAAGCTGTGCCCATAAATTTGGCTGATAGTGGAATACTCACCAAAAGAAGTAAACCAATGCCCAATGAGATGTACTCCGGTAAGATGGACATCTCCCAGTAACCATCTGATACTGTCTTGCAGCTTCCTGTCATGGAAAAACAGATCAAGAAATTTCATCAACTGTGCTTGAGAATGCCATAGACTGCTTACCAAATCGAAGGACACACATTAAGAATGAAATCACCACTGAATTGTCAATATATGGAAAGCCCCATCTATTGCCACTGCTTTAAGACCTTCTCTTCTTCTGGAAAGTTTGCTCCATTCCAGAGGTGATGCACAATACAAAAATCATCACACTAATACAAAACACGGATGACAGAAGGCACTGTAACAACCCTAGGGGCATCTCACTCCTTAATGTCACAGGGAAGGACTTGCTAGAATCGTAGTTAAGAATCTCCATTCACTTGCAAGCTAAATCTACCTGAATACAAAGCTGGGTTTCCATGCTGGCAGGTATAATGTTGAAATAATATTCGCATGCCATCTATAAGAGAATTTACCAAATAGAATGTATCTCTTTAACTTATTTTCATAGATCTCACTAGGCATTCAAACAATCAACGGAGCAGAACTCCTCAAGCTTTGGGGAAATATTCACTGTCCGTCAAAACACTTCAGCCTCATCATCTCTTTCCATGATAACAACATGCACTTCACAGTTTAACTGTTCCACTTTTAAGTTTCTGAGTCAAAACGTGGTGAAACAGTATGGGTTTTACATTAATCTATTTGGCATTTTCTTCACCATGGTTGTGACCTTTACATTTCCTGCAAAAATGAAAGGATTCTGCCTATATACATGGTTAGAGAAAACTAAACAACCCTATCGAGGCTGAAAATGAAGTAAAAAACATACCACATTCAGATCAATGCTGAATACTCTATGCTGATGATGCTATCGTCCACAGCAAAACTCAGCTACAAGGATGTATGGACTGTTTCACCGATGCCTGTAAACTTTTCTTTTTGGCAAGAAACATCAAAAGAACAGTGGTCATGGATAAGGTGTTTCATCTCCACCACAGATCACATTAAATAATACCTCATTGGAAGTGGTTAGGAGGTTCTGCTACCTTGGGCAAATAGTGATAGAAAACCTGTGCTTGAAGCAGTTCTAGACATATGCTGGGGGATAGCAGCTCTACCTTTGGTAACTCAGAAATGCACACAGAACAACTTCAAGCATCATTAGAGCCAAATTGATAGTCTTTCAGCCCCATGTTCACAAAATCTTGTTGTATGACTTCATGGTCAATCCACTACCATAAGGAAAAAAAAAATCAGCAATTTTCATCTTTGCTGTCTGTGCGGCATTATGACAGGGCAAAATCCTAAACGCAGTTGTCCTCTTAATGACATAGCTCTCAAATTTTTGAGAACTCAAACAAAGGAAGGGTCGCTTGATCCGATAGGTTAACTCTGATTCTCTCCATAGATGCTGCCAGACCTGCTGAGATTTTCCATCAATCTTCTTTTTATTCAGTTCCATTGGCTTGGGCACATTCTGCAGAATAGAGGAAGGTCACATATCCAAGGACTTGCTATAAAGTGAAATAGCTAGAGCCAGATGACCAGTAGGTTGCTGAAGTCTCTACTTCGAGGATGTTTGCACGCATGAAGGCGCCAAACATTGATTCTTATATCTGGGAGTCAGAAGATATATCAGGGGAAATGGTGACACCTCTTGTGAGTTGATGTACAGTAGTATTCACGACAGTGACTTGGGAACAAACAAAAACACTGAAAAAAATCCCAAAAAGACAACGGCAAGCTTCATCTGTGGCACTTGTAGCTGAACATGTCTAATTAGCCTGTTCACCCATCAGCAAAGGTCTGTCATATGAAGAAACTTCAGCCGAAATAGAAAGTTTGCTGTGTGTTAATTGTCTTTCATACATGGATGATGCCAATGACAAACACCTGCACACTCCTGAATCAAATGTTTGCTCAATTCTACAAGCAGAAAGAAAGGAACCGGGGTCTTGGATGGTGTGAATGCAAATGGATCCAAGGAGCTTCCTGTTATTAGTAATTTAAAAGGAATACTTGAAGCTATTATTCTGGATAACCCGATTACTATTATCCTAATACCTTTTCTAAATTGTGATAATTTCTGATCACCATTCAATTCCTGCCAGTCAGCCTTGCCCTTATAGCTGCTTGGATTTTTTTTTAAATCAATATGTTCAGAGATTATATTATACACCTTTGGAGTAAGTCAGACTCGAACCCAATTGCTTAGAAAACTGGTCAAATGTCAGATACAGTCATGTTTAGAGCAATTGACAATACTTCTGAAAATCTACTAAACTTACATACTTTGATCATCAGACTGAGATCACTATCAAACCATAGAAAAGTACAGAACAGAAAGAGACCATTCAACCCACTCTGTCTGGCTACCCATTATGGCTGGTAAGACTTAAACTGGAGGTAAGAGTTTTAAATGCTAAGGGCTAATCTTATATAAAATTTAGGACTGATTGCCTGGAATTTAGTATTTTACTTAAAGTTACATGCAAAGTTGCTTGGAGACTGGAGCAGGGCTAAAAGCAAGCAGATCAAGTCCTCTCCTACAGAGCAGATGAGATCATACAATTAAGCAACTTAGTGAATTGTTTTCTGTAACTAACTGCTTGAAGAGTGAGTTGAGATCCAATGGTATAATAAGTCAGTTTCAGCACACTGTCACTGTAGTGACTGTAACAAGGTCGGCCAGGTGGACATCATAGAATCTGAGTTCCCTGATTGGGGTTGTTAACACAGTCCAATCAGGGAGCCCTGGCTGACAGATTTAAACAGGAATGTCAGAGATTCTGTTCACCCTGAGAGCTGGCTCTGAGGAAGCTGGATCAGTGTCAATGACTTTTCATGTGTATATAAAGGGTGAATTGGTGATGAGATACCAGACTCTGTGGAGTCATTTCAGTCATAAATTGATAATGCTTTGGGTTTCAACCCCTCTCCCCACCCCAACAGCCATATTTTAAGCCTCAATGTGACCAGGAATTGAAAGTTGTATGAGAGGGTTGAGTTTTGGAAATAGTCAAGAGTGACATTATGGAGAAATCATATGTTTGTCAATTTTGATCAGGAGCCACAGTGAGATGAGTGGCAGTCTTAATAAATAAGATCAGGTGAGTATTTCTACTTTATCAAAGTTAAAAGACTTGGGTATGAAGAGTGATGTTGCTATGTCTTTTTGTTATAAATAAAGAGAGACGGAATGTTTAAAGTAAGTTAAAGTCAAATATTTTTCTACAACTTAAAAAATTCCATCTTGGACTGGATTTTTATCAGTATTGCAAAGACACTGATTGGGATTTTGCAGATTCTTAGGAATAATTTAAAAGAAAATGGATGGAATGGTATAGCATTCAGTGTGTGTCAGATTTCAGCTGCTGACGGCATTTGCCATCAATGAAAAAGGTGGCATGCCATAGGCTGAGGATGATTGAGGCCCATAAATCACCTCTTGAAGGCTTCTTGCTTCCACCTCTGGAGGTCTCCTACCGGAGATGGACATTTCACCATTTGGAACACCATTAAGTATATCCAAACAAGTGCCTCGCGGACTTGGTGTGTGTGTTTGGGAGTAGGATGAATGTACCAGGCCCTTGGCAGCAAAGATTATCATTCCTTCCCTCACTAGAGCTTGCCTGAATGGTCCTGGTGAGCCTAATATACTTAGCTTAATTCTGAGGCATGCTCTCCATTGCTGCTGCGGTCTAGCTGTAGTACTAGCAATGATCACAATTCCTGTAGGCACATCCTAGGTTGTACAGCTTCATATCTCTGATTGACCAGCAACTCTTGATCTCAAGATTTAACTCCCTAAAGGGATGAGAGGCCTGACTGGTGGTGATTAATTTAAACCATATCAGGGCTCCCTAACGTAGGTTTCTTCCAACATTCTTATTGGACGACAGAGCTCCTGCTGCCCATAAAAGCCAATGTACACTCAAAGGAAACAGCTCAAAAATCAGTAGAAATTGATTTTCAAAGTTTAGCTAAATCCTCAGAAGGGGGTGGGAGTGATAAAGTCAATACAGTGTGGAACTGGAGGAGCACAGCAGGTCAGGCAACATCAGAAGAGCAGGAAAGTTTACACCCTTCATCAGGAAGTCGACTTTCCTGCTCTTCTGATGCTGCCTGACCTGCTGTGTTCCTCCAGATCTATACTGTATTGACTCTGACTCCAGCACCTGCTATTTTTGGTATCAACAGGAGTGATAAAGTTGTGTTCTACAACAAGGCCTGACAGGAGATCTCAATTTTGGCAGTGGTTCTTACTCGAGTCTTGAAAGTGGTGGGGTAGTGAACACACTTCCCACGGAGTGTGGAAAATACTCCTGCCATTTCTTACTCCATAAGAAGGATTTGTGATGATAATAGGCTTAAATAAAATTTTGAGTGGATGCTCAAAGTCTACCGAACTAGTGAGGTGCCTAATTTTTCTTTAACAGGTATTAGGCCTACTGCTTATTCAAATACATAATAACAAAAGAAAGCTGACATCTAGCTGCTTAGCAGGTCCCCTCTTCCCAGATTGCAGTGGGACCAGTCTCTGTACAGATTAGGTACCAGCAATTCTGCTGCTTAATTTACACAGTCTGACTATATTTTACACCAAAACAATTGGTCCAACAAATACCAGATTCTACTTTTAGTAAGGTATGAGAGTATAATGATTGTTTAATTCAATTAGGTAAAGTTACTACAGTCCCAGAGGGCAGTAGGGCTGGTCTCTCATAGTGGTGATGTAGCCTCATGGTCACCATGTCTCAGGCAAGGGACGAGGTAAAGACAATCCTTCATAGTAATCTCAACAAGTGCAGGAATTGAGCTCATGCTGTTGGCATCACCCTGCAATGTAAACGAGCTGTCCAGCTAACTGACCCAATTGGATTAATGGTATTTAGGTATGGTTTCAAACTCCTGCACAGTAGCTGGGGAAATTGAAATCAATTAATTAAATCAATTCTTGAATAAAAAGCTGCTATCAGTAATTCTGACAACAAAATAACCATATTGTTGTAAGATACCTATTTATTTGACTAATGGCGATCAGAAAATAAAATCTACCATCCTTACCTAGTCTGTCATTTGAGCTCCAGAGCCACAGCAAAGCATCCTTTGAAATAATTTATCAAATCATTCAGTTGTAAATATTTTCTAATCAGCCTGTTCAGCAATGTTATTACATTGGACTTGGATGAGCATCCTGGCTCACATGGAGGGTCACTGCACCACAAGAACCCTCAATTCATTCAGTTTTATTCCATTCCACCTTCTAAAATTATTTAATGCTGGCCTTAATAATAATGTCCACATCCTGTGAATAAATGTGGAAACAGTTATAGCAGCATTTGTACAATATCTCGGACATCAAAGTTCAATGTGCCACAATATAAAAGGGCTAAGTACTAGTGGGCCTACAAAGATTCAGAATTAAAAGTGAAACCTTTTGCATCAGTCTCCCTCATTGAAGTTTTACAGAATTTGTGAAGTTAAAATGAAGTAATATAGGGCCTATGCTTCAAAGATCTTGAGGGTTTCTGGAAGGGAGATACAAGTTATTTGCATTCTACAATTTCCTTTTCCTGCTAAAATCAATCCCTAGTTCTTTAATATAAAAGTATTTGAAAATGAAGAAATAGTATTTTATCCTGCTCGGAGTACATTAATAAACTACTGAGAGCTCGCATGATACCTCCTGTGCCTGAAACCCATTACAGTGCAAAGAACTGGTTTAATGTTCCTGAGGTTTAAATTATAGGTAGATTTTTCAATTAGTTACACAGGTTTCATTTCTGCTCATTTAAACCTCATATAGTTTTTCTAATTTTCCATGTAGGTTTTACACTACTTGCAGACATACCACCTGTTGCAGTTAGTTGCATTAAAATGAATGCATAATGCTGTCATTTAAGCTTCCATGCAATTTTCCAATTTTTATACCAGTTATTGTTACAGCCGATACATTTCCAACAACTAATTCCCTTCCTGTTCCGACAAAATTGATTCTACAGACACCAAAAATATATTCATAATTTGTTCCTCACGATGTACAGATGTGGAATTGCTTGATATGTATGCTCAAAATATGCTGATTTAACTCTGCTTTGTTTCACTCTGCCCTATCAGCATATGCTAGCGCTGATCAACTGCCTGATCATTCATAGATTAATGAAAAACTCCTCAGATGGACATCAAGAGAGTATAAGCCTGTAACATGGCTCCAAGATGGAGTTTTTCTTTAAAATGCACCCTCAAACTGGAGTCAATAAAATCATGAAGGGTAATATAAACAATACATTTGTTACCATTAATTGGATACATGCTTTCAAGGTAACTGATATCTCGAGAGGAATAGGTATATTTTATTTGTTCATCAGATATGAGTGTAGCATTTATTACCCAGCCCCAAATATCCCTGAAGAGGTGATGAGCTGCCTCTTTAAACTGATGAAGTCCTTGGAGTTAAGTACGCTAACCGTGCTATTACGGATAGAGTTCAAAGATATTTACCTCGTGACAATGAAGGAGCATTGACGTATTCAAACTCAGAATGGTGTATAGCTTGGAGGGGAATTGACAGCTAGTGGCGTTCCCAAGCATTCTAAACTTTTCCAACAAAGAACCGTATTGAGAGCACTCCTAAAGAAAGAGCGCCATATGTAAGGTGGGATGATCATCCATCTGTTTCTTTCTCTCAAATGAAGTGGTGTCATCAGAAAACGCTACCCTGCAATTCCACAACACAATATAGAGTACAATCTTGGAAGCCTAGGCTATACAAAAAGGACTAGAAGTGAGTATCATGCAAGATAGTAAACCAATTGCATTTAGATCCAAAAGTCTATTGCAAATGCAACCCAATTATTCCACCAAAATACAAAACATTTGTTCTCATATAAGATAACAAGGTGTAGAGCTGGATGAACACAGCAGGCCAGGCAGCATCAGAGGAGCAGGAAAGCTGACGTTTCGGGTCTGGACCCTTCTTCAGAAAATTTTCCCCACCTTGTTATCTCAGGCTCCAGCATCGGCAGTTCCTACTATCTCCATTTGTTCTAGTATTAAGTGTTTCAAGATTGTATACGTATCCATCCAGTAAACAATGCACTGTTTGCAAACTGATTGCAAACTTTTGGATACAGCTTTTGGTGTAAATCATTGATCAGTGCACCATCTGGACCACAATGGTACTGGTAAAAGCACAGGGATAGGAGTTTGGCTTCTGCTACAAACCTCATATCAAATTGATCACTCTAGATACTCTGAGTTGATTACCAAACCTGATCAAGAGTGCCGATGTTCCCCTAAATCTACGAGATGACAGCATGGACACTGAGGTTGGAGATATACTCAAGATGGCTTTGTTGTCTTTTGTTCAGCATAAAATGAGTAGCTCCAATCAAACAACTAATGACGCACAAAGAAAGTATTGTGTCAATTCACCCTTCGAAAATGACAGGTTCCAGACATTCAGATGCTTTTAGCCTTGCAGAGATGAATTCTGTGTCTTGAGAGGCATAATCTTCAAAGGGAAATAAGTATTTATCTCTGCCAGAATATATTGTCACAACTATATCAAGGATAAATGGGTAGACAGCAGATGAGATGACTGGTATGTGAAATGGTCTATTGACTAAGCATCAACAATGACATTGGAAAGTTAATAAGGATGGGCAAGGCATGCCAGACCCACCAGCCACAACAATACAGAAACCTTTTGCGCCCTCACACATTCCTTCATTCCTTTGGTCTCAATCGCCATGAGTGGATAATACTTCAATTTAATCGCAAGTTATTTCTCCATTTCCAAATAGCAGACAGGACTTTTTAAAAAAGTCTGCAAGTGACTCCATGGCAAGTAATACCATATTCAGTTTCTTGGGTGCACCTGAAGAAATATCAGACAATGAGCTGCAAGATGTGGGCAGAGGTTTCAAGGACTTATGTGTCAAATAATTTGCAAACCGTGCAACATCCTCACCACATTACACTAGACCAAAAAGTCTTGCCAAGTGAATAGTTCGCGCAATTAAATGATTTATCTTAAAGTGTAGATTGACAAAACAAGATTTGTCACCATGTACACCTCAGAGCTATGCCTCTGGAAGTTAGTTTATTGTTACCCGCAGAGGCAAGTGAGAATGATGTTGCCATACCACCACATACCCAAATTCTTTGAGATATAGTGCACATTTCTGGCCCACCAACTGAGGATGAAGATGATGCATGACCAACATACAGGTGTGGAGCTATGTTCATTAGTAGCACAAAAGACCAGAATTACACCGCCCACAATGGGAACATGGTTACTCACAGAGGCTTTGAAACTCTGCCATGAGACCAAGTCTTCTGAAGTCATAATCTGAAAGAGCAATGATGAAAAGGATCAGAAACTAGCTAAGGGAAACATATAATACACCAATTGTGCACAATAAACACAAAAGCACACACAAAAATGACAGTGTGCTAGCATAGCAAGACAATAATCACCAACACTGACATGGCTGCAGGTCTAGAACAGACAAGGGAAAAATTCACATTTCCAGAAGTTTACACTATAACATCTGGAAGAGTTTATTTTTATATAAAAAGCTGAAATTGAATATAAACTGTTAGATTTCTGTATTTATAAATTTCACAATCCCAATTACTGTGCAGATTTGCTCTTCCACAATATTTATTTTTACTTTGAAAAGTGGTCTTTTTGGGATGGGGGTGGGAGCTGTTGAAATTATGTTCCTTTTATGAGATCTAAGTATTTGAATGTTGTCACTTGACAACTTGCCCTCTGCTCTTCAGCATTCAAGGCACATTGTCCAGAATGTATTGTAGTTACAGTTAAACTAATTCTATATATAGATAGAATTAATCTTCAAAATAAAGCAATTTACATTCATTTGTAACAAGCAAAAACAAAAATTGCTGAAGAAATTCAGCTTGTCTGGCAGCATCTGTGGGGAGAAAACACAATCAATGTTTTAAATCCAGTGATACTTCTTCAGGCAATAGTACTTTCATTTTGGTTCTGAAGAAGTATTCCTGGACTAGAGGTGTTAACTCTCTTTTCTCTTCACAGATATTCCCAAACCTGATGAGTTTCTCCAGCAATTTCCATTTTTGCAATCATAGACATTTACAATGCAGAGGAAGGTCCTTCAGCCTATTTTGTCAGCACCAGTCAAAAACAGCCACCTAACTATTCTAATCCCATTCTCCAGAAGTTGGTCCATAGCCTTGTGTGCCTTGGTATCGCAAGTGTACATCTCAGTACTTCTTAAATGTTATGAAGCGTTCTACCTCTGCCACCTTCACAAGCAGTGAATTTTCCCACTACCCTTTGTGTAAAAAGATGTTTTCCTCACATCTCCTCTAAACCCTCTGCCCCTTTCTTTACATCTGTGCTAACTGGCCATTGATCCCTTCATCAAGAGGAAATGTTTTTTCCTGTCAACCCTATCTATGCCCTTCATAATTTTATACATCTCAGTCACGTCTCCTCTCAATCTCATCTGCTCCAAGGAAAACAACCACAGCCTGTCCAATCTCTCTTCATAACTCAAACTCTCCAGCTCAGGGAACATCCTGGTAAATCTCTTCTGCACCCTTTCCAGTGGTACACATCCCTTCTATAATGTGGATTCCAGAACTGCACATAATACTCTAGCTGTGGCCTAACCAATGTTCCAGCATAACCTTCCTGCTCTTAAACTCTATTCTTCAATGAATAAAGGCAATGCCTTTATTGCCTTCTTAACCATTTTAACTACCTGCCCTGATATCTCAAGTGACTGGGGTGTACATACACATCGAAGTCCCTCTGATCCTCAGTGCTTCACAGGGTCCTACTATTCATCATGTATTCCCTCATCTTGTGCTGCCCAAGTGCATCACCTCACATTTAAACTGGTTGAGTTCAATATAACACTGATCAGCTCATCTGAACAACCCACCTATATCAGTTTATAACATTAGGCTACCCTCACTATTTACCACCATATCAATTTTTGCATTGTCTGCGAACTTACTGATCAACTCTCATATATTCAGGTCTAAATTATTTATATAAAACATAATCAGCAAAGGTCCCAAAACTGACCCGTATGGGACTCCACTGGACACAGACATCCTGTCGGAAAAACATTCCTCAACCATCACTCTCTGCTTTCTATCACTTAGTTAATTGTGTATCCAATTTGCCAAATTTCATTGGATCCCATGGGCTCTTATGTCTGCTATCAGTCTCTCACATGGACCTTAACAACAGCCTTGCTGACATCCAAATAGACTACACCTAAAGTATTGACCTCATCTATAGACCTGGTCACTTCTTCAGAAAATTCAATCAAGTTGGTTAGACATGACCTACTTAGAATCTTTACAGTGTGGAACCAGGTTCTTTGTCCCAACAAATCCACAGTAACCCATCCCCCAATAATTCACCTCGTCTCCACATCCTTGAATACTATGGGCAATTTAGCATGCACATCTTTGGAATGTGGGAGGAAATCCACACAGACACAGGGAGAATGTGCAAATTCTGCACACACAGCTGCCTGGCAGTGGAATTAAACCCAGGTCCCTGGTGCTGTGAGGCAGCAGTGCTAACCACTGAGCCACCTCCACGTAAGGCAACTATGCTGGCCTTTCTTGTTTAATGCCTGCCCCTTCAAATGCAGATTAATTATGCGTCAGATTTTTGTTAGTTTCAGAACTTCAGCATCCACAGTTTTTTGTTTTGTTTCACTATGTACATCTCAGTTTGTTTCATATTAGTAAGCAATCTCCCTCTTTCATTCAATGGAGACAAATATTTATGTATACCTAGAGGGGATTTACTCCACATATCTGGTACATATTAGGAGATAGGGCCTCAATGAACTCCCACAGTCAGTGCAGGGACTGAACCCATATTTTTTACTGTAATCCACACTTCATCTGTTCAAATGAGCTAACTGTCCCCCACACAAGATAATACATATTATTTCACCATGTTATTCCAGTCAATAAATTTCAGAAGGATTTATTTTTGGAAATGACAAACAGAAAGCTGCTTTTTAAATTCTAAAACTGTGATAGCTGATCTCCTGGATCTTGCATTCGTTGTAGTAGAAAGTGGAGTTCCCTAAGGTATACCAAATACACTTGATACAGTACTAACATTAACAATGTCACTCTGTCTTTGCAGCCTGAATCAAAATCCTAGAATTCCTTTTCTAACATCACTGTGGGTTTACCTGTGGAATGCAGTGATCCATGAAAATGACAGACCACCACCACCTTAAGAGCAATTAGGAATAGGCAACAAATACTGACCTTGCCACCAATGTCGACCAATGGGTATTTAGCAAACATAATTGCCTTTAAAATTCAAGAGAAGATAGCTAAATTCTCTTGCTGCTAATACTCATTACCTGGTACTTGCCTCATAAATGTTATTTGGCATTTCTCAGCCAAACCTGAATGTTAGCTATGCAGATTTTGTTGTGCATTAGCCTGTACCAAAGAGTTTTGAATGTTACTGAACATTTTGCAATCATCAGCAATATCCCACTTCTGACCTTCATGAAAGCACAGTCATTCATGAAGCAGCTAAAAGTGCTAGGCTGGGATTTTACCCCAAGGCTGTTCTGGGATTGAATTGATTAGTCTCCAACACCCTGAACTGGCTCTTTTATGCGAGGTATGAATCCAGACAATCAACTTATTTTCCCTGATGCCTATAAGATGAAAGGTTAATGTGTCATAGAATTATTACAGCATGGGAAAAGGCTATTCAGTCCATTGTGTCAATACTAGTCAACAAGCATATATCTACTCTAAGATAACAAGCATGGGGCTGGATGAACACAGCAGGTCAAGCAGCATCATAGGAGCAGGAAAACTTGA
>JAHRHZ010000017.1:7595465-7650252 GCA_024137785.1 Ginglymostoma cirratum | reverse complement strand
GTTTGGACCTTTTAAACACTGAGTTCGGATACCCAATAGTCTCTGGGTGAAAAAATACTTCCTCAAATCCTCTTGAAACCTCCTACTCCTTGCCTTAAAACCATGACCCCCGGTTATCAATCCCTCCACTAAGAGGAAATGTTTCTCCCTATCTATACCCTTCATAACTTTGTACATGTCCATGATGTCCCTCCTCAGCCTTCTGTCTGCTATGTAAACTATCTGAGTCTACCTGTTGTTGCTTCATAGCTGAACCCCTCCAGCCCAGCAACATCCTGGTAAATTACCTGTCTAGTGCAATCACATTCTTTCTATAATGTGGTGACCAGAATGCACACAGTACTCCAGCTGTGGCTCAACCAACATTGCTAACAGCTTCACCTTAACCTCCTTGTTCTTGTAGTCAATGTTTAATTAATAAAGGCAAGCATCCCATGTGCCTTCTTAACCATCTTATCCACCTATCCTGCTGCATTCAAGGATCTATGGACATGCATACCAAGACCCTTCTGATCCACTAAACCTCCAAGGATTGTACCATACAACCCTTGCGTTTTTGGTCCACCCACTTTTCATGATTAAATTCTATTTACCATTGTTCAGCCCATCTATGTCATCCTATAGCCTAAGGCTTTCCTTATCACAATTTACCACATCGCCAATTTTCATGTAATCTGTAAACTTGCTGAGCAGTTCATTCCTCCGATGTTCATGTCTAGATCAACTACTTCTTTAGGTGAAGAATAGCTACTGATTGTGTGTGTGTAAGGAACTATGTCATAGCGATATCAGATCACATCGAATGGCAACCTACATCTATGAGGCTCCAGAGATGTCCATTTTTAATCATCCCTTGTTTGGAGTTATGTTCAATAAAGCCTGTTAACAGTCACTCATTGGAGCATAGACTTGATCTTGCAACATGGTGGAAATAGTGACCAGTCTCATGGAACCAGAGATCAACAGCATGGATCAACAGAAGTTAAGCACAGTGGCAGTACCGTGCTACTTATGACAAGGTCAGCTCAGCTATCAAGCAACAAAAGTGGGAGGAAAAGGTCCTGAAGAGCAACCTAACAGCAATATCATGCTGAAAGCAAAGGAATTCAAGACTGCAGAGAAAAAAACCTATGCAATGCTGAAAAAGTGTAGGAAAAGCCCACAGTGGGAATGGGGCAGGTTGTAGAAAATACGTTTGTCACAGGGAGTAATAGATTACTGCAGACCAGCGTTCTTGGAGATCAGGATGAAAACAGCTCCATGAGTGGCAAATGCAGAAAGAAGTGGGTTGCATTTGACACCATTAGTGGACCCAACTGGCAAGAGTTTTGTCCAGCCAATATTAGAGGGTAAATGAGTACTAAGTGTAAACACCACACCTTCTTACTTTCTTGTATTTTTGTCTGAAATGTTGGCTGAAATGCAGAAAGGATGATGAAAAAAAGTAAGGATTGTGGAAAAGATTGCTGTATCTTTTTTAAGGTTATTTGACTCTCTTAACGTACAAGCAGTGGAGGACATTTATGAGCAGAAGAGCTGGAAACAAGGAAAGTATACAAAATGAGATTTGACCAGCAACAAGTAGTTGCTCTACAGCCAGTCACTGCTCCATAGACCAATGACAAAGGCTTTCTGTCTGCCAACAACTATAATTGGTTCTCAAGTAGCTGAACAGATTTGGGTGTGAATGTTTGGTCAGAAGCCATTGGACCTCTGGAAAGGAAGGTGCTGTCCTTTTCTTCGCTGAAAATCCTCCACCCTGAAAAAGGCCAGTTAATTTCCCCTCATCAGTTGCTGTAAGCTCTGGTTTTTATTCAATAAGTCAGAGATTTTAAATGTGAATCTGTCTCTATTTGCCTCCAACAAGTAAGTGAAGAAACAGAGAAGCAGAGGCAGGAGGCCCTGACAGTCAACAGGATCATCTCAGCAAACCCCATTGACAAAGACAACTGAACTTTTCTTGTGTCTGTGTGTGTGTGTGTGTGTGTGTGTGTGTGTGTGTATTTCTGTGAGGCGTGACAGGATAGAATGATAGATCTTCATCAACAGTAAAGATAATTTGGAAGATAATTTGAAAAGAAAGACCTCTAGCAGGCTATAAGTGTTTAAAACTTCAAAGTCTAAGGAGAAGTTGAGTTCTTGGGGGATATAACAGGCACACTGCAAGATTTCAGCTTCCATGACTATTATACACCCATGAGATGTATTCTGACATGCAGTTGTCATGATTAATGGCAAGAAAGCTAATCTTGTATTGGAAGGAGTGGCAGGTGTATCCATTCTTTCATATATTTATCATGGTCAAGGCCAAAAAATCTTTAGGATACAGGATTAATAAAAGAAAAGTGAGAGAGCAACGCATGGTATACTTTGCTAAAATGGAAAAGAGATTAACAAAACCTAATGTAATTTACTTCTAAATGGAGATACTTGTGTGGTTTTGGATATTTGTCATTCAGCAGCTGTTGATGCTAAAGTTCACACTATATCTGGATTCACTGTCAACTGCTAACACTCCATCTTGAGGCCTATTTGATGATATTACAGATCCTTCACTTCTTTCAAAGGCTTCAAGTAATGAGGGAGATAAGACATGGCCATGGGCAAATAGGTCTTGAGGAGTAGGTTAGAATAAAGAATTAAATGTTAATGGTTAAACAAGATACAGTTCAAAGATAACAAGGTGTGGGGCTGGATGAACACAGCAGGCCAAGCAGCATCATAGGAGCAGGAAAGCTTGACGTTTCGGGCCTTGACCCTTCATCAGTTCAAAGATTTGGACAGAGTGGTGTAATACACGATTAATTATTCAATCCACAGGCACAGTGCATCATAAATTGAACTCTAATATTCCTGAAGCCCTAATTGGTTTCATCAGGTTTAAGCTGAGTTTTTTACTGCAGAAAAGTGGCAGCTACTGTGATGGGAGAAGATCTTTACATCCCTCTCTTTGTCTCTTTGTCTCTCTTTCTCTCTCTCTCTCTCTCAATTTCTCTCTCCCTATGAATCTGTTTTTGCTTCTAACTCAAACTACTTATTCACTCAAGAACTTTTCCAAGCAAAAGGTTTCTGTCATGAATCACTGTCACTAGTCAACAGACCAATCAACTTCATGTTGCTAACAAAAGCTGCATCAGTACACACACCCTAAACTGGGGATTGTCGGTGAACAGAACTTCAATAACTGCTTGTTCAAATAGTTGATAACAATACCTGCCCTACGTATCAAGTTATTTGCTTTTCAAAGCATGAACCACCCTCACAAAATACTGGTTTTAAGGCACTTTAGTCCCAAGTTTTTAAAAATACGAAAAATAAACAGGCATGGCTCTTAAAATTAACTGTACATTTTTGCTCTAAGAAGAATTGCAGAACATGATAATATTACATCACATGGAACTAGAACTTGGTCTGGAGGTACAACAGATGTCTTCTGTTACCATTCCTTGTATGTAGTTATGTTCAAAAAAACCTTTTAATGTTCATTTATCTCAGTGTAGGCCTCAAAATACTCAGTTCCCTTCAATTTTGTCTTCAGCTTTGTCAAGACCGTTTATTGCCACAATTGGTCAAATCCTACATTGATATTGGGGCAACCACTCAAATGTACATAAATCTAAAATTTAGCAGTGAGATTTAAACCAACTAGTCTAGGCACAGCCAGCAGCATGTAAAACAGGTTTGTTCGAAGAATATCTAAGAGGAATAGGTAACGCCTTAACTAGTAATTTTCAAATTCCATCATGGAAGAAAGCAATGAAAGCAATTCAACCATGTTATCTTGTAAAGATGCACCATATAAGTTTTTGAAGCATTAAGAAATGTGAATTATAATTTAATCAAGTTAACTGCACAACCAATTTATTATGGGCCATTTACAATAATTTCATCGATCTAGTAAAATTTGATATTAAATTTTCGCTAGTTTTCTTAATGATGAGTAAGCTGGATAACACTGAAATTTAGTGACATAACTGAATTGCTTTGTAACATCTGCTATTTTTGTCTTAACGTTTTCAATTTTTTTCTTTATTCCCTGTTATGATTTTTAGATTAATAAACCCAGACTGCATTATTTTATAGGGTCTCTCAACGGTTCAATGTGTACACATGCACACACCTTTGTGGCATATATTAAACCAGACAAAGAACAAGGGATCTAGCGTTGGTCCTTCATTTTAACAAATCACAGTAATTGATTCGGAGTTACGGGGTATTGCTTGTTAAAATACAAAGGGCAAGTATGTGTCAGGGCTCTTTCCTGATTGCTGTCTAGCACCCCCTGCTGGTAAGTACTGTTGTGTTATCTCTGGATAAGGAACAAGATCAAGGTCTGCTATAAAATCTCCGCAGCAGAATGGACCAATTAGTTATCTGGGCTTCACGTAAATAGCATTTATTTGTATGTGGTAGCGGAAAACTGACAGAATCATCCCCTGCATGAATCACCTCCTTCGCAAGAGGAACGGTGAGAATAAAAAAAAGGTTCATAATGTTTTTAAGATACTCAAAAGTCAGGAAACAACCTCCACTATTAAGTAATTTATTTTTTCATTGCAATTAAGTTTATTATTCAACCAAAAAGTCGCCAGGATTCAATCAGGCTGCCTTTTTATTATTTCCTATCCTATAAGGTTCTATAAGCGTTGATATTCGCTCTGCCAGATCACCACCAAATTGTTAAAGGCAAAATGGTACTATGTAAGGTGAGAGGAAGAGCACAACTTAACTCAGTAATATTCACAATCAGGAACTTCTTTTTCATTTTATTTCATTATTTTAGAATGTTTTCAGAACATATAAAACTGAAAAGAAAAGGATTAAAACTAATAAAGGCAATAAACAGGGGTGAATGTCATAATTATGGGCATCAAATGACCACACAATTCACTGATTCTTATCCATTCATTGGATATTGTATTAAAGTACAATCAACTTCAGCAGACCAGTCCTTGATTTATTTCTTGGCGCCATTTTGTGATTTTACTGTTTCATTTACTCAGTAAAATCAAACCGCGATATGAAAGTTTTACATCTACCTAGTACCCACTAACTGCATTGAAGAAATCATTAACAGTTTTTGATACAAAATGATGATGCTGGGGATACCTGCTGTTGCCTAATATATAAGAAATTAGGGACTCTGTGTCTTTTTAATGAGATTTCTTTATTTCTCAGCAGTGTACAGTAACTATTAGCATTTTGAAAACTCTAATTTATTCATTAGCAAAATCTATTATGAAATCTTCACACTGAAAAGGAAAAATCTATTGTTGATAATTCCAGTTACCTATGTGTTAAAACCAGCAGCAGGTGGCATGCTGATGCCATTATCCAATGTCAAAACACTACTAATGATTTAAAATGATCTTTCTTCCCCCCTCTGAGTGTATATGAATAAGTAATAACGGTGCTTCAATTTCTTAGGGTATCATCAGAGAATTGAACATGATGCCAGTGAAGCCTTATCTATTTTCAGGTAGTACAGGCCAGAAGTTAATCTGCTCACCTACCAACTAGCCTCCAAAGCTACTCTGCACCCCCAACACCCCATGCAGCCCTTCCCTAAGGGCCCAGTCTTCAATAAAAAGCACATAAAGACATTGCTGGAGCATGTCTAAAGGCTGGAGAAATCCATTTCAAGACTACGTGATATCTTGTTAATTGGCATGAAGATTCAATCATGGTGTGAGATCATTGATATGGACAGAACAGCAAAGCCAACAAGTTAGAATTATATGTCACCAGCTTTATTGGCAGCACAAACTGTTATTGAATAGTGTACTTGGAGTACACACTGGCCTCCAATGTGTATTGTACCTTTGATAGCCTGGCAAACAATATTCATAGGGGCTTTAAAAGACAGGACAGGTTTCCTTGAGTCTACTATCCTGCAGATCATTGAGAATTGGGGTGCTAAATCTGGTTGAAGGCATTTTGGAAGTTCAATCTTATAACATTCTGAACTCGTGATGAGAGAAGGGAAAGAAGAAACCAGGAGTGGGAAAGATGGGAAATCAAAGACAAGGGCAAGAGGAGATTAGGGAAGAGGGAATATGATTCACAGAAGGGTAAACCAAAGAGGACAGGAACTTGAACTCCACTAGTAACTAATCACTGAAATTGACCTAGTAACTAGTAGTAAAGTGGTAACATTTAGTTCCTGCCCATAATCAACAAACATACAATAATTTGCTGATGGTCTATGCTTTGGTAATAATGAGTGTAACCCAAAATAAACTGAGAGAGACCACTCTTAACATCAGTGCAGCATTTAACAGAGTTCCATCAAGGAACCTCTTGCAAAGTTCAGACCAATGGGAATCTTGAGAAGGGAGTGGAAGGGCAGAAGAGAGAAAACTCTCCTTCAGTTTGAGTCATATCTATCACAATGATAAAAGGTTGTTAGAGGTCACTCATTTCAGTCATAGGATTTTACTGCTAGACTTCCTCAGAATAATATTTTCGATCCACACATCTTCTCCTTCATTAATGACCCTTCCCTCCATCGTAAGGTCCGAAGTGGGATGTTTGCTGATGATAGAACAGTGTTCGGAACCATTTGTGACTCCCCCCAGATACTGACACAATCTATATCTATGTGTAGTAAGATCTGGGCAGCATTCAAGTTTGCTCTGATAAGTGGCAAATACAGCAAACTTTTTACTAACCAGCACTTACGGGACAAGGAGTGCGCCATTTGATCAAATAGTCCAGATAATCAAGAAGTCCACATAATCAATGTAAAACCACACACAAAGTAATAGAAGCATAAAGCAGGGGGTATACATATCACTGTTATACCTGACTTACAGCATAAATCACTTGAATAATAAAGTAACTTTGCCTTAAATAAAAGTTAGTGGCAGTGAGCCTTCTCACTCATGCAATTAATTGACTACTCAAACATCACGGTAGATTGTGGTATTTGAGGAGAAATTGACTCAACATTGAAACAACTGCTGATATTTCGTGTGCCCATTTAATTAAGCAGCAAGTATATTTACATTTAAGTAAGTAAATTAAACACTACAATAATTGGACAGAACAATACAACAAACTGTATGGTATTTCAGCTATATATTTTTTTGCCAGCTTATGGAGAGTGCCCTTTCATATGGTGCCTGTTAGAACAAAGTTTGCTGTAACATCCATGCTACATAATTGCCAAGAAAAGACCACCTCCAGCAAGAGACAATGTAAACATTGTTCCTTGATATTCATCACTACAGCCCCCAAAATCCTGGAAGGTACATTAAATGGAAATTCCAGACTTTGAACTATATCACCATAGGGTCAAACTCCTGGAGCCCCCTTCCTAACAGCATTGTGGGTGAAAATGAACCAGATGGACTGCTGTCGTAAAAGTAAATGGCTGGCAAATATGTCCTGGGCAGAGATACCCACATTCTTTGAAAAATTACTTTAAAAATTGAGAGAAGACCTGAAATTATTTCTGAGTAGAAGATGTTAGAAAATGTAAACATAACTATTATAGCATGTAACAAATATGCTAATTTCTAAATGTTATGATAATTTTAGCAGAAGTTTATTTTTGCTCTCTCTTGTAAAGTAAACCAAGTCTGCATTCATTATTGTCCATTATTGGGAAGGCAGCTGTTAGCCTCCTACAATGGCAGTCTGATTGTTGTAGAATTTTTTATGACACACCTTTTAAGAAGGTGGGACTTGAAACGAGGTCTCCTGGCTCATTACATAAGAACCCCTTCAAGTGGTCTGGAAATTACGTAGATAATTTAATCAGTCTGGTCAGATGCACTATGTCACATCTCTGGAACAAATGGGAATTGAACCTTGGCCTTCTAGTTCGGAAGTGGGGGCAATACCACTATACCACAAGAGAATCGGCCTGATATTTGTAGATAAGACCAAAGTGACAGTGAGTTCTCAGTTTTTAACTGATTGAGGATAAAGTATCAGCAATATGTTTCAAAGTTAGAATGGTGTGTGACTTAAAGAGGAACTTGCAACTTGTGATGTTCCCATATGTTTGCTGCCTTTGTTCTTTCAGATAATTGTTTTAATTGAAGCTAAGTACTTGGATGAAGGGTATTGATTCAATGCTTAGTTCAGCACGTATGAAGCGACACTTATTGATGCAAGAGTTGAGTGGAATCAGGAGATATATTTTATGTATCCCAAGAAAACGCTGGCTTTGGAATCTTCCCTCACCAACAGGCTATCGGTATATAGCTCTAGGTGACTTCACGATATTGGATGGCATGGTTGAAGAAACCTTGGTGGGTTGTTGTAGTACATCTTCCAGATGGCAGTCATGGTGTATCAGTGAAGCAAGGAATGAAAATTTAAGATGGCAGTTATCTTCCACCCTTTCAGCCCCATTATTGGCCATAGTCTTGATCATGGATGTTCCAATGCTGTGACCACCATCTTCTCGACCAAAGCACAGGCAAGCTGTTGTTCCTGCCCCTAGGAAGCTAACTGCTGTTGTCTTTGGTAATACACTGTGTGCCAGTGACCATTGTGTGATATTTTGGGAATGTCAGAGTAGAATAACAGACTGTATAAATAGGGTGTGAGGCTTTCAATAGTATTAAGTGTGTAAGTTCAAATAAGAGGATGATAATGAGTCCTAAATGATGGAAATGTTTGGTAGTGTACTGTACTGAACAGTATATGAGAATAGTGATACAGCCATTGAAATATAACATTTGGAGATGTGCTCACTGATGTTGACCACAGATGTAAGAGGAATGTATTTATTTTGGCACTATCATGTTTTCAAGTCCATTGCTGGATTTGACCAGTATGGTTATCAGCTCCCATTGCCTTTGCAAGAGTTTATTTGGTGATCCACTTTGTCAAATGGACATGGAGGAGCCTTCACTTTCTACCTTTTGCAATATTGTCTCTAGTCCTATGCTGAAGAAACCTGCCATTTTATGCCTTTTCTGTTCCTTTCAAAGGCCCTGCCATGTCCATAAGCAAGAACCCCTGTGTATTGTGGATGCTTTTAGCCTTTAATTCCAAAACAATATATTTATGAGAGGACTGCTAGAGAAAATAACAGCAGTAATAAAAAATATCTATACGGGACCAATGGGATCTAAAACCTAGAGGCATCAAAAAACTTCAAAGGGACTAAACTGTGATCTATTGTGACTACAAAGATAACAAAGTGCTGACGAACCCCTGCTCAATAGTGAGTCACCCACTGTGGAACATGTCCTAAACTCTAAATTTATTTTATATTTTGCTCCTTTGAATTGTAGGGGTTAAAAAACCAAATTCAGATCTACCTGAGGGGTCTAGGGGGACTGAATGTTCTCACACGTATCTCCCTGAGTACTAGTGTTAGATGGCTATGAAGACTATTATCGAAAATCTCTTCTTTTGTGGCTCTGTGTTGCAGGTGAAGACGTTTCTGCCTGAGTGTTGCAAGCCAGTTAAAAGAGAAACAGGACAACAGAGGACTTTCTCTTACCCTCAATGCTGGAATTCACTCACAATCAAAAGGTATCAGGACGCTAGAATCTTAACCTATCTGTTAAACTCGAGATGATGAAACTGACTGCTCAGCTAGCCATGACCATGCTCATGATAAGCTCCACTGCAACATCCACAACATTCAACTATCTGTTCTTCTCGAACAATACAGAAACTGATTCTGTATATCATTGTTTTCAGTCTTTTCTGTTTTTGGACTTGCCTTTTATTTCTATTTTCTGAGTGTGTGTTTTGTGTTAGTATTTCTTCTCATATGCAGTAATTAATAAACTCAATATTTTTGTTAACTTAAGAAAGCTTGATTAAATTGACTCATTTTTAAAAGATTCATTCTTGTCTGAAAGAAAGGTATCCACAAGGGAAGGGATCCTTATTTAAATTAATGCTGTTGCTAACAACTGATGAGGTGGGTGAATAAAGAGGGCAAACCAGGTAAGCCAAGTTTATCCCTCCTTGTATGGAAACTTAACAGTTTGGGGCATTCCATTTGGAACCCTAACAAACCTCTCCTGGGGTCTAGGCAGAACAGTTAAAGTCATTTCTGCAGTGAATTCCAGCACTTGCTCCAGTCAAAATGCAGCTGCACTTTAAGAGTGCAGGCCAGCTTCAAGTTGGGTGAGCCCTTCAAGATTTTATGGCCCCTGCTCAGGAGTGCAGCCGCTTAATAACGTCCTTATAGTTTCTATAGATTTCAAAAATGCGCACAAATGGAAGTGCAGAAGGAGGCCATTCAGCTCACCATTGCGGCACTGGCTCTCCAAATCAGCATCATGACATTTTGTCTTTCTCCAGTCTTTTCCCCATACCTCTACATAATGAATTTAAGTTTTGAATGCCTCACCTGAACCTGCCACCATCATACATGCAGAAAGTGCATTCCCGTCATTGTGTGAAAAAGTGGGGAGTAGGAAGTTTGCATGTTGCCTGCAAGGGAATCAATGGGTGCTCGGCAATCATGCACCTGATTTCAGGCCTTATTCAATTTCTCTTCCTCTTTATAGGTAAATAACATCATGAGTTGTACACACATGGTAGACAAAAACATACTTAATTGATCCTGTTCAAATAGAGTTAGATTTTACGTAGCATTGAATGCTAAAACATTCTCAACTTGGAATTACCACATAAAACATATAAGATAAATCAATGATCTGTTGAATGATTGATTAGAGCTAAATTACAGTGCACATGCATATCAAAATAAGGAGAAAGTGAATGAGGACAAAATGCAATTGAATGCTGTCAAATCAATAAGTAAATTTCAGAAGCTGTTACCATAGGATCAGAAATATTCTATAAGTTAGCAGTGACTAGAAAATGAATAAATTATATTTGCTCTTGATGTGCCTGTAAATCTCCATTCATACACTTTTTTAAATTTACAACTTATTTCCCAGCTATTAGAATGAATATAGTGACTTGCTGCCTTTAACTGATACACACAGTTAAAAATACTTCAGATTTAATAGATGATTTCCTTTTTTATAAAATCAAATAGTATTTCTTGTGCAACAGAATCACCATCAATGGTATCAACAGCATTTCTAATGTTTTCAGCCATTAACAAGTTATATTCACAACTGTCCTTCCTGCTTAAATGCATTTTGACATGTCCACAACCTATCAAGTTATCTTCAAGTGATAATGTGCGTGAACAGTTGCTATATGAGGCAGCAATTTAATCCAACAGCTTTTAGCTACTTGCTATGGTGTGACTGTGTGAGTAACAACGCATCCAGTGAGATTTTGAGTGTTACCAGAGATATAAACCTAAAAATGATGCCAAGTCAGATCATGAGAATGACAGCATTTTAAAGAACACACACTTTGTAACCAGTATATAGATGAATTTTCCTGATTCGTTTGAGTTTTAATATTACTGTATAATTAATTCTGAGTTGATTTCCTTTTCACATAAATTAATTCTAGTAAAATTGACATAGTAGTAAGAAGGTTAATGTTCTCCAAAGTCAGATTTGATGCAGTTACCTAGGAAACTCACAAGCAGGACCTCAATTGCAGTATTCTCCAGTATTCATGATATCATAGGTTGGTTATGGAAAAGGACAAGGAATGAGCTGGAGTAAAAATAGTAAATAAATGAATGCCAATTTTAACGGCATGTGAATGAGCCTGGCCCAGAAAATTTGGAATTAAAGATTAGCTGACAAAGCTGTAAAAGAACTGTTATAACTGAAGTTGAAAAGTTGCACAGTTTCCTTTTTCCAGTCTGACTCCTGCATTGATCACAGCAAATTTTACATTTAACCTGGCTGGTGATATGACAAAACATATGAGTGCCAGATTGTGTCCAGTTCAGGGTTGAGGAAATTTTAGCAAGGTTTGTTTAATCAGCAAAATATGACTGGTTTATTACTAAGTCAAACTAACTTGAAGCAAAGGTAAAAAGACAATTGGCAAATTGTTTGGATATACAAATATATCTGAACTCTCCAAAGAAACTAACATACATGCTTATGTAAGAGAAGCAAAAAAAAACAGAAAAGCTTGCAACATCTTAACTTGGAAGTACGTTGGCCAAGTAACAGTTTAACTCATGAAAAGATGAATCATGAAATGTCCCAGGTGATTTTATTTTTCTGAATGTAATCTGCATACACAAGCTGCTGTCACTGACTCTTTCTGAAACAGTCCTATTTGCTGAATTCCCTTGGTTCAGATGGTCTGATGCATTCCAAGAAAGTACTTTTTTAGAACACTCCTCAAATGGGAAAGATGACTTCTGGTGGGTTTTTCAATTTGCATATTTTGCTGAGAGGAGTTGCCAAGGGAAAAAGAGGAGGCAATGGCTGTTGATTCTCAAGCAGGTCAAAATCTCTTTCAGAGTTCAAGAATGCAGTAATCTCACCTCACTCACAAACTGATCTGAGTGACCTCTCTGAAAGTTCTCTAAACTGTATGCCTCCGTCTGAGCTCCCTGCTCCTGGCAGGTGCAACAATATTGTCAAGGTATGTTTTCATTGCCTTTATCTTGTCATAACATCCTTTGTTTAAAAGTTCAGGATATGTTTTGGGCTACATAAACTTTTAAAAATAATATTTAGATCACATTTCTTCATAACATGAAAATAGACTGCTTTTAAGAGGAAACAGTTCAAAAAGTCAAGATATGTTCCAACAAATGGAACATATAACAGACATAGCCAGAACTTGCTGGTTGAGGAAACTAATAAAAAGTAAGATGAATAAGGAAAAAGGTGAGTATGATGGGTGTGAGGTTGAAAATACAAATGGGAACCAGTTTGAAGAATTGAATATCCTTTAAAGGGATATGTCATGTATAATTGTGGTTCCAGGACCTTGGTTAAATTAAACATTAATTAGTAATATTACGTCCCAATTTATTTCTAGTCGTCTTTGATGTGTGATCTATTCAACAGGTCACCAGGAATTCAAATATTTTCTTTCTGCAGGGATTGAAGGCTTGGAATAAAAAATGGGGGAAAAGGCAGCTGAGATACATAGCTGGTGACAGAAAACATAAAATTGTGGTGAATAGTTATTTATTTGAACTGGTGGGATGTATAGTGGACTCCCAAAAAATTGCTATTAGGAAATTTATTACAGACCTAGACTTGGATATTGGGTATAAATTTCAAAATTGAAACATGACTCAAAATTCTGAAGAATTGTAAACTGTGAGGAGGATAGTGGTAGAATTCAAGGGTGCATAGATATTCTGGTTGAATGGATAGACATGTGGCTGATGAAGTGGAATGTAAAGAAATGTAAAATGATACATTCCATATCAGAATAGTGAGCAAAGGCAATATAGAATAAAGGATACATTTCTAAAGGTGGGGCAAGAGCAGGGGTACCTGTAGGTATATATGAACAAATCAGTGATCATGCCTTGGCAAGTTAAGAAAACAGCCTCAACTGAAACATTGTGTCCTATTCTGGGAGCAATCCTTTAGGAAGGATATGAAGGCAACAGAGAGGGTGTAGAAAAGATGAAAAACAAAGCTACCAGGCTGAGAAATTACACTTGGACCACTTGCTGAGGTTTTGACTATTCTCCCTCAAAAACAGATTAGATAGAGGAGTTCTAAATGATAAAAAGTCCAGTTAGAACAGAGAGAAAAAAAATGTTTCCATTGACAGAAAGCTCAGAATTAGAGGACACTGATTTAAGTTAGTTGGCAAAAATACCAGCTGTGACACATGGAAAAAAACTTTGCACATTCCAAATGGTTAGGATCTGGAATGCACTGCCTGAGAATATGGTAGAGGTAAGTTTAACTGTGGGTTTCAAATGGGAATTTTTCTTTGTTCATGAGGTTTGAGAATTATAAGGCTAGAATTTATCGCCCATCCAAATTGCTGTTGGATTATAGTGGTAAGTTATTATCTTGAACCACTCTAGTCTATACATTGTTAATACACTCATAATGCTGTTAGGAAATGAGGTCAACAATATTAACCCAGTGAAAGAATGGGGATAGAGTTCCAATTCAGGTTAATGTATAAATTGGAGGAGAACATATAGGTATTAGTGCAGTTATACATCTGATGCCCTTATCTTTCTCATTGGTAGGCACCATGGGTTTAAAAGATGTTGTTGAAGGAGCCTTAGTGACTTGATACAATGCATCTTGTAAAAGATACATACTGTTGTCACACTGTACCTGAGGTGGAAGGAGTGAAGGTGGATCATAGCATGGATCTTGACTACAGGTTAGCATGGAGCTATAAATATAACTGAATATTATGTAAACGCCAGCAAATATTCTCACTTCTGATATTATGATGAAGGGATGACCATTGATGAAGTATTGAAAGCTGGCTGGACCTAATACTATCTGAGAAACATCTGCAGCAATGTCTTGGGACTGAGGTGATTGGCCTCCAACAACTATTTTCCTTTGTGTTGGATACAATTGAAACCAGTGGACATCTTTACCCTGATTCACATTGTCTTAAATTTAACTAAGGCTCCTTGATTCCTCATCAGTCAAATGCTGCTTTCATGTCAAGGGAAGTCACTTTCACTTTACCTTTTGACTTCAGTTCTTTTTCCCATGGTGAAATCATGCTTCTAATAGGATATGGAGCTGAGAAGTTTGGTAGTACTATAAACAATAACTTCTATCACTTTGCTCCTGATTAAAAGTAGACTGACAGTATGATAATTGGCTAGACTTGCTTTATCCTGCTTCTCCTGGACAAGACATAAGGGAATAATCTTCTACATTTTGAATTAATGCAAGTTTTTGTAGCTGTACTAGAACAGCTCGGTTAGGGGCAAGGCTAATTCTGGAGCACAGCTGGTCAGCAGTACATCTGAGCTGGTATTATGATCTATGATTTTCTGAGCTGTGCCATAATTGAAAATGTGGATGTTCATAAAGTATAATCCTCATAGTAATTTTCAAATAAACTCCCACAGCATTCATGACTAGACATGACAGGACTACAGAGATCTGATCCAATCTATCAGCCATGAAGTCACTTAACTATGCCCGTAGTATGCAATTTCCATTGTTTAACATGCATGTACTCCTTTCTTGTAGCTTCGCTAGGATGATATCTCATGCCTTGCTATTCCTGGTCAGCTGTTGCATGCTGTCCTGTACCCTTCATCACAGAAGAGCTGGTACCGTGACTTGATTGTAATGGTAGGAAGAGGGACTTGCTGAATCATGAAGTTTCAGATAATACTGATGTAGAATTTTGTTGCTGCAAGCTCACAATACCTCAAGGACATCCAATTCCCAATTCAGACATGATCTGAATCTGTCTTCTTCAGTGTGGTGTCAGTGCTGTACAACATGATGGACAGCATCTTCAAGGGGAAGATTGGGCTTCACAAGGACTGCGCAGCAGTCATGCTTCCTTAAGCCAACACAAATAGATGCATTTCCAACAAATTGACCAAGGACAAAGTTAAGAGATTTATTCCCTCTCAATGTATTTTTTTCCCACATGCTGCAGGCCCTTTCTGATGGCTAAAGAAGCAATGTCCTTCAGGACTGAGCCAGCTCATTCAGTAATGGATCTGGTGACTCACTCTCTATGGAGGTTGAAATACACAAATTAGAGCATATTCTGCATCCTTTCCACCGTCAATGCTTCTTCAAAGTGATTATCACATGTAAATTGTGGATTGATCGCACCTTGGAAGGCAGCGTATGGTAATCAACAGTTTCCTTGCCCATGTTTAACACAATGATGTGAAACATCACGGGATCTGGAATCAATATTGTGAAATTCTAGGGCCACCACTTCTGATAGGTCACTTCTGTCAGTTGGGTAGGACATATTCAAAGATGATGATGGATGAATCTGGGATATTAGCAGATAGGTTTAATTCTGTGGTTATGACAATATAAAGCTATGCCAGATTCATCAGTGGAATACCTCTCCCAAGTTTGATACATCTCCAGATACTAGTGAGTGGACTTTGCAGAGTCGACGGGACTGGGTGAGCCTTTGTTGCATTCAAATCCTAAGCGAAGGTTAACGTTGAATAGCTTGTTTAATTTGATTTTTAAGTGCCCATTAAAAATCAAGTTTATATGAATTTTGCCTCCTTTGATGGAAAGTAACAAATTCAAAATATGACATTTTTTTCAATAAACATATGTAACTTCATGCTGATGCATTTTCATTTATCGAGCCACAAGATTGAGTACTCATTTCTTTGCAGGAAACACTGCGCCTGAATAAAGATTTTGATGAGATTAAAATTCCTTAACATCCCGATGAAAATAGAGATAATTTACAAAACTTTGAACCACAGTGTTTATTCTGCAGTTCAGTTTTATAAAACTGTAGAAAGATTTATGAAAGAGATATCTTTTACAAACGATTGTTTCCATTTTCATAGCCTTGTGGTCTTATTAAAGCTGACAGTTGATTAGTTGTAGTTAGAGTGCTGCGTAATAAAACTGGATACTTGAGTAATATCTAAAGCTTGAATCAAACTTTTGTATTTTTGTACATCATCAGTAGAGCAAGTTATTTATAATAGACAGTTTTGGTCTGAATCTAGCATTTACACAGGCTTTGCTTTGGAACATTTTAATGGCAATTTACAGTACTCAAGCAGTAAATTGTGTTAACTGGTTTAAAGTTGTGAATTGTTTTGCATCAGTAAATCATGGGATTTGTTGCAAGATGTTGCACTGCAGTATTCATCAATTGATGAATAATCAATTGATGCAGTATTCATCAATTGCCTTATGATTAAAAACTGATTAGAGAATGAAAAGTTGATAGATTGAAATTGTGGGACTTCATCAAATATGTGATCATCCAAAGTCAGTTTTTTTTAATGATATCTTTGGGTATAGATTTTGTAGTGTATATCTTTAGTTGTCATGTTCAGGTAACTTACTGCATTGATATTATAAGATATTGGGCACTTGGTCTTGTTGTATTGGAACCAACATAGCAGCACAGTCTGTCAATTGAGTGGTGGTAATAATGTGCCGCTGCGAACATCATATGACACTCAAGTAAGGAATGGGTCTAGGATCAGGTCTGGGGAAGCAGATAAGATATGATTAGACTGAAGGTCAGAGCAGTGATTAATGGTCTGAAAATCACGGAGCTGGATATGAATTGAATCAGAGTTCTGGAGAAAAGGTTGTCCATTGTAAGGAAGACACCATGGGTAAGGAAGAGAGAAAATCTTGGAAGTGGCATGGTTGGTTCTTTTAATATGGAGATAAGAAGAGGAAGAGTGCCCTTCCTGCTCGATATTCTCAAAGGTTACTGACTTTGTTTTGCAGGTCAACCCTAGGATTGGTTTTACTAAGTGCAATGGGCTGCTTCAAAAATAGAAGCATAGAAAAAAGGGAGAAGGGTTAGGCCATTCAACCCTGCAAGCCAGCTCTACCATTCAATATGATCCCCTCATGGCTGATTATCAATTTAAGCATCCTGCTCCTATTTTGTCACTGTACCTTTTCATCCCTTTTAACACTAAGAACCATATCTAACTCCTTCTTGAAAACATTTGATGTTTTGGCCTCAACTGCTTTGTGTGCAAATAAACTCCGTAGACTCACCACTCATTTGGTGAAGAAGTTTCTCCTCAACACAGTCATAAGTGACCTGACTTGTTTCTTTACACTGTGATCCCTGGTCATTAATTCAGTCGTTGGGAACATCCTTCCTGCATTTACCCAGTCTAGTCCTACTAGAATTTTAAAGTTTTAAATGAGAAACTCCCGTTATTCAAAACTCCGGCGAATATATCCCAAATGAACCAATACTTTTTTCATATGTCAGTCCTAACATCTCAGCAATCAACCTGATTTTGTTGTACTGTTGTTGCACTCTCTTCAAAGCCAGAATATCGCTCCTCAGATAAGGAATTCAATCCTGCACACAAAACTCTAAGTGTGGTCTCGCCAAAGCCCCATATATTTGAAGCAAGAAATCCCTGTTCCTGTACTTAAATCATCTCACTATGAAGGCCAACATAGCATTTGGCTTTTCACTGCCTCCTGACTTTCAGCGACTGGTATACAAATATTGTTGCACCTCCCACTTTCACAATCTGTTACAATCCAAATAATAATCTACCTTCCTGTTTTTGTTAAAGTGGATATCCTCACATTTATCCACATTATACTTTGTCTGCTATGCATTTGCCCACTCCTTCAATTTGCCCAAATCACATTGAAGCATCTTTGCATTCTACCTCAAAGCTCACCTTCCCACCCAATTTTTTTGTCATCTGCATTCTTGGAAATGTGACATTGAGTTTCCTCATTTAACTCATTAACACATTTGTGATCAAACACTAAACAAATTAATCTTACAGAGGAGCATATTTCAAGCATTAGGCCATTGAATGTACAAAGGGCCCAACTTCCATTTCTCGCACGATCAAAGCACACATAGCTTGTTTAAAATTTCCTAAAATGACTTAGTATGCTGTGTGTGATGTAATTGTGGAAGAATCATAGAATGGAAGCAACACAAAAGGAGGCCTTAATTCTTGTTGTATTTGTGCCAGGTCACCAAAAACCTAATCCAGCTAATCCCACATCTTAGCTTTGCCCTATAACCCTGCATTTTTTTCCCTCTTCAAATAATGCTTTCTAACCAAGTACTGAATCATCAGTCAACTCTCAATCATTAGCAAAGTAAAGAAAGATTTCAGAAATAGTGATTTCAAGTATCATTAACTCAACAATAACCTGATGCACTGTTTAAGTTTCATCACAGATTTCAGCTATCAGTATGGACAATGCAGACAAAATGAATTCCAAAGGTGAGGTGAGAGTGATATCCTTGACATCAAGACATTTGATCAAGTGAACCATTAAGGAGCAATAGCAAGACTGTGGTCATTAGGAATAAGGTACAAACTAACCACTGTTTGAAGTCACAGTTACCAAAAAGAAAGATGGTTGCCGTTGTTGGAAACCATAACATCCCTGCCCCTGAACTTCACTGCAGAAGTTCCTCAACTGGTGTTCTAAGCCAAGTCATCCTCTGTTGCTTTATCAATGATCTTTCTTGGGTAATAAGGTTTGAAGTGGGGATGTTCACTGATTACTGTACAGTGCTCAGTACGATTCATGGCTCATCAGATACTGAAGCAGTCCATACCCAGATGACCCAATTCTGCACAGTATTCAGATTTAAACTGCTAAGTGACACGTAATATTCATAGTGCAGAGTGCAGGTAATGATTCTCTCCAAAAAGAAAGATTCTAAATATCAGTCCTTGAATTCAATGACATTAACGTCATGAAATTCATGATGTCAATATTCTGAAAGTTACAACTGATGAAAAAATTAACTAAATGAGTCATATAAATACCATGGTTCCAAGAGCAGGTCAGAGAACAGGAATTTTGCAGGAATAAGCTCACCTCCTCTCTGCCTATCCATTGTGTACAAGGCACAAATCAGGAAAGTGATAAAATATTTTACACTTCCTTGGATCTGTGCAGCTGCAGTATCACTGAGGAAGATTGACAGCATTCAAGGTAAAGCACCCAATTTGATCAGTCTGCCATCCACTATCTGAAGCATTTACTTCCTCCATGACTAGTGCACAGTAGAATTATTAACCATCTACAAAATGCAGAGCAGCAATTTACCAAAGCTCCTTCCAAACTCAAAACCTCTACCATCTAGAGAAACAAGGACAGCAGACACATTGCAACACCACTGCCTGCATATGCTATCTAACTGGGAAATATATTGTTGCTGTTTCACTATCATTGGATCAAGATTCTGGATCTCTGTCCCTAATAGAATTGATGATGTATCTGCCCCATATGGATTTTTTTTAATTGCTCATAGGACGTAGGCATTGAGGGCTAGGCCAGCATTTATTGCTCATCATTGATTTCCCAAAGGACAGTTAAGAGTCAACTACTTTTTTGTGAGTCTAGAGTTACATGTAGGCCAGATTAGGTAAGGATAGTAGATTTCCTTTGCTAAAAGACATTAGTAAACCACATTTATATTTTTAAGGCAGTAATTGACAATGGTTACATGGCGCCATTAAAGCAGCTTTGAATTTTAGATTTTCTTAATGAAATTCAAACATTTGCCATCTGAATTTCAACCCAAAGCCTCTAATATTAGCCTGGGATTCGAGATTACTAACCCAGTGAAATTACCACTATACAATCATCTCCCCACTAATCGCAGTCTTCAAAAAGGCAGCTCACCACCTCATACTCTAGGGAAATTTGTAATGAGAAATAGGTTCTGACTTTGCCAGATGATCATGTCCTTTGAACAATTCTCAACAAAAAAATCTGCAGCCCTGTAGTTGTCACATTTGTCCTTGCCTGTTTCTCCAATAGTAATTGTGGCCCTGAATTTTTGTGCCTCAAGACATTCCAGGCAGGAGGAAACATTGGCAACATCAATCAAACAGCTTTGCCTGTCTGCATTAAGGCAAAAACATGGCCAATAATTTCTTCACTTTTCCAATGGATACCATCAGGTAGGAAAACTGGAATTGACCAGAACCTCAATATTTTTGAGCACTCTCGGCCTTTCTCAGTCCATCACCAAACACTTAACCATAAGTCAACAGGAAAAGCTTCATCTTATTATGTGCTAACCTGCAGTGTGACAACTTGCAACACATCCTGCATGTCTCTCCCCCAAGTATCCTGACAACCAGCATAATATCCTAATCATGCCTAGAGCTTAAAGAACTTCATTCTAAGTACTTATTGACGTACTATTTATTATTATTGTCTCCAAGTCTAAGAGTCAGTCACAGTGTTCATTGAGGCAACAACATAATTTGGCTGTCTACATTGTCCTAATGTCAGATGTCTGCCATGTTACATGAAGTTTAGGGTAGACCCTTTAAAAATATCTAAGATGCAGAAATTCCCTGAGAGGCTGTCTAATACACTGGATAATTGACAGTTTTGAAGGCATTGAAGTCCTCCACCTGGGGGACCTGCTTCTCTTAGCATTTTCTAAAAAAGAGCTTTTAAAATTGCAGTAGTACTGATTTACTAGAAAATGCACAGTCAGCAGGAAGCTGCTTTTATTTTATCTGATCTGAGGCCATAAGATCTCATTGACTCTGGAGTCACTCGTTGAAGGGTCCAAGAATGCTTTCATTTAATTGTATATACCTATTCAAATGTGGCCAGAGGATTTCTGACAATTACTTTTCTTCCCAGCTCCGAAACAACACCTCAGCTAGCCCTAAAGCCATCCATTGTCCATCTATCCATTGTCCAACCTGTTCCTCATTTACATATGACCCAGGTGACTTGACCCTGATACATAAAGTCAACTTCTCCATGCATATCAAGTCATCCAATGTTATAACTGTACTACTTCTTTTGACTTGACTCCTTTCTCCATACTGCCCGGTGTTTAAAGCAACAATGAATGTGCAATCACCTCCAGTGTCTGGTTTTTGTATCTCTCCAGGACAATGAATTTTGAGGCTTGGGTTTATTAAAATGGATTGTGCATGCTGAGTGCCATAATAAAGCAATTTCCCATTATTCATCTGGTTCATTGCAATTGGTTAGCAATTGCCAGTAGCAGCAGATAAAGTCATTCTGTTAGACAGTGAACTTTGCTAATGAAGCATGCATAATCTATTCTAGTGTGAACTCTTACCAGCAGAATGAACATTTTAATGTTGTGAAAGGCAGCTTTGATCAGTTGCTTCAAACTTTATTTCACAATCATTTAAAGTGAATTTCCAAATGTTTGAACTGACTTTACAGAGATCAAGAAACTTCTACTCATCTAGAGTCAAAGCTTTGCTATTTTCTGGCTAATGACTTTTACTGAGACATTAACCCTACTTTAAAAAGTATGCTAATGTCTCCTCTGCAATAGTGAGCAAAGGAGTTTGATATGAATACATTGATTAATTAATCTGGTAATATTGCATTGATTCATGTTCCTTAAAAGTCAGTTAGTGAAATAAAGCCTAGGTCAAAACATGGACACTGATGTAAAGGAAGTACATGACAAACCATCGGTACATCACCCTAGTCTGTAAACGCATGAGGCCCAATTCTCATCTACAGGCATTGGCATGGGCTTCTACTCAAAGTTTGCATGTATTACAACAGTTTAAAGTCAAGTAAATATGTACCGTAATCCTTCCCAGGTCAATAAATCTTTGACAGGTGCAATGTCCAGAATTGAAAGTTATAATCCAGATAATAATATAAAATGACTCCTCATTTTTTTAATTTAAACCTTTTGAGATGAATAGCAACATGCCTTTCATCTCTTTGGTTACCTTTTGTACCTTTTCTCTAACCATTGGTGACTTATGTACATGAGCATAATTTTACAACAAGGTGGGAGGAAGAATTAGTTTCCCTCTTTTTAATTTCTCTCGGTAAGTGACAACAAAACATTTTTTTTAAGTGTTTAGCTATCATGCTTCGATTGAGATACAATTAACTAGGTTAAAATGAAGGAGCCAAATTTTAAGATAACAAGGTGTGGAGCTGGATGAACACAGAAAGCCAAATTTTAAGGTTTCCTTGAATGAAAGAAAAAGAAATGCTGTTGAATTCTAATTCCAAGTAATACTAGACATGACATCAAACATAGATAATAACTTTTAAAAGGAGAAGATGTTTCATGTGTACAGGAAGAATAGATTACACATTTTTTAAAAAAGACCCTATGAGTCTTGGAGATGTTAGGTTTTATACCTGAAACCAGTTGTCTAACTGCTGACTCATATTTTGCAGCAGTGGTGAAATTTATAGTGCTTGACTTCTTGGTGAATGAATGTCATGATAAGTTGCTTATTTATCAGGGGCTGTTCTGAAGTTAAGAAAGATGGGGGAGAGAGACTTCTAGCTTCATGTTGTTATTAATTCATTTTTTTTACTCTGCTCTACCAAGCAAGCTACTGATATTAGGTTAATTTTCACGTTCTTGAGTACAGCCTTGTTGTTTTTCCAAGCAAAATGCTCCACCATCAAACTTTATCTCCCAATATGCAAACTTATCATGCAAGTGTTATTTGACAAAAGGTGCAAATGTTTTGATGTTTACTTCATTGGCTGATTTCACTATCTTTGGATGAAATAGTAACTTCGGCAAATTCAGAATTTGTGTACCGACATGGTTTCACAAAGTGTGGTCCGGTGAGTACAGCAGCTATTTTTGATCAGTCTTCGTCCTTTTTAAAGTTCACTTTAATCCATGAAATTCTTGGATATTATAATCAAGTGACAGAATTTGAATATTGGTAGTTCTTGTTTACCATTGTTGTAACAGTGCCTAAATCTTCTTGATCCTCCATATCTCCTAATCCCACGTAATAAGGGAAATACTTAGATTTAACTTTTTGAATGGTTTTGATCTATTGGGCTGAAATGCCTTTCTCATCTATTGCTATCTTGTCTTCTGTGCAACAGTGCTTTTTTTGTCACTATGCCATACACCAATACAATCTTTATCAAATATTACCAATGTATAATTCTGTTAATACAAACTAGACAATAAAACAGAAGGCAAACTTCTGCAGATGCTGAAATCTGTAAAGATAAAGGAAGCACTCAATTTGATAGAATCTACGAGAAACAAGAAGCTAGGGTTAAAAATGTATCAGAAAATAACTAATATGGTGGCAAGACTGTCTTTGACAGATAAAAAATTAGGTGTGCAGAACTACCTGGTGCCCAGACTCTATGTTAGCAGTTTATCGCTGCAGTTCTTGCAATTGACATACAGCATTTCAGTATTAACTTTAGATGTATGAATTTATATTGTGGATGTTTTAATTAGGAAAAATAAATACAAATGTAACAAAATACCTTCTCATGATAATGGTAAACGTGGAGTAGTGATTTCATTGCCCATAATTTGTTTGCAGTATCCGAGACTAAAAAAAATCACTAAATATAATGTTGAAAAGGGAAGATATTGACCTAAAATGGCTGCTATTATAAGCTGACAAGCAGAGGCAACACAGATGGAATATATAAAACTGACTACATTGAGATAACCATTTTAATCAGGAGGCACAAAAACTCCATGTAGTATCAAGAAATTCACATCTTTGTTTTGCATAGTGATTTGATAACTACATATTTTTGTAAAAGAAAGCTTTAACTTTTAAAAGGAACTAGACTTAGATAAAAGAAAAACTGTTTTAGTCACTTGATTTGAGCAATGACGTGGAAAGAAAGCAACGTGGACTGATAACAGTGAGGATACTGAAATCTCTTTCCTCTCTCTCTCAATCTCACTTACAATCTCAAATATTAATACTGATGGATAACAATTTGGAAAAAAAAGCTCAATTGCTTCGTGAATAATGCTATCTGTAGCTTCACCACTCCTGAGGAAGCAGCTAAATGATTGGTCTCAGCTTTCACCCTTGAAACTCAAGTATTTTAAAAATTTTAAACTGCAATAGTGTGTACCTTGCTGCCTGTGTAGACCTCCCTCCCTTTTCTTTTTGTGGTGTGATCTGTGTAGATGTTTGATACTTGTTATGATTCTCAGATTTAAAAGGGAATAGAGTTCTACACTCACTCAAGAAAGTGTCAGAATTATCTCCCCATCATTTTTTGATCTGGATAGTTATGTTTAATTGAAATGTGATATCTATGTGCCAAAAAGAGAAATATTTCTTGTGATGGACTGAGAAGGGTTTAAAAAGAATGGAGCTGATAATCTCTTTTCACCTGGTTGTAACAATATCTAAAAGCTGGGGTAGAAATGAAAGGTTATGTTAATACTATTGCATTATAAAGGAACCATGTTACTTGGTTGTGCTTATTGGAATACTGGCATAAATCTCTATATCTTTTTGGGTCATTTATAAACACGCAATCCAATTAATGAACTATATATAAACTCAATATGGCCGTAATTTGCTGCTACACTACATAATATAAATGTGAACATTTAGAACAATCTCTGAAAGTAATGATATCTTATTTCAAATGATAGCTGATAAACATAGACTTAGCTCATACTCTTTAGAATTCATACATGAATTGATTGCTTCATGATGCTGGTAATCTGCTCCCTTATAAATTACATTGCAAATTTGAGCAGACAGACTGCCCCAATGACATTAAGCATAAATTCACCTCATGGTAGGATGAAGCCGTAAAAGCAGGAAAGTTTGAAGTTGTGTCAGTGCTGAGTTAATCAATTATTGGTGGTCAGTCAAGTGTAAGTGAAACAAGATTCTTTGTGTGAAAGAGGAACTGAGACAACTTTCCAAAGCCCAATCAGTATCCAATGGCAACTACACATGCAACACTTTTTTGTCCAGTTGATTTAGGACTAATGCCCAATGCACCAACTCCTTTTGGGCCTATTACCAAATGTTTCATTTTATGACTTCATGTTTCAATTTAAACAGTTAAACGCTCAGTTTGTTCATATCCAATGTCTTCAGAAGTAGTTAATAAAAAAAATCAAAGAAAATGACAGAAATGAACGCTTTCATTAATGCATTTGAGTTTTACTTTCCCCTCTCAGTTGGCTCCCAGCAGCATCCAAGAGAACAGTCTTTATTTTCTGGAGATGCTAAAACATTCCTAGAGGATTGACAACCCACGTGCCAGCCAATGAGATAAATAAATCAGTCCAATGACTCCTGCTGGACAGAAGTCAAGGGGTGTCAGACCGAAGAGCATAATCAAAATCTGCAGCATTTTCTTTTCCCCTTAGATTTAAATGAATCTGCACTTTGTGTCTGGATTCAAAAAATGCCATTCGGACGGGAGATTAGTGGATGCCTTAGAACCACATTCCCATCATGAATGATGACTTTTAGGAGCAATGGAGGGAAGCCAGGAAGAAACCAAACATTCTCAGCCATCTCCAAATTAAACACGAGTCGGTGTGACTAAATGTGATTTGAGGTACATATTAACAGTGCACCTTTTACACCTGTCCTTAACCAAACAAAAAACACATATTAACAGTATTAACATATTAACATGCCCTTTATAATAACATAATGTATAATCAATATTACATTATTGATCACACTATGTTGCAGCAACACGGCAAACTGGATAGAAAATTCTTTGTTTAGTTTGATGTCTAATTCTGAAACACTTTTTACAGCGGCTTACGTAGTTTGTGTTCTGTGGGCATTTCCTTTTATTGGGAAAAGCTGACCAAAACGGTTTTACTTCAGAAAACATCATTTTATGCAAGCTGAATAGGACAAATGCGGCTGTGATTTATTGAACCTGAATTGGAAGCATGGTGAGATCAGTTACATGGGGATTTAAACAACAGACCGCGTCTTAATTAAACCCAAAGCGACTAAACTATCACCTCGTGATGTAAAACGGGCCACGAGCCTCTAGTGACCGTTCAGTGGGAAAGCCCCTTCAGATTTAATTGTAAAACATCTGTACAGAAAGTTAACGATCCCTCAATCGATTTCTCATCACTTTCCACGCTTCACGGATACAAGTGATGATCTGTTGTTTTTAAAACATCACCATTAAGTTTTTTTTGTGTTCGGAACTGCATCGTGTGATGTTGCAGAAATGTTAAATCATTGGATATTTCACTGCACCTTTTATACACCTGTCCTTAACCAAAAAAAAACACGGCATATGACTGTTTGACAGCAAAAATTTATTGGTACCTTCAACCACGAACTCTTCCCCGAGGCATTATCGATAAGTAACTAACTGGGTTTACTTCGGACACCATCCTCAAATTAAAAATAATAAAGTCCAAAAGACTCTGTTTGAAAGATTAAATAATGAAGATATCTTGACTGCGTTTCGAAAGGTCTGCGCAAATGCATAAAACAGCGCTATCTATCGTTAAAATGTGATGTATGCCGTTCCACGATTACAGATAGCTGGATGCTGAATCGTGCGTTCCATACCATTATTCGCGACTCGCATTCTCCCTTTTTAGTCGCCATGTACAGTGAATGCGAAAGCAATAGGAGCTTTCTGGGAAAATAAATGTATCGTTGTTAAAGTGCTCTTGCTTCCGGGGACCATTAAACTAGCGACAGACCTGCAAAATCTGAGATTTGGGTTTGGATTCCTCTGATATTCAGGATAGCCCAGCCATTATCACTTCACGGTAAATGTTCGCAATATAACACTAAACTAACGAAACATGTAACCGGCTGAGGTTACCATGAAAGATTCTCCCCAACCTCTCCACTGTAAACCACTACCAGTTCTCTCTCTCTCTTTCTAATGAAAGAGCAGTCCTACGGTAGGGCTACAGCCACTTTAACTTGACCGAAAGATATGCTGTTATTCCGGTCACACCTTGCTGAGAAGGTCTCATACACTCCTGAAATTCGCCAAAGCAATCCCTAATTTTTTTTTATCGTGGATGCATGGTTCCTTTTTAAAAAAAGGACAGAGATGGTTTTTAAACCTCTAAATGAATTAGAACTTTCTTCCAAAGCGTCGGCAACTGTTCCACATTGACTATTAGTGTAGTGGGGTGAAAACCTTCATGAAACCAATAGTAATTTCTGAATTCCCGGCTGACCGTCAGCATACAGCCCGGGGTCCTGTCTGTTTGTGATTGACTGGAAGGCTGCAGAGACGAGTAGTTAGTGAATCAGGAAGATGCCCGGATTGAACTTGTGATCAATTTGACTTGCTGCTGACTTTGTTTCCCAAGTTAGAAGTAGAGAGAGAGATTTCTGCAAAGGTGACTGCGGCCCATTCACCATGTGGATTGTTCAGACATTGCACATTCTGCTGCTTCTCATGTGGGACTCTACGTTTCTCCATAACCGGAGTCTATGACATCTAACTGCGAATACCATATTTAACACTCTATACTTAGAACAAAGTAAGTGCTGTAGAATCTGGCATGCAAAATGACTCGCATTATTTGAGTTCAACATAGAAGTTTCTGTTAATATTATAAATAGCTGGATAGACATAAATCTTGGCACTTTAGCAACTCAGACATTTAAAGTGAATACGTAGTAAGCATACCGACTTTGGTAGTTTGGCCGGAAACTATCGGTGACGAGAAGAGAAGAATCGCGTTGTCCCAAATCCAAATTACAATCTAAAATAATTGCTGTCGGATATTAATGTTAATACTGTCCTTCGAGGAGAGGGAAGAAGATAGTGTGAAGTAGTCATTTGCCTGATCGCAGCCCGGTGGCCTCAACAAGCAAGGATCGGGTGGGAAAGGTACACATAGAAAGATAGAAGGCGAGTTATCTCTGGCGCACTTGCTTCTCTGTGTTAACATGTAAAGTACTGCTCTCTTATGCCGCTAATGTTGAACGCCGTGTTAAAGAAAGTGTAATAATCTCCACGTGGCTGGCAACACTGACACATTACATGCATGTTGTGTATGAGTTTGTTAAGCGATACAATTTTGTCATGTTTCATAACTGGAACTGACTTTGTCCCATTATTTGGTGCTTTTCCTTTTCAAGGTAATTAATTCTAAATCTGACTGTACAGTGTGTACTGCTGTTTCGACCTTTACAATGTGTGCCCTTAAGTGGTTTTCTTTGGAACAGTTGCTACTTCAGCTATACAGGTAGAGAACACATTAAAAAGATGATGTATTTTTTTTAGAAAAAGGAATGACCAGTAGTTTGACTAGGACTCTGAAGGGACTGGAACAAAAATAGAACATGTTGGAAATACATAACACTCCGGACAGCATCTGTGAAGAGAAATCGCGGATGGCGAAATGTGATGGGTTCACACGAAGAGTAAAACACAGCCTGAGCAGATTGTATCCGGTAAGGGCGAAATCCCTCGTGAAAAAAAAATCAGAAACTATCAGATTCTGTTCCGACTCCAGTTTCAGTGCTGTTAGATTAAAATGATCATTTTGGTATGAACTCGCGCAGTGAGCAAAGACGCAGCAATATTTCATCCCTTGCCAAACTGAATGACTCTTGCCGACGTGTATAAATGTACGGAATCGAGCAGATTGTTTCTATGTTGCATTTGGGAAAACGGTAAGGAATCTATGATGTATGTTGGTTGATCGGAATCGCTAAGCCCAGCGTAACCGCTGCGCCTTCCTCTAGCAGCTCCGTGAAAACAGACCCTGCTAAGTACGCCTCCTGTTGGCTTTCGGGTTCCGTTGTTAATCACGTAAGCGGATAAGCGGCCAAGATGACAGGGGCTGGTAAAGTGATTGAAATCAAAACAGAAACACCCAGCCGGTCAGGCAGCGTCTGTGCAGAGAGGAACGGAGCTGACGTTTCAGGTCGATGACTTTATATCATGTCATTGAAGATCATACCTAGCCGGCATTGTTATATTCCTAGCTGCTAGCCTCGCGAATTTGAAAGTCAGTATCTGGAACAATGAAACTTGTCGACCCCGACAGAAATAAATGAGACCGTGTTGGATGGTGGAATGTAAACGCTTCTTAATGTGTTCTCTAAATGAAATGTGGGATTTTGTTTTCGCGCGCTTGGTTTATTTGTAAACCTCTCGGGGATTGGCGTTTTATTAAACAGCACATCTGTTGTTTATGAAGTCACTATCTACACTACATCCCTGTTTTTGAGCCAGGCTTCCACACACACACACAAATGTAAATCTCCTAGTCCTGCATCGCTGCGTCCTTTCATTTGCTATTTTTAAAAATACCTTGGATTGCTTCTCAGAAGAAGCTTGTTAACCATCGCCGTAGCTTGCAATGATGGTTAGAACGCTCCCTTACTACTGGGGCGTGTGTGCTGCGCAGATGTGGAGGATTATATATTTCGGCGATGTAGTTTGAGAAACAATGGGCAGGGCAAACTTATTGGGTACATCTATAAAGTGTACACAGTTTGGCTTATTATTAGGTTCCCACTGGTTAATGTTGGTGCAAGGCACGATCGCACACGATGAGTCGTGCCTCTCAATGGAGGACTGAAGAAAGGGAAACTCACGTTGAGAAAAGCAAATTCAGAACTTACAACCATACAAATTTACTGTTGTCTGCACTCACCAATTGAAAGTGCCCGAACAATAACGTGAATGACTCACTGCGTAAATTAGATATCTAATGCCACAAAGTTAGCACTGAGAACAATTGAAGGGCAAACTGAGATTAAAAACAGAAGTTTGGAAGGTGGATGGATTACGTTGAAAGGTAGACAGGAGATTGAAGGAAGCCAGAGAAACAGCAAGGTGATGCCAACGGTCTGATTAAGGCTATGATGACATCGAGAAGACTGAAAAAAAAAACAATGATGAGTTGGGTTCTAGCGTGTACATCTGATTTCTGTTCATTGAAAGAAGACCAATTGTCTAGGCGAATGGCGAATAGATGTACCTCAATAGAAACCACATTTAGCCCAATGTTCTGTTGGACTGAGATTGCGGCCAAAATGATCGATCCTCGTGGTGGGCGCACCATATTCAGAGATGCATTCCCCATTCTTGCTGGTGTCAGTTCCCATAATAAATCTGACTCCTCAGTTTATGTTATAGTTAACATTTATTCAACGCGACCTGCGGCCATTACAACATCGACAACAGAATATTTCCAGGAAGCATTTGCACATCTTGCACCAAAATATACTTTCGAAACCATTGCACATCTAAAAGATACCATGTAAAAACACAAGCACCCACACAGTATATCTGGTTGCTAACTGCTTGGACGTATTCGGCTGCCCCATCTCCCCTCTGCCCTCCCACCCAAACCATTGCTCCAAATATTGACCTTCCTAGCCCTTCCTCCCCACTGAAACAGATTCCTCGTTGTCTGCTTCAATGTTAAAACACGTTTATTTTCAATTATCATTTTTTAAAAAAGAAACGTAATTAATTAAAATGCAAGGAACTGGAGGAAATTGTTTCCTGTTCCCCCACAGCAATTGCTCGCTGGATTAATCTTCAATTAATGAAGACCTCGGGGCAATGCTTGGAGAATTGGCAATTCTATGTGTGCCACTCTCTGTGCCAGAACCCAGAAAGCACTGTGCAGGATATCAACACTTTGTGAACCACTTGGCTGATTTAATAATGTGTTTTTCCATATTTGTGCTGTGTAGCTATTATTTAAAATGGTTGTGAATGTAGAAGAAGGGAGAGCCAATTTGTTGTTTTCGGTGGGGGGGGTGCGGTTTGGGGTTGTGCTGTACATAGGCATGTTAATTTTATCTTTATGTTTCGGACGATGCCCATTCCAGACACAGGGGCGGCACCTGAGTTCATCACATCTTATGGGATGGTCCGCACGCTTATTTACATCTATATGCAGCTTGCTGGTGACGATTATCGTTCAAGCGATAAACCAGACTGACCGTAAAGAGGAGCATGTGAGGAGACTACACACCAGCATGCAACACCACCTCCCACCTCTCCCCCCTCCCCCCCGCCATTAGAAATTGACAATGTACCGACGACTTCGTCCTCCTCTATCTGAGGTCTTATTCGTCAAACTGGCGGAGAAATTATGGAAAGGAGTGATAAAGCTTCATGTAAGGAATGGCAGTGTACATCCCCTCCAGCTGAGACTCCGCCTCACACAGTGTTTCTGTTAGCTGTGAAGGGACAACCTGTCCCCTTCGCTGAAGCATGGCCCTACCGCTGGAGGTAGAGGATGAGGCCGCTGAAGTTTATTTCAGATGGTCGGTGTGTTTAACATCTGCAAGTCTGATTGCTGTCAAAACAAAGTGGAATGACACAGCGCCATCTGTGAGCACTAGCACACCTTGCTCCCTCGATCCTACATGAATGGTACTGTCCCCGAACACTGTTCAATCAGTCAACACGAGAATAAAACATTAAATAACTGAAGGTATTTGCAAAACAAAAATAAAAGGTGTTTCACTCAAATCAGTAAACTGGAACCCTCAAATGTAAAATCGGACATCACTGCATGAGTTTATTTTGAAGTTATGTGGCATGTCATGACTTTCCATCAGCATGCACCTTATAAAAACCGATAAGAGTGCAAGTCTGAATTCCTTCGTGAGTTCCTGATTGGGTTAAGGGAATTGAATTTGCCTGCGCTCCTGCAACCGGGGGAGAAAACTCAACAGTGACTTCTAGTAGGTAGAAATGAAAGAGAGATTTCAAAAATATAACGGGTGATTCCCGCCGCTACAGTCACTCGCTCTTCTATACAAGGGGATTTCTTCAGTCCTTAAGTGCAAACACACATCCGCGTGGACAGTGGGGTTGGGGGGAGGTGGGGGGGGGGGGAAGGAGCAGAAAGGACCAGGGCTAACATGACGAGAATAACGATCTCTCGCTGATGGATCGTTCGCTTTGATTTCCCTGCCACTCTACAATATATCTTTTGCAGCAAAGCGGAATCTCCGCGCAGACTCCGGGGCGCTGCCTTGCTGGAAAGTAACCCATCAAACTGGGAAATTACCGAGGTCATGAGTGAGATTTACCGCCTCTCTGTAATAAACATGTTTTCCATAACGTGCCGGGGTGAAGGGTGGAGGTGGTGGGGTTGGGGGGGGGGGCGGTTCTGCTGTCTTCGGGTCCCACAGGGGGCGGGGTCGCGTTTACTTTTGCTAAATTGTTTCGCTAATGGAGATATTTAGCCCTTGAACCGAAGACATTAGCCTAGCCTGGCCGCTGCTGTTCACCCGAGTTTGCCATGACACCTAATATTTACAAGCAGCCTCTACAGATTTGTGATAGCTTTTTTTTTCAAGAAATGCCAATATATATCTTTCTTTTAAATGTCCGGAATAGCAGTAGCCCCTTAGTGAGCCCCAGTTCACTATCCTGCAGGGCACTCACACAGCTCTTGCCCGCCGTGTAAGAAGTAAATATTTGCAAAGTGCGATACATGGATGTGGTGTTGCAGCTGCTCGGGGTGAGCTGTGACTGAGATAAGCGCTATGTCTAAACTGGCACACGGTCATTATAAACGGTCTTTCTCTCCCCCCAACACCCCTTAAAAAACTGTTGTGGGGGGGTGCGATTGAGGTCATTGTCCAACTGAAAAAAAAAGCTGCCTGCGAATCGGGTCGGTCAAAGCGTCAGCTGGAGCAGGTCCATTCTCGCAGTGAATGAGCTGGTTATAGAAGTGTTGTGGCGCCCTGGCCGGTGCAGTACACCCCAGAGCTGGGGCACTGACTGCAGTCATCGCCATTCCTGAACACAATCGCTTCGCAGCAAGAGACCGCCGGCGGGTTTTGCGCCAGAAAGCGATGATTTCGAGTCAGTTTTTTCAACCTTGGTGTATCTACCCCTTTAAGGAAGAGCGTGTCCCAGGGATTGCTGCTTTCCGACTAACCAATCAGGGATGGAGCATCCAGAAAGTCTTTTCAGTCCTTTCGTACAATTCGACGCATGTTAAAATAAAGTAAGTGTCTCGAAGCACCGCAAGGAGCGTGGGTGCAGAAAGTGCCGACCATCTTGATTTTGAATTGCTGGATCATATTTGCTGACCCCGGGAGTCGGTTTGTATGAACGGACCCTGTGCAGCTTCAGTGTGAGGCGGGGCTGGAGCTGGGATTAGCACTGGCGACCCGCTTCATTCAGCGCTCTCTGAATTAACTGTGGGGCGACAGCGCGGCCTCTTTAAGCCTCTCTTCGACTCTTGCCCTGTCAGGATTTGAACAGCATCCTGGAGGGGTGGGGGGAGGGGGTCAGAGCGAGCGAGAGAGAGAGAGATTACAAACTGCTTCTGTGACTGTAATGAACCCGAATCCCTGAACAGCAAGCGCACACGCCAAACACAAGGATAACGGGGTTTTATTTTTAGCGAAAACGACGTTGAACTGTCATCATCGTGTTTTTTTTATATATAAACGGTGAGTGTTTGGTGCAGGGGAAACCAAGCAACGCGCCAGTGGGAGATAAATAAATCAGATTAAAGCCGGAAGAGTGCGGTGCTGCAGGCTCCTTCTGATTGTCAGTGTGCTGTTGGAAAGCGGGGGGGAGGCGAAATCTGTTGGGAGTCAGCCTGGAACGCACTGAGTCTCCCCCCGCCCTCCCCGAGCGGACGATTCTGGATCTAATCCCCCAGTCAACGGTCTCGCTAGAACCGCCTGCCTGTTAATCGTGACTGTTCAGTCGAACAGAAAACCGCTGGTGACCCATTAAAACAGATGCTATTCCGGGCGCTGCTGAGTACTTCCCGCTCCTTTGCTCCGAACTCTTCTTCGGGAAGGGCAAGAAAAGGACTGAGTCGATGAAAATCTCGTGAGAGAAGCCAGAAGTAAATGTTTACCACCCCCTTCCAAAAAAAAATTAGTGCCAAGCGTATTCTACATTCTCAACAACCCCCACCTACACACACACTCTCTCAAACACACAGACACACTCTCTCTCTCTCACACACACAGACACTCTCTCTCTCACACACACAGTCCTGGCTCGCTTCAGTCAGCCGCTCAGTCCTCAAAGCTCATCCCATGACGTAAAAGGGAAAATCAAGAGACTGGTCGAGGACAAGTGATTTTCCGATGCAACTGAACATCCCAAATGTGCTGGTGCACTGGCTGAAAGCAGCAGCCTCGAACGGTCCCTGCAGCTTGGGGGTGAGCTAGAGGCAGACTTTCCACAGCCATCATTGAAGAGGCAGAGAGACAGGAGAGAAAGAGAGAGCGGGAGAGGGAGCGAGCTGCATTTTAAAGATTCACTTACATTCTTATCACGTCGGCATTTTCCTCAGACTCTTCAACAACGGGAGTGAAGGCAGCTCGAGCATATCCTCAACTCTTTTCACTTCTTGAACTAAAATCGGCTACGGACGGTAAGTAGACTGCTGTATTAGACACTTCAGACACGGCTCCATTGTGTGAAAATATTCAGTGGTGAGCTGCTATTTCAGTGAGGTTTCTTGAAGGCGTTGTTCCTAATAGAATAATGTTATTATTGTATCTGGCTGGTAGGACAGTAACAGATTGTTTAAATGCCTTTATTGGAATTTGCGTCTTTCCCGGTTTATCTCTCTGTTCTCCACTCCGTGTACCATATTTGATCCTCATCTCAATAGCACCGGAGGAATTTCTATTTTTGAACTTCCCTTTCCATTGTCCCGATTTTCCGCTCCTTGTCATTAACCTTTTGAGTTTATTTACCGAGCTGTCATCGCTCTCCAGCGCAGGTTAAGGGGTTTCGTTTAAAAAAATACAAATTCAAACACAAATTGTTCAAACGTATATCGTCTGAAGTGATTTTCTTTTCTAAAAAAAAACACCCATTATTGTTTATCCAGGGTCACTGTCAGCGTTTCACCTTTATGTGGGGAGATTATAATAAGCAAATCCGTGATTACTTAGAGACAATGTAATGTCATAGTTATGCGCAAAGTCGGCTTTTTCTCTGATTCTATCTAATAAAACGGGCTAGTAGAGCTGGTCACCACAGCATCTAAAGATGTGCAAGATCCTTTCTAAGCCCAAGCCGATTGACGGTCGTTGCCAAAGGGTCTGCAAATGTAGGCACCAGAATAACCCATCAGATAACCAGGTTTTGATTCGGTGATATTGTGCTGTGTTTGACCTCAATCCTTCCACAGTTTAAGATGGATATGTGGGAAATGTTTATATATTTCAATTTACAAACCTCTAAATTGATAGATTCCCGCCCCGCCCCAAAGTAAATGAGTTTTCACATCAGCAATCATACGGTTGGTGTCTGTCACTCCGGGTTTAGAGTGCACATGATTGGATTAAATTGGGAGATATCAGACTGCTTTTATTCCAAGGAGAAAAATGAGGACAATACACAGATTTGGCTGTTCCCAACACACGGTGCAGCCCAGTTTTCTGCACACTCTCTGGATTGGACATCATCAAACATTCAGACGTTTTTATTCTCTCTAGCAGTAGTTCACCAATTTCCCCATTCTCTCCCCTTTTTAAAAACAAAAAACTATTAAAATAAATGAGAAATACTAATCATTCCCCAGCTACTGGCAGTGCAGAAATGTCATTATCTTCGTATGCGCCTGGGATGCTGTCAAATGTCTTTCATATTTCCAGGAAATTGCTGCAATATATTCGTGCCTTTGTTTGTGGGTATTGATAGAGGTGTATAACATTCTTTCTTATGTAGAATACTCTTGTATTTGTAGAGAAATCTAGAAGATGTCTGTATGTACGATTGGGGTGTCTATATACATTGAAAGGATGGATTCAATTTGTTAGGACGCAGTGGTTTTCTTAAGGGAATTCTAAAATCTAATGCCATTTTCTACGTATCTTCTGTGTACAGTCGTTGCATCTCCAGGAGCTCCCCCACGCCTAATAGCTGCTGCACCTCCAGCTGAACAGAGAGAAAGAAAAAGGATGTTCTGGATAACCCTTTTAAGCACAATAGCTCTAGGATGGAGTACGTCGATTCCACTGATGGAGGACTCGAAAGAGTTAGATGAACCTTGCATGGATCCATGCTACTGCGAAGAAAAGGAGAGTTTTTTGCAAATACACTGTGAAAGTAAAGGTTTTACAAATATTAGTCAGATAACCGAGTCATGGAGAAGACCGTTTAAACTTTACCTACAAAGAAACTCTATGAGGAAACTCTATTCTAACGGGTTTCTGTTTCTAACTAACGCAGTATCAATTAACCTTGGAAACAACGCACTGCAGGACATTCAGGCAGGTGCGTTTAATGGCATGAAACTTCTGAAACGCTTATATTTACACGAAAACAAACTAGAGGTTTTTCGAAATGATACATTCTTGGGTTTGGAGAGTTTGGAGTATCTGCAGGCCGACTACAACGTGCTGAAGAGGATTGATGGCGGTGCATTTCGGAACCTCAATAAACTGAAAGTGTTGATTATCAATGACAATCTGATACCCCTTCTACCGCACAATCTCTTCAGGGCAGTTTCCTTAACCCACATCGATCTGCGTGGTAATAGGTTAAAGTCGTTGGCTTACAAGGGGACGCTAGAATACATTGGCCGGCGTCTCATGGAGATCCAATTGGAGGAGAACCCATGGAACTGTACATGTGACATTGTGCCATTGAAGTCTTGGCTAGAAAGCATACCGTACACGGTTCTTGTCGGGGAAATTACGTGTGAGACACCGTTCCATCTCCATGGCAAGGATTTGAGGGAGATCAGGAGAAGTGAATTGTGCCCGATTCACTCAAGTGTGGAGGTAGAGGTCAGCTTGGGAATCCCACAGCTTGCTTCCAGTAACGACAATGCGTGGCCTACCAAACCTTCCTCTATGTCTTTATCAGTGACATACACGGCCTCTTCTGTTGAATACAAGACATCAGGTAAATTACCAAAAGCAACCAAGACTCCAAACACTTTAAAAGCACAGCCAACTCTACGCAGCGTTTATTCGGGACAAAATCAGCCGATAGTTGCAGGCTATCAGACCAGGCCACCCATCCCTATTATCTGTCCCACGGAATGTTCCTGTAGCTTACATATCAATGATTTGGGATTGACAGTACAGTGCAAAAATAAAGCGATCCAAAATATGTCTGAATTAATACCAAGGCCGCTGAACGCTAAGAAGTTGTATTTAACTGAGAATCTAATTCAGAAAATCTACAGATCAGATTTCTGGAATTTCTCCAGTTTGGATCTTTTGCATTTGGGGAGCAACAGTGTGTCATATATTCAAGATGGTGCTTTCATGAATCTTCCAAATTTAAAAACCTTGTATTTGAACAACAACGAAATCGAACGTCTCACCCCCGGCATGTTCAGAGGGCTGCACAGTTTAGAATACCTATATTTTGAATACAATATCATAAGGGAAATCCAACCAGCGTCTTTCAGCTTGATGCCCAATCTTCAGCTATTGTTTCTCAACAATAATCTTCTCCGAACTCTACCCACGGACGCTTTCACGGGCACCTCTCTGGGTAGGCTGAACCTGAGAAATAACTACTTTCTGTATCTGCCGGTGAGTGGAGTGCTCGAGCATTTGGACTCCATTGTACAGATCGATCTGAACCAGAATCCCTGGGATTGCTCGTGCGATTTGATTGCTCTCAAGCAGTGGGTGGAAAAGATCAGTACAGTTAAACTGATTGGCAACGTGCTGTGCGAGACGCCGGAGTTCTTAAGCGGGGTGGATCTGAAGATGGTCGACTACGAGGTGTTATGCCCCGAACTGAAACATGCCGCTGCCTCTCCGGCCGTGCCCGGCTCCGGGGGGAATGGTAATGTGATTTCTACAACCACGGGGTTCGGCTTCTCTTCGCAAGGTGGCGCCATTCCTCTTTCAGTCCTGATCCTGAGCCTTCTGATAATTTTCATTTCAGCTGTATTTATTGCCGCGGGTCTCTTCGCTTTCGTGCTTAGGAGGCGTAAGAAATCGCCCTTCAGGAGACGGCAAGACGTAGACCTGACTGGTATGCAAATGCAGTGCAGAATCTTCGAGGAGAGAGCTGCCAACTCACCCGAGAAAGCGGCCAGCCACGTTTACGACTACATCCCCCACCCCGTCACTCAAATGTGCAACAATCCCATCTATAAACCACGTGAGGGTGAAATGGAGGAGGAATTCGCAGAGACTCAGGAAAATAATACTAATTACAAAACTCTGGAGAAAGACAAGGAATGGAAAACGTCACTGTCTAACAGCAACCTTAATACCATAGTCACGATCAATCAGACTAACGATTTTGCAAATTTTCCAGAAAATGGGGTTATTTATCCCAGTGTGTTGGACAGAGATAGAGCAGCTCACACGGTTGGCTTTGTGGACTGCCTCTATGGCACCGTGCCCAAGTTAAAAGAGCTACATGTCCACCCTCCTGGCATGCAATATCCTGACTTACAGCAAGATGCCAGGTTTAAAGAAACGATTCTTTTTGGCTCATCTGGACGGGGATATCCTGACCAAACCCAGAGCGAATACCTCGAGTTAAGGGCCAAACTTCAAACTAAGCCAGACTACCTCGAAGTACTAGAGAAGACATCATACCGATTTTAGATATCATACCAACAGAAACGAACCCCAAACACAGCATGTTTTAGAAGGTAAAGGGAAATTATCCGCCATCCCCTCATTAGGTTGCTTTGGACGAAAGGCCATATTCAAATCATATTCAATGAAGTGCCTTTGCAGACTTTAGCCAGCAATGATATCAATCATATTTTTTTATGGTAACGAGAACTGACTGTGCCGTCTGTAGTCATATAGAGGGCTGGTTATCGACCGTCATATAAATAACCCTATTCATTACTGGCAGCGACTTTGTTCACTTTATTTGGCAGGAAGTGATGGCTCTCTCTTGCTCTCTCCCTCTCTCACCCAAATGAACGCCGAGAGCATAATCTGTGAAACATTGACTGCAGTCTTGCTGCATGTGTAAAGCTGCCGGGGTATAACTCGCTCAAATTACAAGAAGTTAACTTGGTAATTAAAGTGACTGCAACGCTCTATCGTTCAGTGTTATTTAATTTTTTTATATATTATATATAAATATATATTATATTCAAGAGGGGAGTATTAAAAAACTCTACGACGCATCTAAGGATTCCAATTTGTGAATATGACGCCAAGATTTTATTATAAACAATGCACTTTCTTAAAAAAAAGCTCGTCAATGTTGATGCTTATACCACTAACAGCTTTGTAAGAAGCACTTTTAATGTTTTCTCTCTCTCAAACACACAAAGATTTCGAAGTGTGCATATTTATTCTGTAATTTCTGTGAACAATCATTGTAAAGGTAATAATGTTAACTCAATGTAGTGACTGCGTCTGGTAAAGCTTTCATAATAAAAAGGTGATAAACTATGCAGTGACATGCAGAGATTGTATGTGAATAGAACGACAGCAGGCGAAGGAAACACAAGATATTAATTTGCAAAATGGAAAAAAACCCCATTCCAGAATCGAATCTAATTTAACATGTCTTACATCAAGTCTCTCTCGTCCACCCACTATATTTAGAAATGTTTTGCCTTAATATAATGTACCGTCTCTAAAATGGCATTAGCAGTTTCTGAGACTTCAAGCACAGTAGGCAGAGTATTAGAGAGGCGATTGGACATTAACACGATGGTAATTCTACTCAGCTATCTATTGGAAAATTTTAGTTTCTTTTTAAATATTTTGTTTTATTCTCTAAAAATGCCTCTAGTTTTGCAGCAAGTCCAGCCTATTGGAATCAAAATAGACTGCGTCATCGTCACATCGTGGATACAGCACAAGGAAGCCAGTAACTAAAAGGAAGCTGGATCTTAATGTAAATAACGTTATCCTTGATAAACTGTAAGTAATGCTTCTTTCAATAAATAATTCCACTGAGCAAACTGCTTGCATCTTCAAATTTGAGGTGGTCAAATATTATTATGTCGCAACAATTCACATAAAGGACACTGCTGCATATCACAGCAGATTTCAAGGTGCACGTGATTTTTGTTTTGGCGTTTTAAAATCTTCAGTTATAGAAATTAAATTCCTATATAGCGGGGACAAATTCAGCAATCCCAGGTGGTTTGGCGCCGCTGGTATATTTGAAGGGGTACCTGCAATGGGAATCATATTGCCTCATTCAATTACCGTTCAACTGACAGGAGGAGGAGGTGCTAATTCCAGCAGAGGGCACCTTATTCCAATCACAACTATTTGACGCAACGACTGCACTTCTTAACGCTAAATTCAATCGGTTTTATACTCCCAGGAGGCTCAGTCTCATTGAGAGTAAATTGCTGACGCATTTCCATTTTATCCCAACTGAGTTAAGATACAAAAGTTAAATTGTTATCGAATTCCTCTCGGACTTGAAAATCTGTTGGTTTCCAATGATCGGTTTCTCACATTAATTGGAAGTTATGTTTTATTAATAAAGCTACCGACTGCATTATTTGCTTTAAATATTCCATGGCGACTGTCGGTAATCTATTTCTGACTGCTTATTACTACGTTGCCGATGGCGACTTTTACAGTGGTGGTGAAATGAACCTGTGGGCATATTTGTTTCGGCTCTTCAGATTGCCCTACCTTCGCTGGCAGGCATCTTGTAAACTGGCAAAGATAAATCAGTTTTCAAGGACATGGACCAATAGATTGATGACATTAATCTTCTGGTTTTATTTGCTGAATCTACGCCCTCTTACAACGGTGTACTCCTATGGCTAGCGTACAGGGTAGGTTTTAACTTTAACGGGAGGGAAATCTCTATATTTTCCCGGAGTACAGCCCCATATATTTGACAGCAAAAGCTTTCTCTTGCTGAATTAAATGTTAACTTACTGACATTAACTCGATGTGCAGTTGGTCTAAATTGGGTATTTGTTTCTGAAATGAGAAATATCTGAACTGCTGCATTCTAACCAATTACAGCCTCCGATAGAAATGATTAATAGTCTGAAACGTCCCTTTTTGAGAAGGTTAATGTTACGTACAATATACTGATTTCGGTTCAGCTGGAATGCAGATTCTACTGTCTGAACTCCTTGCACCGAAGAGAACGGCGCGATTCCTTTGTCCATTGTAGGTTAAAGTGGTGTAAGCTCATTAACAGTACCACTACTTCCTCTTGGAACTATCTGCTGTGTTTCAACGTTGTACGCAGTTGGTCACAAGGGGATAGCGATGAGCTATCAGATGACGAAGTTAATCTGCACTTTTTCCCCCAATCGAAACTTGATTAAACTCGATGCTTAAACTTGGCAAGAAAAAGGAAATGGGCTTTAGGCGGCTCAATCAGGCCCGAAACGTCAAGCTTTCCTGCTCCTATGATGCTGCTTGGCCTGCTGTGTTCATCCAGCCCCACACCGTGTTATCTCCCATTCTCATTGTTATTCCTTTAGTCATTGCAACATCATCCTTTTCTATCTTTTATCTCAGAGCTCGCCTTTTATTCTTGACCTCTGACCCTTTCCCGGCTTCTACTTATTTAAAGTCCAGTACGTTTCTAACTTAACTGGTTCTGATCAAATTGACCCAAAATGTCAACTTTCCTGTCTCCATAGCTGTTGCCTGGCCTGCTAAATGTTTTCAGCAACTTATGTTTCTATATCAGATTTCCTGCATTCCCAGTACTTTGTTTTTATTGATACTCCCAATTAAAGGGAAAAAAAGTAATTGGACAGGGATATACTACGCCAAATTTATCCCTCCACCACCACGAGAAAGAGGGGAAATGATTGCGACGACTGTTCTCCAGGTTTATCACCAACTGCAGTTTGATGAGAAATTGACTGCACACCCTTCAAACCTTACCATGCCCACTTGGGGAAGACATGCAGCTTGTTGGTTGCATGATAAATTCAATTTGCTATGCTAAACAAAGGAATATAATGGGTTGCAAATCTTGAAGTAGCTGCCACTGTTTAAAAATCCAGAGTCACCAATTTAAAAACATAAAAGATTAGGTGACTTTATTTTTCTTTGAGAGGGTCATCAATCTTTGGAGCTCTCTTTCTGAAAAAGATGGTGGAAGAAATGTCTATGAATATTTTCAGGGTAGAAGTAGATAAATTCTTATTAAGCAAAGTGGTGAAATGTTATCAAAGGTAATTGGTAATGCGGATTTGAGGCTACAATTAGAGCAACCATGATCTTATTGAGTGGCAGAGTGGGCTCATTGTCTCCTCTTACTTCTAATTCATATGTACATTTTGTGTTATTAAATATCTTTAAATGCACTTTGGAACTATGAATTTAAGCACAGAAGTAAATCACCACAGATGCTGTATATCTGAAATGAGAATAGAAACTATTAGAAATAGTCAACAGATCTGGCAGCAACTGTGGAGAGAATAAGAGAGTTAGAGAGCTAACCTTTCAGCTCCATGATTATTTTACTATCTTTGAACCTTAAGCCTGATCCTCCCTGTGGTTATGGGTGATGACCTTTAGATGCAATATTGCAAGTTTCTGTTGTTGAGCAGGTTGATTTATTTGGTAAGATTTGATTTAATTGTTAAAATTTTACATCTGTTGTTGACTCCTATGCAAGTTTTATAAAAGTACTGAAATAACATGCCCATAAATTGTACTTGTACTCTATTAAATTATTACCTATTTTCAAAGAATCTAATACAACTGACAGTTGCAAAAGGATTTGTAGACATTGAATCATAATTAATCAAGATAAAGGTCAATCAATCTTCATCAACATATATATTTCAATGAGCTGTTTCTCAATTGCAGATCTTTCAGAATGTTCTTTTTCCAAAGTATCTGCAATTATTTAATCATATCAGTTAACAAAAGCAAAATACAGTGGATGATGAAAATATGAAATAAGGACCGAAAACCCTGGAACTGTGCAGCAGGTTGGGGAGCACCAATGGACTGAGAAACAGAGTTAACATTTCAGGCCTGTAACTGATGAAACATTAAATAAATCAGAAAATTGAATTTGATTTAATTTTATCAATTATGCGCAAAATCAGAATGTACAGGCTATTTGTGTGTTAGATAATTAGATTGTTATTCTAGTTAAGCATTGAAATTTACAATTAAGCCATACTACAGTATTCAACAAAGCAATCGATGGGTTGGAATTAATGATGAATAATTGAAAGTTGTTAAGTATTTGCACTTTGGCTATAAGGGTAATATGATTAGGTAAAGAATCATCTCACAATCGGTCAGATGTATTCCACTAATTGATGCTAACAGAAACCTTCATTACTTAAAATAGATGAAATAAAAACTTTGCTGATTGACGTTAGAAGCTTCAGATTTACAAAATACAACATGACTGCAAAGGATCTTGAGATATTCCAACTTGTAGGTGGCCATTCACTAAATTGAGCCACCATTCTGTGAAAATTACTGCATTGTAGGTTTGGACATCTGATTGAGATTGAAAGATCAGAATGTAGAAAATTTGCATTCTCTCCTGTTTACATGCTTGCTATTCCTCATTTTCTGAAGTAATTTTAGGCACAAAGGCACAATACAAGTTTTTTCTTCACAGTTTTCAAACTAATAGGTTGACTATACAGATGTGACTTTTGAGTACGGAGTCTTGTATCAAATTTCAACTTTGTCCATTTTGTGTTACAATAACAAGCACATAAAAGCTTCTCCAACAAAAACAGAAGTTTGCTGGAAAAGCTCAGCAGGTCTGGAAGTATCTGCAGAGAGAAATCAGAGTTAATGTTTTGGATTTGGTGACCCTTCCTCAGAACTGAGGAATGCTAACTGTGATATTTCTTCACAGATGTTGCCAGACCTGCTGAGCTTTTTCAGCAACTTCTGTTTTTGTTTCTGACTTACAGCATCTGCAGTTCTTTTGGTTTTTGCATAAAATGTTCTGCTGTTTGTAACTTGTGGTGAGTTTTGAAATACAGGGACCAAAAGTATATTTATATAGCTTTCACGGATAGACAACCTCTGTGTACTAGATTTCTTTATTGATAGTATGCAATCATTGTATAATTCACAGAATTTATTTGGAGTTTGCAGCAGTAAAGGAACACCACCTTGTCTAGTATGTTGAATGAAGATGGTGATTTATTCATATAGTATTACATCAATTATAACTTCCAAAAATAAATTATGTATTTGCTTGTAAAAGAAATAAAAAAATGCAAGTGAATGGAGAAGTAAATTGGATATCACTTTCCAACAGCTCATGCAGTACAATTCTCCGTGGAATTTGTGTGTGAGATTTCCCACGCAACTACTCTCTCAGGACATGGCACAGAGTATTGTAGGTTCTGGAAATCTGAAATATTAATAGGGAAAGATTGGAACACTCAGCAAGTTAAACAACATTAGTAAAGAAAACAAGATGGGGTCATTTTTGATGTTTATGTTAAGATATGCTATGCATACATATCGTTTGTATATGTACCCGTCATTTTCTGGATCTATTACTGAAGTATTGCTTCAAAATTCTAGAACTCTTTCCATAACAGTACTTTGGGAATATCCAGTCTACACAGATCACAGCTGTTTAAGAAGGCACATCACCACTACCTTTTTCAGGGCAATTTAAGTATGGGCAATAGATAGAAACTGATCTGCTAGCTCTGCCCATATCCTATATATGATTAAAACTCCAGGCTTAGCATTCAGGAAATGTTCCATTTAAGATTTGTGTGATTAAACATGGTCAGGATAATTATAGATTTGTTCTAAACACGGTGCTGTTAATTGTTAGTACATTTTTATTATGATTCAAACCCAACAAGACAGGCCTCATCTTTAAGATAAAATGAACATATGCCATTGAGAGAGTGTTTGCTATTGGTCACACACATAGTGCTCTACATTAATATGAATCATCATGGCATTTAATGTCGACTGTGATTTGTGCCTTACCAGTTTATTTTCTCCCCTCAAACATAACTGATCATTGGTGTTTCTGATTCCATAGTAAATATTGCTTTGCAGCTTTGTTGTCCCTATGTATTTCACACTTTGACGTATGAAAAATGTGAAATGCATTGATATTATTTAATTCTATTGATCAAAACTGCTTAAACCAGCTGGTTTTGTAGAAGCACTAATTGCTCATAGTGTGGAATTCGAAGATAATAACATACTACAAATAAACAAAGATTGAAAAATTAGTCTACATTGACACCACTATAATTCTGCCAACTATTAGTTTAGCAGATGTTGGTTACCTACAATTTAATACCTGACTGCTGCATCTTGCCAGGTCAATGGATGTGTGAAAGTCATAATAAATAGGTTTGAACTAATTTAACATGTGCAGTCTTTCTAGACAAAAAAAATCAGTTTAGCCACATTTTTTATCCTATAAGTAAACAGTATTTATGATGTATACAATGGCAATATCTTCAAAGCTTGATCAAACCTCTTGCAGAATTGAAGTACTGGCCTTTAGGAGTTTCCAATTTAATTATAGTGAACCACCCAAAAAGTATTTATTATACAAAATATTTCTTTGGTGCTAGAAGATGAGAGTATAATTGTGTGCTTTATATACTGTCACCATATATTTATAATCATTATCCCATTTGGTCCAAATTTAAATTATAGTACAAATAGCAACCAGATATAAAGGTTAATCATGTGCTACTTTCAAGTTGAACAATCTCTCTTAGTCATACCAATTTGACTGACTTCTTCTGCAACCAATTAGCTCATATCTTGAGGCCAATACAGGAGGTGGCTGTTGGAGTGAGTTACGCATGACAAATCCTACCACTTGAGGGAGACACTAGTGTTTTGCTTATTAAGGACTGTTGTTTTATGTTGTGAGTAATTAAGGGTCAAATTGAGTCACAGTTACTTAGCCATTGCAATGCAATCTCTTAGTATCAATGTTAGCTACTTTGCCTGCTGTAAAGATAATTAATGTTGTAATATGCACTATGTCGGTAGATTGCAATAAGAATTTGAAATTGGTTTATCATTTGTATTATATATTAATTTTTCCAATGGTTAATGAACACATAATAAAATTTCAAATTATATGTGTTGGTATAAAATGTTGGTAAAGGGAAAATTTAACGATAAGGAGCACGAGTTATGTTTGTCATAACAAAACAATATATTTATATTTATAAGCGGATCCATGTTATTTACTCAGTTTCAATGTGGTGTAATAGTTTAGATCTGAACCAACTTCAAACCTCTGTGAATTCCTTATGTAAGATATTATTAGATTCATTTAAAAGCAATTACATTTTATGCTTAAAAATCAACGACTTGAACATATTGATAGATCTTGTATGCATTCCTTTATACTAACTTATTTGCCTTTTTCATTTGTCATGGTGAGCTTGACAGTGTGTTTATATGCAGCAATAACTGTTTAGCAAAATATCTTACTGATCTATTTTTTCTCAGAATTAGCTTACGAGAACCGCATGGTCTATTTCTTTAGCTGACTATCCTTTTGCCTTTGGACCTGTCTTTCTATATTTTAATCTAGTCCAATCAATAGAATTAAAAATTGATTCTGATGGAAGTAAAAGTGTGAAGTATAAGAAATCACGTTGTCTGTTTTCTGAAAGGTATGAGTTCACACTAAAATCTTCATTGATTCCAGGTTTTGCTGGCGCTGTTTGGTTCCACACTCAGTCAATTGTGGCCATGATGTCAACGGTGGTCACTTGCCCCTCACCTTTGGAATTCAGCTGTTTGATCCACATTTAAACAAAGGCTTTAATCAGGTCAGAAGCTGAGTTGCCTCGGTGGAACCAAATTGAGCATCAGTGAATACGTTAGTTCTGTACTGTTTTGTAGCAGTGTTTGATGTCACATTTCATCCCTCCCTGACATGCTCAATGCTTTCTATGCTCAGTTTGAGCAGAATGCTAGCGGCGCGGTGATGCCTGCCCTGACAGCCCCAGACACATCCGTTCCCTTGGTCACCACTGCAGACATCAGATTGGTCTTCCTGGGAGTCAGCCCAAGGAAAGCGATGGGCTTGGATGCTGTCCCCAGCCGAGCACTCGGATCCTGTTCAGACCAACTGGCGGAGGTATTCACCAACATCTTCAGCCTCTCCCTCCTGCAAGCCGAAGTCCCCACCTGCTTCAAGACCACCATCTTCCCCGTACCTAAGAACACACACGCAATGTGCCTTAATGACTTCCGCCCAGTGGCTCTGACCTCAATAATCATGAGGTGCTTCGAAAGGCTGGTCATGGCCCACAACAACTCCAGTCTTCCAGCCTGCCTCGATCCCCTACAATTTTCCTATTACCATAACATAACCCTGCAATCATCCCTGAAACATATGGACAACAAGGACACTTATGTCAGACTCCTGCTCATTAACTACAGTTCCGCTTTCAACACCATGATCCCCTCCAGACTGATCTCAAAACTCCATGACCTTGGTCTCGGCTCTGCCCTTTACAACTGGCTCCTCAGCTTTCTATCCCACGGACCACAATCAGTGAAGATAGGTAACCACTCTTCCTCAACAATAACACTCAACACTGGAGCACCCCAAGGATGCGCCCTCAGCCCAACTGTACTCCCTATACACCTACGACTGTGTTGCCAAGTTCTAAACAAATACCATCTACAAGTTCACTGATGATACCACTGTAGTGGGATGGATATCTAACAACGATGAGTCAAAATACAGAAGGGAGATAGAGGGCTTGGTGATGTGGTGCAAAGAGAACAATTTCTCCTCTCAATGTCGGCAAAACTAAAGAACTGATCATCGACTTCAGAAAGAAAGGAGGAGAACATACCCCCATCTACATCAACGGAGCAGAGATTGAGAGAGTGGAGAGCATCATTGTCCTTGGAGTGACAATAACCAACAACCTATCCTGGACTTCCCACGTAGATGCGCCGGTAAAAAGGTACAACAACGCCTCTTCTTCCTCAGGTGGCCAGGAAATTTGACATGTCCATAAAGTTCCTCCCAAACTTCTACAAACTTCTGAGGAAGGGTCACTGGACCCGAAACGTTAACTCTGATTTTTTTCCTTCACAGATGCTGTCAGACCTGCTGCGCTTTTGCAGCAACTTTGTTTTTGTTCTGCAGATGCACCATTGAATGCATACTGTCCAGGTGCATAATGGCCTGGTATGGCAACTGCTCTGACCAGGACCATCATGGATGCCAATCTTTCATCCATAGACTTCACTTACATGGCTCTTGCCTCGGAAAGGTGACCAACATCATCAAAGACCCATCGCACCCTGGTAATAACCTCCTACAACCTCTTCCATCAGGCAGAAGATACAGAAGCCTGAACACACGCACCAGCAGGTTCAGAAACAGCTTATTCCCAGCCATTTTAAGACTGATGAATGGACTCTGTTGCCTCAAATAATGCAATTCTCGCTAATGTTGATCCCCCCAGCACACGCCTTGTGCAATGTAACCATTATGTCTCTGTCTAAGTCTTTTTGATCTGTATGTCCTTACTTACAAGATCTGCCTATACCGCTCGTAAGCAAAGCTTTTCACTGTACTTCAGCACACGTGACAATTAATCAATCGATCAATCAATCAGTTTCCATCACTAAGCATCAAAGGTAGCGGGGAGGTATTTAACTGGGTTGGATTTTTCCTGCTTTTTGTGTAGAGTTCATATTTAGGCAATTTTCCACATTGTCAGTTAGCTGCCAGTGGTATAGCTGTACTAGAACAGTTTCCCTTGGGCTGCTGTATGTTCTGGAGTACAAATCTTCAGGACTATTCCTAGAATTTTGTCAGAGCCCATGACTTTTGCAGTATCCAGTACCTCCAGCTGTTTCTTCATATCACGTGTAGTGAATTGCATCCTGGCATCTGTTATGCTAGGGACCTGAAGATGGCAAATCCTTGAAGGTAGTAGGACAGGTTAATAAGGTAGTTAAGAAGGCATATGGGACGCTTGCACTTAACAGGCATGGCATAGATTATAAAAGCAGGAGGTCATGTTGGAGCGGTACAGAACTTCAGCTGGGCCACAGCTGGAATACTGTGTGCAGCTCTAGTCACTACACTCTAGGAAGGATGTGATTGCACTGGAGGGGCTGCAAAGGAGATTCACCCCTAGGATGTTGCCTGGAATTGGATGAGGAACTTAAAAAGAAAATCCTTATGGCTTTGTTCCTGAATGTATGGAACATTCAAAATAAAGTGGATGAACTAATCATGCAAATAGATATAAGTAGGATTGTGGAGACACAGCTGCAGGGTGACCAGGAATGGGAACTGAACATCCAGGAGTATTCACCATTTAGGAAGGATAGGCTAAAAGGAGAAAATAGTGGAGTTGCATTACTGGTTAAAGATGATATAGACACAAAATTGAGGAAAGATATTAGCTCAGGCAAGGTAGAATCTCTGTGAGAATACCAAGTATTGCCCCTTGGTATTTCTCCTTGGTAAGAAATACCAAGGGGGAAAAAACATTAATCGGTGTGATAGACAAACCACCAAATTGTAGTGGTGGGTATTGAGAATGGCCTTAAACAGGAAATCAGAGATGCTTGTGCTAAATGAATATCTTTAATTATGGGTGACTTTAATCTCGTGTTGAGTGGGTTTATCAAATTAGTCTCAATACTGTAGAGGAGGAATCCCTAGAGTGTATATGAGAAGGTTTTCTGGACCAATATAATGAGGAACCAACTAGAGAACAGGCCATCTTAGACTGGGTATTATGCAATGGGAAAGGAATAATTGGTAATACCTTAAGAATGAGCAACAATAATATGATAGAATTCTTCGTCAAGGTGGAGAGTGAGGTAGTTGATTTTGACACTAAGGTCCTGAATCTTAATAAAGGAAAACATGATGGTATGAGGCATGAGTTGGCTATGATGGACTGGGAAATGTTATTGAAAGGAATGATAGTGGGTAGGCAATGGCAAGCATTCAAAGAGCGAATGGATGAACTATAAAAAAATGTTTATTCCTGTCTGAGCAAGACTGTAAAGACAACAGTGGTCAAACCATGGCTCGAGAGAGCAGTCAGAGATAATATTAGAAGGTAAATTGAGGCATACAAATTTCTAATAAATTTCCTGAAGATTGGGAACAGTTTAGAAGTCAGCAAAGGAGAAAAACGGATTGACTGAGCAGAGTGAAATAGAGTATGAGAGTGATCTTGTTGGGAACATATCAACTGAGTATAAAAGTTTCAAGACATGTAAAGAGAAAATGATTGGTGAAAACTAATGCAAGTCCCTTACAGTCAGAAACAGTGACATTTATAATGGGGTGCAAAGAAATGGCCGACAAACTAAATTCATACTTCACTTCTGTCTTCACAAAGGAGGACATGGATAGCATACCAGAAAGGAAGGGGAACATAGGGTTTAGGGAGATGGTGGCACTGAAGCCAATCTATAGGAGTAGAGAAACAGTTTTGGAGAAATTGATGGGATTGAAGGTTGATAAATCCTCAAGGCCTGAGAATCTATATTCCAGAGTTCTTAAGGAAGTAGTCCTAGAAATAATGAATACATTGGTGTTAATCTTCCAAGATTCTATAGACTCTGGAACAGTTCCTACACATTGGACAGTAGCTAGTGTAACCTCAATATTTAAAAGGGAAGTAGAGAGAATAGTCTGATATTGGTAATGGATAAGATGCTAGAGTCCAGAGCACTTAGAAAAATGATTTAGAAAAGGGAAATCATGCTTGACAAATTTAATGGAATTTTTTTGAGGATGTAATGAATAGAGTTGTTTGGGGGAGCCAGTGGATGTGGTTTATTTGGACTTCCAGAAGGCTTTCGGCATAGTCCCACATAAGAGATTAATATGTAAAATTAAAATGCATGGGTTTGGGAATTGCGTATTGAAATGGATAGAAAATTGTTTAGTAGCTAAGAAACAAAGAGTAGAAATAAATAAATCTCTTTACGAATGGCATGTAGGGATCGGTACGAGGACCCCTGTTATTTACTACATATGTTAATAATTTAGAGGAAGGGACTAAATGTACTATTTCAAAATTTGCAGATGACACAAAGCTGGGTGAAAGGGTGAGCAGTGAGGAGGATGCAGAAATGTTGCAGTTTAACAGGCTGAGGGAGTGGGCAAACGTATGGCAGTAGCAGTATAGTATGGATGAATGTGAGGTTATCTACTTCGGTAGCAAAATTGGGAAGGCAGTTTGTTATTTGAATAGCTATAAATTGAGAGAGGGCATGTTCAATGTGACATAACTTACAGTATCGTAATTTATCATTACATCCCTAGAATGGGGGATTTCAAGTCTAGGGGGCACATTTTTAAGGTAAGATGAGAGATTTAAAAAAAGACATGAGGGGCAAATGTTTTACACAGGGTGGTTCACGTATGGAATGAACTTCTTGAGGAAGTGGTGGATGTGGGTGCAATTAAAATGTTTAGAAGACATTTGGATAAGTACATGAATAGGAAAGGTTTGGAGGGGTATGGGCCAGGAACAGGCAGGTGAGACTAGTTTAGTTAGGATTATGTTTGGCATGGACTGGTTGGACTGAAGGGTCTGTTTTCATGCTGTATGACTCTATAACTCTATGTATTTATGAAAATACAGTAAAATGCATCTAAGTTGCCATAATTAATGGCACCATTTTAATTACGTAAATTATAAATAAAGGAACAATACATACAAAGTAAAGACCAATTTCATTTTTTTTTCTAACCACAGCTTCTTGTTTGGTAGGGGGCTATGGAAAGTGTCTTACTCCATAGCTGCCAAAGCTGTCCCCAAGGCCACAACATCATGGAAGAAGCACACTGAAGTAGCTCCACCGCTGCGGACCAGACTCAGAATGCTGCCTCTACCAAAGGCGCCTCATTGCCACTGACTCTCCAACTGCTGTTAATGCCAGGAAACTGTCTCAACCTTCGAGGATCAGAGCCCAATCTCAACTTCTAAGGACCGATGGACCATTCTGAGAATCGAGGGATCGTTCACTCCGCCACAGTTGAAGACGCTGCTGTTACATCAAAGGAAGAGAAGTGACCCCAATCCATTGATGCTGGAACTGTTATTCAAGTCATGATTGCTCAACAGCTCCCCACAACCTCCTTCCATCGCTACAGCTGTAGGAAGAAAGAAAAAGTGAATTTGATTCAAAAGTTAAATGAAAGAAAAAGGATGCAGTCATTCATGCTATAGGGAGTGGACAGGCTGGGAGCCTAAACACCTCCTACACTTCCGCCTCTGTGATCTTGAAAAATATCATGCACCAGTTGCTGAAAGTATGTACACACGTGCAGCAGGCAGTAAAGACGGCAAACTGTAATGTTGGCCTTCATAATGAGAGTATTTAAGTACATGCCTTGCAGCACTTAAATGAGGCATTGGTGAGGCCACACTTAGGAATATTGTTTCTAGTTTTGGTCTCCATACCTGAGGAAGGTTGTTCTTGCTAAGGAGGAAGTGCAGGGGAGGTTTACCAAATAGTGTCCTGGCACACAGGACTGACATATGAGGAGAGACTGAGTCAGCTATGATTGTATTCACTGGAGTTTAGAAGAATGAGGGAGATCTCATAGAAACTTATAAAATTCTAGGATTAGACAGGTTTAATGCAGGAATAATGTTCCTGATAGTGGGGGAGTCTGGAACTACAGGTCATAGTTTAAGGATAAGGACTCAGATAAGGAGAAATGTCCCTTGCCCAGAGAGTAGTAAACCTGTGGAATTCACTACCACAGAAATTGGTTCGCTCAAGTGTTTTCAAGAAGAACGTAGATAAGGTTTATGTAGCTAAAGGGATATGGGGGGGGAGGGGTATGATTAAGGTTTTGAGCTTGATGATTAGCCATTATTAAATTGAATGCTGCAGCTGATTTGAGAGGTTTAATAGACTAGTCCTGCCCCATCATCTACGTTTCTATGTTTCTAAGCCTGGGATGGATCATTTCAGTTTTGAAGAGCAGCTGGATGAGCTTGGGTTGTTTTCTTTGGAGCAGAAAAGTTTTTGGCAGGGCTGATAAATTTGTATAAGATTGTAAGGGGCAGGGATAGTCTGAATAAAAAGCAGTTGTTCCTCTAAGTTGAAGGATCAATTTAAAAAAATGAATAATTTTAAAGCGAAAGGCAGAAGGTTAGAAGGAGTTTGATGAAAAACTTTCTTTACACAGAGGGTGGTTGGGGTCTGAAATCTACTGCTTAGAAGGGAAGTTGAAGTGGGAAATCTCACAATGTTTAAAATGTACTTGGATAAACATTTGAAGTGTCATAACACTCGAGGCTACGAGTCTAGTGCGGGTTAGTGTGACTAGTGTAGGTAGCTGTATAGTTGTGGCTGTATGGACTCAACGGGCTGAAAAGCCTATTCTGAACTGTATGATTCTATAATTCTGTGTCCTCTGGAGGAGGCTGATCATCTACTCATTCACATACATTAATAATTAGATAATAGAGCCAAATGTATAATAGAATATTTGCTGATGACACAAAGCTAGGAAGAAAATGTGTTGTGAAGAGAACATCATCTGTCCATATCCCTTCACAAATTTCTTAAGTGATTGGGGGAGAAAAAGAGGAAATATGAACTTGTCCACTTTAGTAGAAAGAATAGAAAGGATATTACATTAGTGAGACCACATCTGGAGTATTGTACACAATTTTGTTTTCTGAAATGACTCCACGAAGGCCAGTATCATGTCACCAAGTCACCCTTTATTTACACAAGCATAGCACATGACACTGATGCAGCTAGCTCAGAGCCAGCTCCTAGATTGAACGGAACCCTTGACACTCCTGTTTATATATGTCAGCCCCACTCAGGGAACTTACGTACTGGCTGACCTCATTCCAATCACTATAGTCTACTAATATATCAAGGACAGAAACATGTTTTAGAAGCAGTCCAGAAAATGTTCATTTGATTCATACCTTGGATGACGGCATTATCTTATGAGGACAGGCTGAGCCCACATCCATTGGAGTTTAGAGGAATGAGAGGTGATTTTCTTGAAACATGTAAGATCCTGAGGGGATGTGGGAAGATGGATGCTGAAAGGATATTTCCCTTATCGTAGAGATTAGGACCAGTGTGCACAGTTTGAAAATTTAATGGTTTAAATTTAAGATGGCCGTGATTTTTTTTCTCAGAATGTTTTGTGTCTTTGAAACACCCTTCTGTAAACAGTAGGGAATCAGAGTCTTTGAATATTTTTAAAATAGTGGTGGATAGATTCTTGACTAACAAGAGGTGTAAGGGATTTTGGAAGGAAGGGATACGTAGAGTTGAGGCCATAATTAGATTAGTCATGATCTTATATCATGGCATGGCAGTCTTAAGGAGCTGAATGGCACACTCCTGCTTCTAAATCATATATTCATAAGTAAAGCTGTCTTTTTATTCAGAGGGACATCAACCATGGCTTGTACAGAATGCTCATGCTGGTAGGTTAAGGATGTTTTTCTGAGGATAAAATTGAATTTCACTTAATATACTGAAACTGATCATGTTATTCTGTGAGAGATAAAAGGTACTGCAGATGCTGGAGAATCCGAGATAACAAGGTGTGGGGCTGGATGAACACAGCAGGCCAAGCAGCATCATAGGAGCAGGAAAGCTTGACGTTTCGGGCCTAGATTTCTGATGAAGGGTCTAGGCCCGAAACGTCAAGCT
>JAHRHZ010000017.1:7538721-7595365 GCA_024137785.1 Ginglymostoma cirratum | reverse complement strand
TTCGGGCCTAGACCCTTCATCAGAAATCTAGGCCCGAAACGTCAAGCTTTCCTGCTCCTATGATGCTGCTTGGCCTGCTGTGTTCATCCAGCCCCACACCTTGTTATCTCATGTTATTCTGTGTTGACATTAGAAAATATTACAGTTTACAGCAATGACATCTCTTACCATCATGGGCAGAAATTTTAGGTCCCATATCAAAAAGAAAATTTACTTTTTCTTGCACTGAAACATGAAAATTCACGCACAGTAGGAGATCACTCTGGGCCCATTTTGCCTGTTGTGCTGGCTTTTTGAAAGAATAGTTGTGCTTAGTCTCATATCCCTGCTTTATATCCACAACCATGTAATCTCTTCACCTGTCCAACTCCCTTTTAACATTATTATTATGGAATTAGATTTACTGCCTGGGTGTTTTGGATCCTGACAACTCTTGAGTTTCATTTCTTCTCATTTTCTTTTCAGATCCATTACCAATGATTTTGAATCCATGACCTCTAGTTATTGATCCACATGTCATAGGATTTATTTTCTCTCCTTTTTAAAAATTATCTCATCATTTTGATAGCTTCAATTAGGTAATTCATAACCTTTCATGGTACAGCAACTACTCTTCCTGAGACAGCAAGAAACTAGAGAGGGATGCAAACACAGCCCAGTTCATCATGCAAACCAGCCTTCCATCCATTGACTCCATCTATACTTCCTGCTGCTTTGGAAAACAACCAACATAATCAAAGACCACTCCCACCCCAGTTACACTCTCTTCCACGGTTGGGTAGAAGATATACACATATGAACAGATTCAAGAACAGCTTCTTCCCCACTGTTATCAGAATTTTGAATGGACCTCTCAGAAGTTAATTCTGATCGCTCTTTCAGCACCTTCTCTGTAGCTGTAACACTGTATTCTGCAGTCTGTTTTGGCATCTGATGCATTTTGTATGGTACAGTCTGCTTGTGGAGCACACAAAACAACACTTTTCACTGTATCTTGGTACATTTGACAACAATAGGTCAAATCAATCAAATTAAATCAAGTTTTCCAAACTTCATTCATAACTGAAGTTCTCCATCCTTGGTAACACCTTGATAACTATCCCGTTAATTCTCTTTGTAAGGTAATTACATATTTCCTGAATGGGTGATTCTGGCCTAGCCAGAAATTTAAGAATTTCTATCATGACCCATTCACTGTTATGTTCTATTATTCCATGCGTACACACTTGTAGGGGGCTGGTTAGCTTGGCTGGCTGATTTATAGTGCAGAGTGTTGCACAAAGCCTCATTTTGATTCCTGATCTTACTGAGGGGGACGTAGAAAGGTAATTGCAAATCACTGCAAAAAGAACACAGCCAAGGATCCAGCTCAGAATGAAGCATCAGCAGACAGTGAGCCAAAGATCTGCATTTCGGAAGAAAACCCACAAATGAATTAACGCATATGCTATTTTTTTTTTCAAACCATCCTGCCCTCTTTGTGAATATGGATACCAAGATCTTTTAGCTCATTTACATTTTTCAAAACGATACCTTTATGAGTATACTGACTTTCAGTTTTAGATCTCCCAAAGTACATCACTTCACAGTTTTCCACATGAGCTCCGCCTACGATGTTTCACCAGCTTGGCAGCCATTATTTTTAACTTTTTGAATCTACTTCACTTAAGAGTATATCTATTTGGTAAGCAGTTTCATTTCAATATATCCTTTTATTGATATATCTTCCCATTAATTTCAATGGAAAAGTGTTCTGTCAAGTGGAAAGTAAAGACAATTATCATTTATAATGTATAATTCTACAGTACATACATATCCATGCTTAATTCATACATTATTGATGGAATGTCACCTTTACAAATGGCAATCAAATTCAAATATATAGATTGACCCAACATCTCACACCACTAGTTATGACAGTAGTGACTGAAAGTCATAAGATCAGTAGATCGTACCACCTTATTGTAAGTAATTACCTATGCTCAATATGTTCTCTCATATTTACTGGAAAGGGCATTATTTTGTTTAGACATTTCAGGTATTCATTCAATACTGATGGTGGATTTAATTGGATCATTCTTCCAAAGAAATAATTGGAGTGATTTTCCTAAACACTGTGTATGTAATACCTTGCTTTTATTTAGTATCTTTCCAAACTTCCAGCCAATTGCATCGACATATTTCTATTTAGTTCATAATCCAGAGGCCTAGTCTAAGGATTCAAATATGAGTTCAAATACCATCTTGGTAGTAAGGAAAATTGAAACTTAATCAATAAATCTGGGGAAAAAAAAATCTGGTCTTATCAATGCAGCATTAAAGAACCCTAAAAAATTTCAATTCAATAGGAATCAGGTAGATAACTCTCCATTGGTTGCAGCCATACTGAGCACAAAGGAGGCTGGGCTTTAGAGGCTAATTATGTCAGTCTCACTGCAATGGGCATCTTCATTAATAACATTCCTGGCAACATAGGGAAGAAGTAGGGTGATTTCTGATGACTACATGGTTTTCAGTACCATTCACAACTTCGGATACAGAAGCAGTCCAGGTCTACATACTGAAACATCAAAACAACATTTAGGCTTGGGCAGATAAGGGACAGGAAAGTAACATTCACACCACAGAAGTGGAATAATGCCCATCTATAAAAAAGAGAAAATCTAACCATCATCCCTTGACGTTCAATGACATGACCTTCATTGAATTCCGCACCGTCATTGCTGTTAAGCAGAAACGTTATTGGACCAGTATTATAAATACAGACCAGACAGTGGGAATTCTATGACAAGTAATTCATTTCCTGTCTCTTCTATGTCTGTTCACGATCTATAGGTAAATGTCTGTGTGTGATGGAGTTCTCTCTACTTGCCTGTATAAGTGTGGATCTAACAACATGCAAGAAATTCGACATCATTCAGATCAAAGAATCCTGTTTGTTTGGCATAATGTCCACCATTTTCAATATTCCGTCTGTCCACCATCCACATACAGGGGCAACAGCGTGTGCCATATACACAATGCACTGCAGAATTGTGCCAAGGCTCGATCGACAACACCCTCCAAACTCAAAAACTTTTATCACCCGGAAGTTGAAAGGCAGTAGGCATTTAGGAACACCACAGGTTGTAATCTCCACTGTAGGTGACACACCATCCTGCCATGAAAATATATGGCTGATATATTCACTGTTCCTGGGTTAAAATTCTGAAACTCATTCCCTAACATCATCATGGGTGTATCTACACCAGATGGGCTGCTGAATTTCAAGAAGGAAGCCCATCACCACCTTCTTACTGGCAATGAGAAATAGACAATAAATGTTGACCTAGTCAGTAATGCTGACATTTTAGGAATGAGTTTGAAAAATGGACTTACAGTAGGTAAGTGATTCAATTTTTGAAATATGGTTTCTGTTGTAATGAAGAATAGATGACAATGAATCTGTGCATGCCTAGATCCCATAAAAAGCAATGTAATTATGACTAAGATATTATTTTCTTAAGTGTCAGTTGAGGGATAAATATCAATCAGGAAACTAAGGAGACCTCCCTCAATCTTCTTCAAAATGTCACAGAATCTTCTTCATGCACTGAATGACAGACACAGACTCAATTTAATAAATCATATGAAAAACAACAACTCTACAGTGCAGCACACCCTTAGCAATACACTGAACTACTGAGATTTCCAACTAAAGTCTCTTGGTGTTCGATTTAATCCCATAACCTTGTTACTGAAGGTGTAAGTGTTACCATTGCATTAGTGTTGCCAACATTTTATCCACTTGATCATAACATTGTTTGCAACAAAACATAAGAAGTCTACAGACTTGTTGTTAGATTATGGTTTATTGCCTACTTAGTTTGACAAAAAGCAGGTTTTCCCTGGGGGATTTTGGTCATGTTTTCAAAATATAACCATTGGCAATCTTCAGCTATGTGTATAGAAGCATCAATTGCTAATTCTGAGTATGCAACATTGTTTTGACATTTTACCAGAAGCCCTAAATGTACGTGCTTGTCCTATGCTTGATGCAATTCTAACCATTTTCTATAGTAGGAACTTTTTATTTTAGTATGAGTAAAACAAGATTGATTTCCTACGAAAAACAAAACATATTCAAGCGTTTTGCAGGAAAGAAAAGATAATCATGGATAATAAATAGGGTTCAGTTTAAACTAGTTTTTAGTGACTGTTGAAAAGCAAACTGGTTAAAATAAAGACATAAAAACCAAAAGAACTGCGGATGCTGTAAGTCAGGAACAAAAACAAAGTTGCTGGAAAAGCTCAGCAGGTCTGGCAGCATCTGTGGAGGAGAAAACAGAGTTAACCTTTTGGGTCCAGTGACCCTTCCTCAGAACTGATGGTGGCTGGGAAAACGTCAGTTTATATGCAGAAAATGGGGAAGTGGGTGGGAAAGGGAGTAAACGATAGGATGGAGCCCAAAGAGAGAGTAAGACAGTTGGACAGACAAAGGAGTTGCTAATGATCAGGCTGGGAGGGTGAATAGTTGTTAATGGGGACTGTTAGTGACTAACAACAGGGAGTGTGTAATGACAGGCTACGTGGTAACAAGGCCTGGTGTGTGGAGTGGGGGGGCTGGGACATGGGAGAGTTTATGCCTCAAAATTATTGAACTCGATATTGAGTCCGGAGGGTTGTAGGGTCCCCAAGCGGAAAATGAGGTGTTGTTCCTCCAGCTTGCGTTGGGCTCCACTGGAACACTGCAGCAAGCAAGAGACAGAGATGTTGGCCAGGAAACAGGGTGATGCATTAAATTGGCAGGCAACAGGTAGTTCAGTGTCTTTTTTACGAGCAGAATGTAGATGGGTCCCTGCGGAAGGCGGACAAGGGAGGGGAGGGGAATATGTGCCTGGTGATGGCATCCTGCTGAAGGTGGCAGAAATGGCATCTGATGATCAATTACCATTTCCGCCACCTCTAGCAGGAGGCCATCACCAGGCACATATTCCCCTCCCCTCCCTTGTCCACCTTCCGCAGGGATTGTTCCTTCCGGGACACCCTGGTCCACACTTCCTTCACCCCAACACCTCCCCACAGCCCTACGGCACCTCCCTCTGTAACTGGCGAAGAAACAACATCTGCCCATTTACCTCCTCCCTCCCTAGTATCCAAGGGCCCAAAAATACCTTCCAGGTGAAGCAACACTTCACCTGCACTTCCCAGAATCTAGTCTACTGCATTCACTGCTCACAATGTGGTCTCCTCCACATTGGGGAAACGAAGCATAGACTTGGCAACTGCTTCGCAGAACATCTACATTCTGCTCACAAAAATGACACTGAACTACCTGTTGCCTACCATTTCAATGCACCACCCTGTTCCCTGGCCAACATCTCTGTCTCTGGCTTGCTGCAGTGTTCTAGCAAAGCTCAGCGGAAGCTGGAGGAACAACACCTCATTTTCCACGTGGGGACCCTACAACCCTCCGGACTCAATATCGAGTTCAATAATTTTTGGGCCTAAACTCTCCCATGTCCCAGCCCCCACCCCACACACCAGGCCTTGTTACCACATAGCCTGCCAATTCACACTCCCTGTTGTTAGTCACTAACAGTCCCCATTAACAACTCTTCACCCTCCCAGCCTGATCGTTAGCAACTCCTTTGTCTGTCCAACTGTCTTACTCTCTCTTTGGGCTCTATCCTATCGTTTACTCCCTTTCCCACCCACCTCCCCATTTTCTGCATATAAACTGACATTTTCCCAGCCACCATCAGTTCTGAGGAAGGGTCACTGGATCCGAAACATTAACTGTTTTTCCCTTCACAGATGCTGCCAGACCTGCTGAGCTTTTCCAGCAACTTTGTTTCTGTTGTCGTAAAATAAAGATATGTTTTTTTCAGTTTTGTTCAATTAGACTAAAGTAAACCTTCAAACCTAAAACAAATGTTTAAAGTAAAATGAAGAAGTCGATCATCAGTTTCAGAAGATTGAGCTGTGCAGAAAAAAAGAGAAATCGTGGCTTGACTTAACAATAGCATTTTCACGAGTTTATGGTTCAAGTCTCACTCCATCAGTGCAATAATGATGAAATGTTGCACTGTCAGTGATAATGTTGCTGATTTTCAAATAATATATAAACCCCGCTTACCCTCTCCCTTGCAACACCACTAAAACAAATGGTGATTACATCATTGTTCCATGTGTGATTTTGTTATGAGCAATATGGCTGCTGTATTTTGTACATCATTGTAACGACTGCACTTCAAAAGTGTTGAATTGTTTATAAATTGTATCCTAACGTCATGAAAGCATGCCTTTGTCACAATAATGGTAAAATATGGACTGTCAACTTCCCATTTGAGGTTTTGGAGTAGATTTGCGGAACAACAAACCAGCTCGGCAAGCCTTCCGTCATCTGATTTTAACACCTGGGAGTTTCATAAACTGAGATTGTTTCAAAGAGGAAAACACTAACTTGAAAAAGGCTGCAGTGATCATTGGACCACTATTAATCTTTCAAGCTTCATGAAACCATTAATGAAAAAGAACCAGTCTGTACTGTTATCATTGAGACTGAAATGAGATCTCTAACTCCTGTTTGGTTTACATCTTCGTGGAAAGTTCACATACTAGAGATAGAAGCATTGCCTGTAATTACTTAGCTTGAAGACAACAACCCCAGACAAAGGAACAAATTAATGAACTGCATTTCAAGCAACTTTTCTGGCAGAAGCAGAAGGGATGAATTTATAACTAGAACTGGAGGAGGCTCTCTCTCATCTCTCTATCAGCGTCTCAAGTGACAAAACACTTAGTGATATTTCAAACTGGAGAGAAATATCCAAGCCTGGAGGGCACGAAGACATATAAGGTTCATGGCTGCCATTGATTCACATCTCTTAGCCAACTGCAATCTTATGTCAAAATCTAACACCTCAAGGACACCTGTAGGTCTACAAACTACATATTCTTTCATCTTCCTTCTTGCACTGGACACAATTCTCTTTTAAACTTTTTAAATTATATTTGTGTGTGTGTTTGATACAGCTTTTACTTTTTTGTGGGGTTAGCAAGTAATAAAATTGGTCTTCCTTTCACTCATGATTAACTTGAAATTGGCTTCTTACTTGCTTTTAGTGAGCTAGTTAACAACATTTCATTTGAAATGAGGTATAGCAGCCTGCTAAAAAAGATCATGAAGTCTTTATTGCATCCAGCTGAGGAGGTTGGAATGAAGGGAGCCAGTTCACCTGGTCATAATGCTGCAAAATGTAAGTTCATTCATTTTATCCTTTCAAAAATGAGAGGACCTTGCTAACAAATATACAATATTAGTTATAAGAATATGCTGGACTAGTATTTCAAGACTAGACACATGAGCGTAATTTTAAACAGATGAAAGGGGAATTTAAGATTGATGACAGGAAGCATTTATTTTCACAAACAGTAATAGATTTTAAAGTAGAATAAAGAAGATGAAAATGTTTGAATCATTTAAATGCAAATTAGATGTGATGCTAGGGGTTTTGCACAGATAAACTTTCCCCATTTGGATTTATCTCATAATTTTGATCTTGTGTCAGTGTATTTTAATACCTGTCTGCTGCAAACTACTTGAGAAATCTTTTAAACATATCATTATTTTGCGTCACTGCTAAGTATGCCCATTATTTACCGCTATTAAATTTTCTTGATAGACTAAAAGATTGCTTGTTATTTGCAGGCATGCTGTTGACCTGCTCTTAACCTTTTCATCATAGCAGTAAATCTAATGTTCTATTTCAATATAATTCCAAATGTAAGTTTCAAATAGGTTGGAAATAGGTTTCCAACAATTGCTAAATTAATGAAAAACGATGTATACACTCTTACTGCAAAATATAAAATACAGTGCCCCTAGCTCATAGTGACTAGTGCAACTTTACTTCTTTGTGAGTCTGAAATGTTTGGGGCAGATCTACAGTGATGATAATTGAATTGACCCTCAATATATGTAATCCTGTACACAGGAGACTAAATGTAAAAATTACTGCATTTACTGATTTAAAAAAATGGATGATTTGACGTGGGACTGCTACTAGAATGGGACCCCTGTGCTATGTACAGGTGTGCTTGATTAGGTAAATCTATAATTACCTAATAATTTTTTTACAATTTTGTTACGTCAGCCCCAGCCCAAAATGTTACTTTACTTTCCCTCAGTATCTTTCTGTTCAACAGCTTTGAAATTTTTAAGACATAAATGCAATTTTCAGACACATGAACATTTTAATTAGATTCGGTGTTCACTTCTATACTCAGCTCATTACATTTCAAATTTATATAAACCTGTATTTCTATCTGATTTATTTGATTTTGGCATTGCATTTTATTTTTCTTGGTTATCGCAATGGTACACAACTTGTTCTTACACAGAAGAAATATTTCTTAAATATGCTGTTTACACAGGTAGAAACTCCAGAAAATAGAGTTTTGTAATGGAGAATGCTGATGAAACTTTTGAACAGCATTGTATAAATCCCATTTGGTATTCCAATCACCAGATTTTTCCTTGATAGGTTTAATGTAACTTACTGCTGTTTGAAAGGCTGTTTTCAAGAGACAAATAGATATAACACTTGGAGTGAATGGGATCAAAGGTAATGGGAGAAAGCAGGATTAGATGTAGCATTTGGTGCGAATGAGACCAAAAGTTATGGGGAGAAAGCAGGATTAGGCTATTGAGTTGGACGATCAGCCATGATCGTGAAGAATGGTGGAGCAGGCTCAAAGGACTGAATGTATCCCCCCGCCCCGCTCGTATCTTTTATGTTCCTGTGCACGACATTGTTTCTTCCATACCAACATCTGTTAATATGGTGACAATAATTAGGATCATACTTTAACTATATGTGTTTTATTGATGTATTTACATGAATAAATCAAAACAGCTACTTCTGATTTAATGGGTAAGTAGCCCATTTACAAGGCGCATACATTGACAGGACTTTGGTAGTGACAAACACAAAATCAATTGTTGATTCGCAACAAGCTAACAAAATAATCAATAAATGAATGAGATCTATATCTGTCAGGAAATACGTAGATAACTACAACCATCAAGCATTGACACATTAAAAAAGTCCCTTTTATCTATTAAATGTCTGTGTTCTTTACCTTTCAGCTATTGGTAATGGATTACCACTGACATTAAATCACTTACCCAATGCCTGTGATAAAAGGTACTGCAGATGCTGGAGAATCCGAGATAACAAGCACGGGGCTGGATGAACACAGCAGGTCAAGCAGCATCACAGGAGCAGGAAAACTTGACGTTTCGGGCCTAAACCCTTCATCAGAAATGGGGGAGGGGAAGAGGGTTCTGAAATAAATAGGGAGAGAGGGGGAGGCGGATAGAGGATGGATAGAGGAGAGGATAGGTGGAGAGGAGGCAGACAAGTCGAAGAGGCGGGGATGGAGCCAGTAAAGGTGAGTGTAGGTAGGGGGGTAGGGAGGAGATAGGTCAGTCCAGGGAGGACGGACAGGTCAAGGGGGCGGGATGATGTTAGTAGACAGGAGATGGGGGTGTGGCTTGGGGTGAGAGGAAAAACAGGTTAGGGAGGTGGAGATGAGCTGGGCTGGTTTTGGGATGCGGTTGGGGGAGGGGAGATTTTGAAGCTTGTGAAATCCACATTGATGCCATTGGGCTGCAGGGTTCCCAGGCTGAATATGATTTGCTGTTCCTGCAGCCTTCGGGTGGCATCACTGTGGCATTGCAGGAGGCTATGTGGAACAATCCCTCTTCCGTACCTACACTGGCCCTAAACCCCACCTCTTCCTCCGTTACATTGATGACTGCATCGGCGTCGCCTCGTGCTCCCACGAGGAGCTCGAACAGTTCATCCAATTCACCAACACCTTCCACCCCAACCTGAAGTTCACCTGGACCATCTCCAACACTTCTCTCTCCTTCCCGGACCTCTCTGTCTCCATCTCGGGCAACCACCTAGAGACAGATGTCCATTTCAAGCCCACTGACTCCCACAGCTACCTGGAATACACCTCCTCCCACCCACCCTCCTGCAAAAATGCCATCCCCTATTCCCAATTCCTTCGCCTCCGCCGCATCTGCTCCCAGGATGAGACATTCCAATCCCGCACATCTCAAATGTCCTCATTCTTCAAGGACCGCAACTTCCCCCCCACAGTGGTCGAGAACGCCCTCGACCGTGTATCCCGCATTTCCCGGAACACATCCCTCACGCCCCGTCCCCGCAACAATAACCAAAAAAGAATCCCCCTCGTCCTCACATACCACCCCACCAACCTCCGGATCCAATGCATCATCCTCCGACACTTCCGCCATCTGCAATCAGACCCCACCACCAAAGACATTTTTCCCTCCCCACCCTTATCTGCCTTCCGGAGGGATCACTCCCTCCGCGACTCCCTTGTCCGCTCCACACTCCGCTCCAGCCCCACCACACCCGGCACTTTTCCTTGTAACCGCAGGAAGTGCTACACCTGCCCCCACACCTCCTCCCTCACCCCAATCCCAGGCCCCAAGAAGACTTTCCACATCAGGCAGAAGTTCACCTGCACATCTGCCAATGTGGTATACTGCATCCGCTGTACCCGTTGTGGCTTCCTCTACATCGGGGAAACCAAGCGGAGGCTTGGGGACCGCTTTGCAGAACACCTGCGCTCAGTTCGCAACAAACAACTGCACCTCCCAGTCGCGAACCATTTCAACTCCCCCTCCCATTCCTCAGATGACATGTCCATCCTTGGCCTCCTACAATGCCACAGTGATGCCACCCGAAGGCTGCAGGAACAGCAAATCATATTCAGCCTGGGAACCCTGCAGCCCAATGGCATCAATGTGGATTTCACAAGCTTCAAAATCTCCCCTCCCCCAACCGCATCCCAAAACCAGCCCAGCTCATCTCCACCTCCCTAACCGGTTTTTCCTCTCACCCCAAGCCACACCCCCATCTCCTATCTACTAACATCATCCCGCCCCCTTGACCTGTACGTCCTCCCTGGACTGACCTATCTCCTCCCTACCCCCCTACCTACACTCACCTTTACTGGCTCCATCCCCGCCTCTTCGACTTGTCTGCCTCCTCTCCACCTATCCTCTCCTCTATCCATCCTCTATCCGCCTCCCCCTCTCTCCCTATTTATTTCAGAACCCTCTTCCCCTCCCCCATTTCTGATGAAGGGTTTAGGCCCGAAACGTCAAGTTTTCCTGCTCCTGTGATGCTGCTTGACCTGCTGTGTTCATCCAGCCCCATGCTTGTTACCCAATGCCTGTGCCTAGCTGCCAGAAGCACAGTGATTTTCAACAGTAAACAGAGTCCGAAAAGCTGATATGCGTGGGATGAATTATAGTAAGGAATACTTTATTTTGTGTTAGATGTGACAGTTCATTTATTTAAAAATAAGAGTTGTGGTGGGATGCTCAGTTAAGAACTATCGACAGCAAAAAAAGTTACTAAGTTCAGTGCGATCACTCCACATTTTAAGAATTACCACCAAAACGCTTTATATTTATACAGAGCCTTTCATGACAACCTAACATTCCAAAATGTTTTGTAGCCAGCAAATTACTTTTCAAATGAAGACATAAGGTGCTCCAAATACTCAACATGTCTGCCTGCATCTGCGGAAATAGAAACACAGTGAACATTTCGAATAGAACATAACTTTTTTCGAGCTGAAGGAGGTTGGAAATGTGATGGGTTTATCCTGTTAAAGGTGGGCTGTGAAGCGGAGGAAGAACACAGGAAATGCCTGGGATAGGAAGGAGGTGTTGGGTGGTAATGTCATTGAATTGGTCATCCAAAAGCCCGAATAATGCTCAGGAGATATGGACAGCTTGTGGAATTTCAGTTCAATTAATAAAATCTGGAATTGAAAACTGGCATCAGTAAGGATGAACACACAAGCATTATTAACTATCGTAAAAACCTATCTGGTGCAGTAATGTCCTTTCTGGTTTATATGTGACTCCAGAACAACGTGGTTAAAATGCCTTCTGAAATGAATTAACAACTTTACCAATTGTATCAACCCATCACAAAGTCAAAAAAAGGAATCAAACCAGATGCCAGAACTGGCACCGACTGAGGCACTAGAAACAATAAATCCGGTCCTGTTGACTCTGCAAAGTCCTCATTACATTGAAGTAATGGGAGACTAAACTCACAGATTATTCAAACAACATGTAATGTTGCCATACTGGTGAAATGTTCCCTTACAATGCCACAGACAGCACAATATTCATCCCTTCCCCCACCCACTCCCCCACCCACAACCACCACCAGAGGAGAAAGAAGAACAATGGTATACAGTCAGGAAGGTGTTGCCAACAGTGCTCCTCCATGTTGAGTCCATACCTCATGATGTGTCATGTCATCAGGTCAAACATGAGCAAGGAAAACTCCTGCTGACTACCACTACTTCCCTCACCAGCTGATGAATCAGTAATCATCCATGTTGAACTACATTTGGAAGAATTCCAAAGTGTAGCAAGGCATAGAATATACCCTGGTTGGGGTTCTTCAACGTTCATCACTAAGAGTGGCTCACTATCACCACTGCAGGCTGAGCTGGCTGAGCCGTAAAGGACATGCCTGCTGAACTGGGCCTGAGGCAGACAGTGAGGGAAACCAAAGGAAGGAATAACCTGCTTGACCTTGTTCTTAGCAATCCACCTGTCACAGATGCATCAAACCTTGACAGTATTGTTAGGGCTGACCAATGCATAGTTCCAGAGAGACTAAATTCAGTGTTTACATTGAGGATATGCCCTGTCCTGTTATGTGGCATTACCACTGTACTAAAAGGGATAGATTGTGAAGAGATTTAGCAATTTAAATTGGGAATCCATGAAGTAGAGTGGATTATTGGCTGTAGAAAATCTAGGAAGGTGAGTCATAGGCAGCATCTGATTGCAAAGGGCATTGTCAGGGTGGCAGACAGACATAGCCATACTTCAGAGGAAAGGGTCTTGAGTCTCAGGTGTCAGATAAAAATAATGTCTTTTTGGAGCATCAAAGGCAAAGGGGATCCATCATGTTTGAGGTCTCTGAGGTTTTATGGGACAGTGGGCAGACCACAGAGGAGTTTCTGCAGCACGTGGACTGTGATGTCTCAGGGATTTGAAAGCATGAGATCTTCCATTGAGCTGTCTTCATAGAGACCATGTAAGAGGCTGCAGAAGCAGTGTGTAGATGTGCAGGGAGAGAGGGAAACTTTACGTACCGTTGATTGCTTAGTGTTACTGATGGTATGGAGATGCTTGGAATGAATACCAACTGCTTCCTAGCTGGTGGCCTTATCCAGCATTGAAGGGTATCATGAAAGGGCTAAGACATTCAAAGACACTGACTGAGGGAGTCACCACTTGAAGAGACTGGCCACAGCCTTCAACCTTCTCAGCCTCTCTGATGCAGGAGCCATCCCTGCAAAGGTATAGATGTAGGTGCAGTAGATTGTGGAGGAACGGCTATATACAAGGTCAGGATAAAAAACAACAGTGTCCAAGCTGTTTTCAGGTACAGTGGAGCATGCTACCTCTATCTCAAACTCAACCAGATTGAGAGGACCTTAAGGTATCACTCTGTTAGTTTCACATAACGAGTTACCTGGATAAAGTTTCTTATGTGATTTATATCGTAATGATATAGCATTTGAGGTGTGTGGATGAATTGTGATGGGGCTTGAGGGGAAGGCAGGGGTGCTAGTGGGGTCTGGGCATTTGGCCTTGTAGCAGGTGTTGGGATTTGTAATGTGGTTAACAGTTGCGATGCAGACCCCATGCTTCATATCTTTTGGTGGCAATGAGATTACTCAAATTTTCATGCCTGGAGGATTATTTATCTCCGACGACATTTGCGTTTTCCAGTCATTGGCTTAAGGCCTGAGAGTCCTTCAGTTAAAGTGCTTTTGAATCAGTGAGGCCTCTGTGCTTCTAGCGGCCTGCGGTCGCTGTGGGACCTGGGACAGCATTTGCAGATTTTCTCCAGTGCATGGGCACCAGGCTGTTCCTTTTCCCTAAATTACACAAGAAAATGTTGGCAAAACTCAGCAGGTCTGACAGCATTTGTGGAGAGAGGAGCAGAATCACAACATTAGATCACCCTGGCTGGCTCATACTTTTGGGCACCAACTGATTGAATGAAGCAATGGAAGCTTATCTTCAACCTGCCAATGGTTTACTAATGCAGGTTTGTGCTAGGAGTTGGCTCTCATTGTGGTACCTTTCTCCATCCATAGCTGGTACTGGACAGAAATCTGGAGCCAGCACTCAGAGGATATACCTTATTCCCAGCAACTAACAATAGAGTTTTGATGTTGGTCAGAAAAGGTGTGGCAACTCAGATTCTCACAAGATAAAGGAATCATGATTGCTGTCCTGGATCCAAGTGCAGACCTGCAAGAATACAAAAACAGAAGAAATAAGAGCAGGAATAAGTATTTGGCTGCTTGATCCTCATCTATCAGTCAATAAGATCATGAATAACTTGATATGGCTTAACTACATCTTGCTGCCTGTTCCCTATGACCCTTACTCCCTTGGCCACATCTTAAAATGTTAGCCATGATGTGATCCCTGCAGACACAAACCCACTGTGTATTCATTAAGTGGCACCCGTCTCTGTTCAGGAACCATTACCAGCAGACTTGCCTGAGCGTTGATGGCTCAATGGGTGCAATCAATGACTCCCTGGACCTGAAGGAATCTTCAGTGGTGACAAAGTCCAATCCCTCCTGAGTCTGTGCTGGCTTGACTGTCTCAAAGTGTTCATATTCCCCCACTATTCTGAACTAGGACATCCATGACCTACGTGATGGCATCATGAGCTGCAAGACACAGCCAGGTCTGCATCCTGGATGATCCTGAGGTCCCTGGAATGATACAGATGCATGAACACTCAGGACAACAGCGAGCACAACAGCTACAGATAGAGGACTGCCATAAGGGTCACGAAACAACAAGTCCGAGATCCACTGTCTGGAGTTTCATAGTCTCCTCTCTGCACTAATGCTGTCATCTAAAGGCAGCTTACTTGTAGGCAGTATAATCCAGTGTTAGCTGATGCCCACTTCTGCTTTAAAGCCCTCTCTGACCTACTCCTTATCATGAAGAAGCCTCAGCTAAGGCTCCTTCTGTCTCTCTTTCTCTCTCTCTCTCTCTCTCTCTCTGTGTCTGTCTGTCTCTCAGTATAATGTCAAGTAGCCCAACCACAGCCCCAGTTACAGAACAGAAGATCTTCCCCTGCCAGTCTGCTATCCTGATGATGCCAGCAACCTGATGCACCTCTGAGGCCTCCTACCTTTCAGTTATGAGAAGTGCAAGTCTTTCAATACCAAATGATGGCAGCTATACATAATTGGTTGAGCAACTGAGCATGATTGTCCATCTTCTATATAGTTGAGTCTTTCATTTAGCCTGATTCTGCCCCACCCCCACCTTGTGTATGCCTGATCACCCTGATGTGTTCCAGACACTGTGTGATCAATGCATGCCATCTGCAAGTCTAAAATTGACCCATTAGTTTGACAAATATTTAATAAGCACATAATTGATGGGAGGCAGTTTCTAAAAACTGCCCCCACTCTCTTCCTCATCCTCCAGCAACCCCCCAACATCCTCCAATTCATTGAAAATTGTTTGGCACTCAGAAGACAGTGAGATCTGATGTCATTCTCCAGAAATGCAAACTCCAAATCACAATTGAAAATGCAACCCTTTATATGTGTGAATTTAACCTCGACCTTGATAGGTAGAATTAAAAGACGCCAGTAATATGGTAAGAGATCAGCCTTCTCTCATGCCAGCTGTAGATGGCCATGGTCTTGCTACCTTTCAGAATTGATGCTTACTACACATGTATCAAATTGTTCGATGCTAGTTTCCTACCTTGATGTAATGTATGAATTTTATGATACATTTGATCCTAGGAAACAGAATTTAAGTTTGCCTTGTTAGTGTGATATGTTAGTGAAACATCTATGTGCAACCATCACAGTCTCATTGGCAAAAAGTACATCTCAAGTAACAGCTTTTGATTTTTCTTCTTGCTTTTAGGCATGCAATATTAAAGAGTTTTCCGTCTGATCTTGCATTAAGTAATACAACTTCAACACCAGATGAGTAAGCATCAGAAAGCTGTTGAAGGAAGAAAATACCAAAGAGAATTGGTGCCAAAACATTTCTCTGTTCAATATTTTCCATGCTGTTGACATACAGATACCAGATTTAATTGTGTTGAAATCTGGATAAACAAACATTTGCTATCTTTAGAAGATGACTATGCAATTACCTTTTCATTAATGTTAAGGGGTTGGGAAGGAGGTTTCCTTATAATTTTTTACTCCAATAATCCTTTTTGCACAGAGGAATGAAGCTCGTTCCTGCCTCCCTAACCTGTTCTTCCTCTCACCTATCACGTCCTCCCACCTCAAGCCCCACCCCCACCTCCTATCTACTAACCTCATCCCGCCCCCTTGACCTGTCCGTCCTCCCTGGACTGACCTATCTCCTCCCTACCCCCCCCCCCACCTACACTCACCTTTACTGGCTCCATCCCCGCCCCTTTGACTTGTCTGCCTCCTCTCCACCTATCCTCTCCTCTATCCATCTTCTATCCGCCACCCCCACTCTCCCTATTTATTTCAGAACCCTCTTCCCCTCCCCCATTTCTGATGAAGGGTCTAGGCCCGAAATGTCAAGCTTTCCTGCTCCTATGGTGCTGCTTGGCCTGCTGTGTTCATCCAGCTCCACACCTTGTTATCTCAAATTCTCCAGCATTGGCAGTTCCTACTTTCTCTGAGGTAGCCGAGAGAAGTGTGGCACATACTCTAGCAGATACAGAACTGCAGACCATTCTCCACTTCCCAATGCATTTACATGAGTCTGGACCTGCCCCATGTCCCCACCCAGCTCAGCCTACAAAGTGATTGTGCCAGATGTGATCAAAGGTCCCCTCACAACCTTGAATCCAGTCCTGACCATGAATGACAAACCTTTTCTGCATGACACTATTCACTGCCATGCTTTACTGTACAACCACATAGCTACTGTTGCTCCTTCTTCACATTTATCATCCAGCCTTCCCCAGATCCTGCAAACCCTAGTCCCAAAGTCTCACTTGCGGAGTCTCATTCCTGTGGCAAAGGCTGCCCTACCCCCATCCCCTTGTCTGTTAGATTTTTGGTACAAACCTGATGGTACAAACCTGAGTGATCTCTCCAGATATTAACATAATGATTGGGCAATATTGAAAAGAGCTAAATGCATTTTTCTGTCACATGTTATGATTCCGATTTCATTGTGGTGTTTCTCTGATATCCTATATTTTAGTCATGCAATAAAATGTTTATATTAAAGTAGAATTAGTGTAAGAAAAATAAATGAGAGTCTGTATGTTGCACTTCTACTAGAATCATGAAGTATTATCTCTCATTAAAGACATGACCTTTTATTGTTATAATTGTGCTCGACTGATTAAAGTAGTGAGATAAAATAGAATAAAAGAGACGTCCAACATGACTCAGCATCAAATTTACTTTGATAATGTTCCCGCGAAAAGCCTTGGGATATTCTACTACATAGGGACTCTATACAAATGCAACTTGCTGGTATTGTTAAGCATATATTTCCCAATATTCAATAAACACAGATATTTGATAATATTAAGAAAATACTTTGATCTGCAATTCCACGTCTTTTGTACCAAAATTGCTGAAAACACAAAACAAATACTAATTGGATTTTTTTAATTTCAAAAATATACGTTATTCATTTTAAAAAAGATCTTTACATACATACATAGTCAATAGAGCAGTTTGGTTCTGTGCAGTCTTTGCATATGGCTAACAAATAAACCCAAGGCATTTCTTAATTATGCAAGACTATATTTTTTATACATTTGAAGCACCAGGGAGGTCTGATAACTGAACGGACCCCATTGTACTTTGGTCGAAAGACCTTAGACAATGGTCTTTCCCCACTGTGCCTTAGCAGCAGCTGCCCCGAGTTTTAGTGTGTCCTTCAGCAATAGCCCTGGACCTTGGAATGTGCCAGTCTGCAACACTCTGTCAAGCTCAACTCCTCGGCCTCGAAGACCAACAAGTTTTGGACAGACCAAAGAGCATCTTTACCAAGTTGATGGTCCTCAGGTGCAGTTGATGTTTGTCTTGGTGTGCATTTTGGGGAACAGAGCACAGAGTCCTGCATCACTGGAGGTCTGAGATGGACCAGGTCTGGAGGGATATAATGTATAAAGCTTTAGATAAAGGAGGGAAGAATGTACCAATGCTAGCCTCATCCTGATGGCTACATCAAGCTGTGTGTAGACCCTTGGTATGCAAACATCAGTGTCATTACGTACTGAGGTTCTACCTGTCCCTGGTGTTGCAAAGGATGGGACTGGCCTCATTGCCGCGGAGCACTCCAAGTAGTTGGACCATTCCATATCACCTGTCCTCTGTGGAGAAATTTGTAAAGGTAAACACCTTTGTCTACAAGTCCATCAGAAAGTAGTCAACATGTAGCATTCTCCAGATCCTGTGGGAAAAGGGGAGGGTGGAGCATGTCAAGTTGTTCCCTGTCAAAGTCATTTGGTGCAATGCCTCATCACCAGAACCTTTGAACAAGCACCAAGACATTGCTTGGCTGGTGATGAGAAGGGCACATCCTATGAGATCCTTCACGTATGCTCAGACTCTCTCTGCTGCCCTGGAGGCAGCTGAACGGGTTAGAGACTGTCACATATCTCCCCCTTTGCAAAGGAAGTGTCTGGAGAGAGATGCAGTAGTTTTTGTTGAGTTTGGTCCTGAACAGCTCCCTGATGCTGGACTCTGTGCTCTGTGGTCTGTTCCTCAGGATGCACACTGGGACAAAACAAACCTTAATTAGATGATTGAGCTGTAATGCTAGCAGATGAAGTGTTTAAACCTTGACATCTGTAGAGCACAGGGCAGTGACTTTATAACAAAATTATAATTGGGATAATTCAATAAAACTGCAGCATCAACAAAAACATTAACACTTTAATGTTGTATCCTTGTGCAGAATTCCTAAATGTTAGTAGACAGGTAGAAGAATTATTCATGAGAGCGAATGAAAGCCTTTTACCTCAAAAGCTTTAGAATACAAAGAACGAGAGGTTAAAATACAGTTGGACAAAACTCCAGGATCACTGCATTCTGGACACCACCCTTCAGAAAGGTATATTGGCTTTGGAGGGATTGCAGTATAGATTCAACAAAATAATAAAAGGACTTGATAGCACAGATAGACATCTATTATGTCTTTTAGTTTGAGTTTCCAGAATAAAGGAACATAATTTTAAACTTGGAGCTAAACCATTTAGAAATGAAACCAGGAGGCACGTCTTTGTTTTAATACAAAGGGCAGTGAAAGTCTGGAACTCCAAAAGACTGTAGAGGCTGTGTCAGTTTAATTTGTCTACTGCTGGTATATTGAAACTATTTGCTAAGACTTGCATGCATTATTCATCAGCAGCCCAATTCAAATAGAATATCTCCAATGTAATCCTTAGAGATGACAGAACAAATATGAATAAATACTGCCCTAACCACAGTATTCCAGCATATTTTCTGAACTTGTTGAAACAATGGGATGGATTTTATCGCAAGGTCAGAAGTAGTGCTGCGTGATTCTCACAATCAACTTGAATTATCAAAATGGGTCGATGATGGAACATTAATTTTACTTTATGCCTAAAAGATGACACCTCTGATTATGCTAAATGCTCAGCACTGAATAGATTGTGGTCTTACATTATGAGTTTAAGTTCTGGAGTGGGACATCAAACTAAAAGTTGACCTGAGTTGACACAGAACGTAACGTTCAAAAGACGTCATTGATCTTAAATGAGGTCTGTTCATCACTGAACCTACTTCTCGCCTCATTAATTTAAATAGCAGATTTTGCTGTGATAAAGTTCTAACTAATACTGTAATATGTAGTTATCAATTATCAGTAGCATGTATTTTGCACAAAAGGAAATTACTTCATTGTATTAGTTGCATTGTACGCATGGCAATATTTACTTTTAGTTTATCAATCTCCTAGGTTTATCAGAAAGTTGAAGAAACTTTGTTTGATTACATATAGGAAAAGCAGCACTGAATACTACTCAGAAGAGTTTGACCCTAGTCTTAAAAGCCTAGGGATTCTCTGAAAGCTGATGGTTTGGACTGACTGTAAATTATGATACTGCAGAAGGTTTGCAAAGACAAATAGACTTAACTATACATCAAGAAAATGTATTTGTCAACTGAAAGAGAATTTGAACTAGAAGAAGTTAGAAGTCATACTTGCAGAAAGTAGCTAATCCAACATGTTGTTCTGTAAATCCTTCATCACCTTTTTGGTGACAATTACTATAGCCTAAAACCAAGCTAAATCTAAAGAGCTGATTACACATGTAACTTTTGAATACAGATCTCTGCAAGGGAAAGCTATTCAAAAGTTACAGCTTACAAATTGTGGGAATAGAATATCTGTTTGTGGAGACTTCCATCTGACTGCTGAAAGTAAAGGTGGTACAATTAAAAAATGGCTACAAAGCCCATATAAATGTGCACTAACTCCACATAATAAATTTCTTGGAATCAGTTTAAAATTGTATGTTTTGAAAATCCAGGGCAGTTTCCCCCATAACTTTTGTGTTTAATGGTCCAATGATCGATCACTGATCCAGAATTGATCAACTCTGTGGCTTTGTTTATCTAAAACAATAAAAGATTTTACAAGTTATGAAGCAAACATTATAGCAAATGAGAGATAATAGGAACTGCAGATGCTGGAGAATCCGAGGTAACAAGGTGTAGAGCTGGATGAACACAGCAGGCCAAGCAGCATCAGAGGAGCAGGAAAGCTTGACGTTTCGGGCCTAGACCCTTCATCAGAAATGGCTTTATAGCAAATGAATTGATTTCTGTATGAGCAGCCTCCAGAAGCAAAGCAGACTAATTGCTCAGAAGATTCACAATATTGTATACATGCAGCATATTGAATCCTTAAAAATACACTCCTTCAAACACAATGCATACGCATGACATCCCTTTGTTCCAAAATAAAGTTTAACTCTTTACAATAACAACTAAATGTGTTTTCTTTCATGAACTGCAGTTACTGTTCCAAAATTTGTGTATCTTGATGCACTGCAGCTAAATTTTGATCCAGATTAGTTTCTGACCAATCTCTTTCCTCAAGATGTTTCAAGTGGTCCTGATGTTCTTGGCATTTACTGTTTTGTTTCTTAAGAGCCTACAGCTCATTTTGAAGTTTCTGGTTTTAAATCCTGCATGCTTCTGAATCTATCAAAGCTAAATCATAGTCACTAACAGTGAAAGAGTCATCACTTTCTAAGTACAGATATCTTGAATTTTTGTGAAAACATTGGTCGATGTGATGATTTTGTTATTTTTCCTAGGACTGACATTGTAAAACATATATTCCCCAATCTGTAATGCATCATTTATGTTGTCAGATTCTGGTTCACAGGTCAGATCATGTAAATGTCTCTGGTAGCATATCAGATGGTTTTTATTTTAGTTTGACTATGCTCCTTCTTGTGCACCATCAGTATATGGATCTTTGTATCAGAGTGTCAGTGCTCTAGTGCACTGCCTATCCCAATGGCTTTTTCTGCCTCATCCCTTGCAAAATTGATTGAAAGCTGTGTATTTCATGTTTTGCTATGTTTGGGTGTTCTAGTGATTGTGTTAGCCAACAAGTTTGCACAAAGGAATGATATGCTTCGGCAACTTGCAAGGATCAATTCATACTTATATCCATCCTTCAATAACTCTGAGGCTATAAGTAATTGGTTTCACTAGAAAGATTTTTTCTAGAAAACTTCAATGATGGTTGATGTGATCACCAATGTAACCAATCTGTTTGCTAGCTCCCCAGCTGAAAAATCGCATAATGAGTCTTTCCTTTCAGAAACTGCAACCAAGGTAATGTATGAATTCTTTCAACATCTAAGTGACATAAATGATAGTCAAACAATATGGAAGTTTAATCTCTCTCTGAATTAGTTTTCTAATGTGCTCCATGCCTGTTGGGGATCTTTAAGCTCTTTGTCTATAAATCTTATATGTAAGACCTGTGCTGATATTTCTTCCGGATTGCTAAACTAATTTCAATGGCTTCCTTTCTAGCATCAGCCACATCCAAATCTGGAAACTACAGGTTTGAATGACATTTAAACAGCTACAATTCTCTTAGGAGATTTTCTGTATCCTAATTTAGACTAGGAAGATTTGTGGACATTTTGACAATATGTTTTTGTGCTTACCTTGCTTGCTGCGCTCCAGATCAAACCCTGATTGCTAGCCTTTCCCAAGTGAGTTAAACTGGCTTCTTGTTAGGGATTTTGCTTATCAGCAAACTATGCTTTTAGCTCTCTCCAATGATCTAATGAACAAAAACATTGATGGCTGTCTCGTGCATTATTTAAAACTGCTAACCATGTATTTCACCTGTAGATGACCTTGCTTGCTGACTATTCAAACACAATAGTATCATCAGCACAATGTTTCCTACCGCTGTTCACCATGTCGTTCTAATAATAGTTGTTTAATAATCGTTTATCAGGCACTGATTAACACTTTCAGTTAATTTACTTAAAATGGTGAAATACAATACAAGTGATAAAGCAGACATACAGCAAAGCATCTGATTTCTGTATAGTATGGACAGACCAGACCAGACCCCTCAAAATATTTTAAGAAGATAGCCTAGACCTTATCTTTCTTCTTATTTTAAAGGTAGATGTGAAGTGGCTTTTCTAGATGTGATGCAACTGGTCAGACCGCTCAATATTAAGCAAAGCACAATTTATTTAAACACTATAGTTAAAATAAAAACAAAAGAAAGAGGAATTTAGAATTGGAAAACTTAACTGGATGATAGATACAGTACTAATTAACTGTTCCAATATGGTAACATTCCATAAACACACTCCTTGGCAAAAAGGCAAATTCAGATACAGATTCTTACATGCAGTGTCCCAACGTAGGAGGGAAGCAACATCCAGACAGTTTTTAGAGAAAGTCACAATTAGGAATCATTTGCTGAAGCTGCAACTCTTCTGCGACCCAAACAGCTTCACACTGCTACAGCTGAAAACAAAACTAGAAAGCCTGACCTGGAACTTAGATAGAACATAGAATATAGAACAGTACAGCACAGTACAGGCCCTTTGGCCCACGATGTTATGCTGAACTTTTACCCTAAACCTAAGGTCTATCTAACCTCCACCGCTACCTAATACTATCATCCACATGCCTATCTAATAGCTGCTTAAATGCCCCTAATGAGGCCGACTCCACTACCCTCTCCAGCAATGCATTCCACGCCCCTACCATTCTCTGAGTAAATAACCTACCTCTGACGTCTCCCCGATATCTACCTCCTTTCACTTTAAAACTATGTCCCCTCGTAAAAGCTACCTCCACCCTAGGAAAAAGTCTCTGACTGTCTACTCTATCTATACCTCTGATCATTTTGTACACCTCTATCAACACGCCTCTCATCCTTCGTCGTTCTAAAGAGAAAAGCCCTAGCTCTCTCAACCTTTCCTCATAAGACCTTCCCTCCATTCCAGGCAACATCCTGGTAAATCTCCTCTGCATCTTTTCTAATGCTTCCACATCTTTCCTGCAATGAGGTGACCAGAACTGGACAAAATACTTCAGATATGGCCGAACCAGGCTTTTGTATAGCTGGAGCATAACTTCACGGCTCTTGAACTCAATCCCGCTATTAATGAAAGCTAACACACCATATGCCTTCTTAACAACTCTATCCACCTGAGTGGCAGCTTTCAGGGAACTGTGAACATGAGCCCCAAGATCCCTCTGCTCCTCCACACTGTCAAGAATCTTTCCGTTAACCCTGTTTTCTGCTTTCAAGTTTGTCCTTCAAAAATGAATCACCTCTCACTTTTCAGTGTTAAACTCCACCTGCCACTTCTCAGCACAGCTCTGTATCCTATCAATGTCCCTTTGTAACCTAGAACAGCCCTCCGCACTGTCCACAATGTGACCCACCTTCGTATCATCCACGAACTTGCTAATCCACCCTTCCACTCCTTCATTGAATCATTTACAAAAATCACAAATAGAAGAGGACCCAGAACAGATCCTTGTGGTACACCACTCGTAACTAAGCACCATGTTGAATATTTTTCGTCCACTACCACCCTTTGCCTTCTAAGGGTCAGCCAATTCTGAATCCACTCTGCCACATTTCCCCCCTATCCCATACCTCCTTACCTTCTGCATGAGCCTACCGTGGGGAACCTTATCAAATGCCTTAGTTAAATCCATGTATACCACATCCACTGCTCCACCTTCATCCACGTGTTTGGTCACCTCTTCAAAGAATTCAGTAAGGTTTGTGAGGCATGACCTACCCCTCACAAATCCATGCTGACTATCATGAATCAAACTATGCCTTTCCAAGTGATCATAAATCCTGTCTCTCAGAGCCCTTTCCAATAATTTGCCCACCACTGACGTAAGACTAACTGGCCTGTAATTTCCGGGGTTGTCCCTGTTCCCTTTTTTGAACAAAGGAATGACGTTTGCCTCTTTCCAATCTTCCGGCACTATACTCGTGGACAGTGAGGACAAAAAGATCATCGCCAAAGGCCCTGAGATCTCTTCCCTCGCTTCCCATAGAATCCTTGGATAAATCCCATCAGGCCCCCCCTTCCTCAGAACTCCTAGCACATCTTCTTTACTAACATCAACCTCCTCTAGCCTACCCGCCTGTTTCACACTGTCCTCCTCTACAACTATGTCGCTCTCAGTTGTGAATACTGAAGAAAAGTATTCATTAAGGACCTCTCCTATCTCTTTGGGCTCTGTGCACAAATTCCCTTTACAATTCTTGATCGGCCCTACTCGTTCTCTGGTCATTCCCTTGTTCTGCACAAATGTTAAAAAGCCTTGGAGTTTTCCTTGATCCTATCTGTCAAGCTTTTCTCATGCCCCCTTATAGCTCTCCTAAGCCCTTTCTTCAGCCACTTCCTGGCTAACTTGTATCCCTCTAGAGCTTTTTCCATTCCTCTTTTCCTAAACTTTACATAAGCATCCTCCTTCCTCTTAACCAGTCGTTCGACCTCTCTTGAGAACCATGGCTCCCTCACTCAACCGCATCTCCCCTGCCTGCTAGGGACAAACATATTGAGCACATGTCGTATGCATTCCTTAAACAATCTCCACATTTCTGTGGTCCTCTTCCCTGACAGCATCTGTTCCCAATTTATGTTACCCAGTTCTTGCCTAACTAAATTGTAATTACCCTTCCCCCAATTATAAACCTTACCCTGCTGTATGTACCTATCCTTTTCCATGACTATTGTGAAAGAAACAGAGTTATGATCGCTACCGCCAAAATGCTCTCCTACCAACAGGTCTAACACTTGGCCCAGTTCGTTGCCAAGCACTGAATCCAAAGTGGCCTCTCCTCGTGTTGGTCTGTCTACATACTGTGTCAGGAATCCTTCCTGAACGCACAGGACAAAATCTGCTCCATCTAAACTATTACAACGAAAATGTTTCCAATCAATATTTGGAAAGTTGAAGTCACCCATGACTCCAGCCCTGTGACATCTGCACCTTTCCAGTATCTGCCTCCCAATCCGTTCCTCTACTTCTCTGCAACTATTAGGGGGTCTGTAAAAAAACCCCAACAAAGTGACTGCTCCTTTCTTGTTCTTGACCTCAACCCAAACTGACTTTGTAGACATATCATTCTCAAACTGCCTTTCAGTAGCTGCTATACTCGCCCTGACTAGCAATGCTATTCACCCACCTCTTTTTCCACCCTCCCTATTTCTTTTAAAGCATCTAAATCTCGCAACTTCCAACAACTATTCCTCTCCCTAAGTTACCCAAGTTTCCGTAATGGCCACAACATCATAGTTCCAAGTAACGACCCATGCTCTAAGTTCATCCGCTTTATTTCTGATACTTCTGGCATTGAAGTATACACACCTCAAACCATCTCGGTGTTCGCAATTACGCTCCATCAACCGCATTTCTTTATAAACCACCTCGCTCCCTGTTGTGTCTTTTGGAAGGCCGAATACCTCATCCACTGAATTATAAATCCAGTTCCCCACCCTCTGCCAAACTAGTTTAAACCATCCCGTACAGCTCTAGCAAACTTCCCTCCCAGGATATTTGTGACCTTCCAGTTCAGGTGCAATCCGCCCTTACTGTACAGGTCCCACCTTCCCCAGAATGTGCTCCAATTATCCATGTAATGGAAGCCCTTCCTCCTACACCAGCCCTGTAGCCACGTGTTTAGCAGCACTCTCTCCCTATTTCTTACCTCGTTATCACGTGGCACTGGTAGTAATCCAGAGATAACTACCCTGTTTGTCCTGAACTTCATCTTCCAACCTAACTCCCTGTACTCGTTTCTCACATTCTCTGTCCTTTTTCTACCAATGTCATTGGTCCCGATGTGTACCATGACTGCTGGTTGCTCACCCTCCCCTTTAAGGATCTTAAAGACACAATCCGAGACATCACGGACCCTGGCACCCAGGAGGCAACGTACCATTCTTTTCATCTCATTCGCGTCCACAGAACCACCTGTCTGTGCCTCTTACGACTGAATCCCCCAACACAATTGCTCTCCTATTCTCTCCCCTTCCCCTCTGTGCCACAGGGCCAGGTTCAGTGCCAGAGCCCTGTCCGCTATGGCCTTTCTCTGGCAGGTCTTCCCCCACAACTGTATCCAAAATAGTACACTTATTATTGAGGGGAACGGCCACAGGGGATCCCTGCACTGTCTGTCTATTCCCTTTCCCCTTCCTGACAGTCACCTAGCAACTTTTTTCCTGTGCCTTGGGTGTGACCACCTCCCTGTAACTCCTCTATATCACCCCCTCAGCCCCCCGAATGATCCGGAGTTCATCCAGCTCCAGCTCCAGTTCCCTAATGCAGTTTTTGAGGAGCTGGAGTCGGGTGCACTTCTTGCAGGTGAAGTCAGAGGGGACACCAGCAGTGACCCTTACCTCCCACATCCTGCAAGAAGAGCGTGCAACTACCCTAGCTTCCATTCCCTCTACTCTAGATTTCCAGAAGAAGAATAAACAAAAAGCCTTACCTTACGGAACCTCCACACGTGTAGAGTTTTGGGTTTAGCCAATGCCCGAATTTATCTGTTTCTTCCTGGCATGCGTTCCCACCACACACCCACCACTGAAAACAAGAGGGCCGCTTGCTGCACAAGGTAAGTTTTTATACGGGGAGAAACAAAAACCGCCTTACCTTCCCATTGGCACTCAAGCTGACGCTGCTGCTGCTGAAAACAAGAGGAAGAACTGGCCACTCCCCTTCCATTGCTACAACTGCTTTAAAATAAAACCTAAAGGCCTCTTAACCTATTGACTTCGGCTGGAACATGTAGACAGTTCAGCATCTCTGTCTTTACAACCTGTCTTCAAATAAAAACCCAGGACAAAGTAACCTTTTTAATGTGACAGCATTGCCACAGCATGCCCAGCTTCCAAACCCAAAGCAGAGTAACACTTGCAGCATGGTATGTACACAATACCCAGAATCTTTAAAGGTATTTTCTCTTCAAGGCAAAGTGCATATATGGAGTGTTAGAGGCTGAGGGGTGATCTTATAGATATTTATAAAATCATGTTGGGCATAGATAAGGTGAATAACTATGGTCTTTTTTCAAGGGTAGGCGAGTCCAAAACTAGAGGCCATAGGTTTAAGGTGAGAGGAGAAAGATTTAAAAGGGACCTGAAGGGCAACTTTTTCACACAGAGGACAGTGCAAGTATGAAATGAGCTGCCAGGGGAAGTGGTACACAAGGGTACAATTACAACATTTAAAAGACATTTGGACAGGTATGTGTATAGGGAAGGTTTCGAGGGATATGGGCGAAAAGCAGGCAAATAGGAATGTTCAGTTTAGGATACCCAGCTGGCATGGATCAGTTGGACTGAAGGGCCTGTTTCCATGCTGTATGACTCTATAATTTTAAGACATACAGTAGAAATGGTCCAACCGGAGCTCCTCCGCTCCTCTGTTTCCTTCTTTTTGTTTCTTTTTCTTTACCCCCTTTGGTCTCTCAGTAGCTCCCAGCCTGGTCTCTCAATAGTGTGTGGCAAGTCCCTGGCCTGGTCTCTTGGCAGCATGGTGGCTCTCAGCCTGGTCTGTCGGCAGCTCCTGGTGAGCCCAGGCCTAGTCTCTCAGCGGCTTTCAGCCTGGTCTCTTGGTAGTGTGTCGGCTGGTCTCTCGGCGGCTCATGGCGCTGTCTCGGCTCGGCGTGTAAGTAGATCATCCCTGGGCATATTCCCCAGGGCACTGGGGGAGATCAGAGAGGTGGCAGTTTTAGCAGCAGCGGTGGTATCTGCAGCCACGCTGTCGAGAACAGACAGCAGAGCGAGGTAAGCGGAGATCTCATCAAAAATGGCTGAACTTTTAACTTATTCCTTTAATTTCCTAGTTTAAACTACGAAAGACTTTAATATAAACTATTACCTATTTCTTTACATTTCAACTATATTCTATGAAGTAATGTTTCACTTTTTAACTCTTGTTTCTCTTACGACTTTGTACCTAAGTTTTTTTTCATACCGAGGTACCTTGGTACTGAAGATGGTGTCATGTATGGCGGCATTATAAACTTTTCACTGTATTCCTGTACCTCTGTACTTGAATACAAGTGACAATAAAATCAAAAAATTGGTATTGCAATGCATTATTAAGCAAAGCCTGCTGTTTTCGATATGCATGATGTTTACATGTAGCTCAAAGTCCGCGGCCATGTGGCTGTTTGCCTGAGAAAAATCAGAAAAATATGAGAGACTAATAACATTTAAAGTTGGTCTGTTCTATTAAAAACCAACTTGTGACATGGCTGAAACTATTGAAGGTGATGGGATGGTCATACTTGGTCCTCCTTCTCGAATAAAACTGCATCCTCATTCCACAGAGAGATAGTAAGAACCGCAGATGCTGGAGTCAGAGATAACACAGTGTGGAGCTGGAGGAACACAGCAGACCAGGCAGCATCAGAGGAGCAGGAAAGCTGACATTTCAGGACCCTTTTTTTTTTCTGATGAAGAGTCCTGACCCAAAACGTCAGCTTTCCTGCTCCTCTGATGCTGCCTGACCTGCTGTGTTTCTTCAGCTCCACACTGTGTTATCTCTTCATTCCACAATCAATTCTGATCTACTGGTCTGAGCAAACAATTCTTACTTCTGTCCTCCTCTTTCTGGAATGCTACCTGGTGCATTTCATCTGCAATTCTTCTGACACTTTATGCCAGGTTCAGAATTTCCAGTTTGCAGGCTCCAGCCACCTCCTCTTTACCATGGACATGCAATCCCTTTACATGTCCGTTCTCCCACTACGATGTTCTCAGAGCTCCCTGCTTCTTCCTGAAACAAAGACCTGAACCCTCTACATCCACTATCAGCCTCCTCTCCCTGGCAAAGCTCGTTCTCACCCTGGACAAATTTTCTTTTAACTCCCCTCATTTTCTTCAGGTCAGAAGGGTGGCTATGGGTGCGTACATGGGCTCCAGTCATGCCTGTCTCCTTGTGGGATATGTGGAACATTCGTTTATCCAGTCCTTTTCTGGCCCCCACCGACAACTCTTTCTCTGATGTATCAATAATTTCATCAGTGCTGCCTCCTTCTCTCATCCAGAATTGGAAAAGTTTATCGATTTGGCTTCCATTTTCCACCCCGCTCTCACCTTCACCAAGGCCATCTCTGACTCCTCCCTTCCCTTCCTCAACACCTCTGTTTTCATTTCTGGGAATAGAATGGCCACCAATATCCACTTTTAAACCTACTGACTCCCACAGCTACTTGGACTATGCATCCTCGCACCCTGCTTGCTGTAAAGACTCCATTCCATTCTCCACATTCCTATGTCTCCATCACATTTGTGTCAATGGGCCAACTTTGATAAGGGACCCTCTGAAATGTTAACCTTCTTCCTCAGCTGAGGTTTCCCTAGCACTCTTGTCAACAGGGCTGTCAACCAGGTCTGACCCATCTCCTTCACTTCAGCCCTCACCCCCTCCCTTCCCTCCTGCAACAGCGATAGAGTCACCCTTGTCCTTACCTACCACCCCATCAGCATCCACATCCAGAGGATCATTAGCTATCATTTCCGCCACCTGCAGTGAGATGCCACCACTAAACACACATTCCCCTTCCCTTCCTTGTCAACCTTCTGCAGGAACCATTCCTTTCAGGACGCCATGGTCTACTCTTCCTTCATTCCCAGCAACACGCCCGCTTCAACCGCAGAAGGTGTAAAACTTCTCTGTTTACTTTCTCCCTCCCCAGTATCCAAGGGTCCAAGCATACCTCCAGGTGAAGCAGCACTTTAGCTGCACTTTATATAATCTGGTCTACTGTATTTTCTGCTCACAGTGTGGTCTCCTATACATTGGGGAAATGAAGTGTAGACTGGATGACTACATTGCAGAACACCTATGTTCTGTTCGCAGAAATGATCCTGAGCTTCCAGTTGCATGCCATTTCAACACATCACCCTGTTGCTTGGACAACAATCACTGTCTCAGGCCTGCTGCAGTGCTCCAGCAAAGTTTAGCCCAAGCTGGAAGAACAGCACCTCATTTGTCGCTTGGGGACCCTGAAGCCCTCCAGACTCAATATCGAGTTCAATAACTTTGGGGCTTGAGCACTCCCATGTCCTTACCTCAACCCCCACACACCAGGACTTGTTATCACATAATCTGATATTACACACTACCTATTGTTAGCCATTAACAGTCCCCATTAACAGCTATTCACCCTCCTAGCCAGATCATTATCCACTTCTTTGTCTGTCCAACCGCTCTTCTCTCTACTTGAGCTCTATTCCCATCTATCGTTTAGTCTTTACCCTCTCCCCCCCGCCCCACCCAACCTTTTGCATATAAACTGATGTTTTCCAAGCTACCATCAGGTCTGAGGAAGGGTCACTCGACCCAAAATGTTAACACTGACTTCTCTCAGTAGATGCTGCCAGAACTGCTGAGCTTTTCCAGCAATTTCTATTTTTGACATTGTGCCTTTCTCATTTCCACCATCCAAGAATAATCAATCAGCCAAGCAGTGGAGCTAGTGAGAAAAAAAAACAGGATGAAGGAGCTCATGATACAGAAACTTCTGTTTCTTGATCTTGCACTTGTAGCCACCTGTCTAGATATTGACGTCACGCATCCCTAAGAGAATAGCATACAGGAAGGATCTGCACTTGAGATAAACTGGGCAAAAGTGGTGTGTACAGCTACTGCAAAATAAAAGGTTTTGCCATTTGCCATTTTGCCGGACAGCAGGTCACATGGACATTACATTGGAGTTCTGCTGCAAAGAGCATGGTTAAGATAGTGCTTTCTATCCATTGGCAGACCTATTTCAAACTGTTTTTGTCTATGATGAGATTTAGCAGTCTACAGTTGGGCCTTCTCGGTCAAGTTCTGAGGAAGGGTCACCAGACCCAAAACATTAAGTCTGATTTTCCTTCACAGATGCTGTCAGATCTGCTGAGCTTTTCCAGTGACTTCTGCTTTGTTTTTCCTTTTAGGTCAAGTGTTGGGTCAAGGTGCTCCTGCTGTCTGCAATTTTGCCTTCTGTATTTCAGCTGTCTTTCATTAGGTAAAGTACAACCACTGGGGCACAACTATGTCAGAACTCTAGATGCAGCAAAGAAACATGGAAGTCAGATACTAACGGAAAGCATAAAGGTGCGTAGTTGATTTTTTTTAGATGCTTGGAATCATAAAATTTGATTGGAATGGGTGTTTTGTGGTGGCTTGTATTTCTGACCAGCACTCTGGCCAAGACAATGCTGCAATGAGGGGATAGGTAAGTAAGGCAGGAGACTGCAGTTGAATATGGAATTGCTTTTCCACTCACTGGTCCCACTGTCAGATGAACTGATCACAGATATCCCACTTGGAAAAGGGTTCTGTTGATTACCTCCAACTCAGCCACTTCTTTCTACTACTCTTCCTCCTTTTCCTATTCTCCTCTCCCATTCTTGGTCCTTTTACCCCTCTTGCCTCATCTGTCCCTTCCTCCTTCTGCTGCTGTTGAGGATGTTCACAAGATATCTCATGACAAAGGCAATATCCTCACATTGCTGATGTTTGCAGACCACAGCAGACCATGATGAATTGTGACACAATCTGTGGTGAGCACTGCGAGACTCTAACAGAATAGTCCAGGTTGTTGTTTAAGCATCTTAATGGTCTGATCAATCTCATTTTGTGTGACACCTTGGCTGTCATTATCTGCATGGCTGCCACCTTGCTTGGTTTTGCAACAAAGCCCAATGGAGAAGAGAAAATAGGGTTGACATTTTGAATCCAATGGTCCTTCTCCAGAACTGATAGCAGCTAGGAGGAAATGGTGTTTATGCTGATGACAGGGGAAGGGTGGAAGGAGTGAGCAGACAAAGATTGAAAAGTAAATCCTATCAGTGAGAGGAGCAGAACTTATTCACGTGGGCATACCTGGAAGAGATGTGGCAGTGAATCATGTTTTGCTTTCTTCTTTCCGCTAAGCAAAAACAAAATATACCCATCTCATTTTACAAAGGGAGTTTGAGCAATCTCCCTTTCACAACAGTAGATAATGAACTGAAAAATGTTGGAAAGAGCACAAATCCATCTTGGAATGAATTGAACCAAGAAGTGTTGTGGGCAGAATCACCTTCCTGGTACTGACAATATAATTCTTTCCTTGCTCTGAGCTGTAGTTCTACCAGATTTCAGCGCACACCTCCAGTGAAGGTCATTCTCTACTAGGAGACATTACCTGCATAGTTCCTCAGTAAGTATGATGAAAGAGAAATGTTTCCTGAGAATCCTGGGCATTTCATTACTGTCTCCTCCTTCTTCAATTAGCTTGTCCCTCCCTATGTTACCTCTGCTCATTCTGCCTTTCTTGTGAGGAAAATAAGCTGTTGCACCCATGGCTAGAAATACATGATTGAAGTCAGAAACATGGCTTTCATCAGCCTTTGTAGATTTTGGGAACCCCCCATTAGTAGCAAATCCCTTCTAGTAACTAAGCAGCAGCTAATTGAAATCAATCAGTCACTAACATGAAAGTAGTTAGTGATTACTTTCAATAGCTTTGCTCATTGAAGAGCCCTTGCGGTAGAGTGATGGCATCCCTATCTTTGAGCCAGGAGGCCTGGGTTAAAGTGCCACTTGCTCCAGAAGTGTGTAATAACATCTCTGAACAATTGATTAGAAAATATCAGTAGTTTTGCTGGATGGTTCTTAGGGCCGATCAATAAATGTTCAGCTCTGCAAGATTAAGAATGAGCATTCAGGTTGAAAATCGTATACCTGGTGTCAAACGTATTACAGGCTAACTGAAATCACCATCTACCTATCTGGTGCAATTCTGGTGCATGGTTGCTCTCCCTGTGCTAATGACCTTCACAAATTGGCATCCAGAATGGGCAACATTGAGAGTATGCATGTCATTTGCATTGGGAATGGAATCAGTAGTTCCCACATAAAAACTTTGCAGCTCAACTTTGCAACCATGGTCCTTTAAAATTTGTGGGCTGTATGAATCTTGTCTTGTTTGAAATATAGAAAAAAAAATGACCTGTAAGGAAATCAAGTCAGTGTTTAGCTCTTGTAAATTTTAATGTTGGATTAATTGCAAGTAAATTGACATATAAGAATTTAACATGGGTTTAAGGAGAACAACAATGTAGATTGTTACAGTTTAAGTTACAGATAAAATCTACTGGGAGGCAGTTTCAATCATTATGTTGCAGGCATGTTAGACATCCCCTTAGGCAAATCAATTCAAATTCTAGCTTCAACTGACATCCAGTGTTGGACCTCCTCCAGAGAATGCATTTGCAAACCTGAATCATTTTTTCTGAGGATGAGGTCAAGAATAGTTGGGAACAGATATCTCTGTTCAATGCTTATATCTTTTAGCCAGAGAAATGTATTGACTTTTCTTAGAGAAATGTTTCCTGACCAAGGGTAATATCATAGACATGACAGTGTATAATGGAAATAGATGAACAATTTTAACATTTTAAAACTAATTTTATATATCTGTGCTAAAAAATTCTAATATTATTCGAGTATATGGTGACATTTATAGTTCAGTGCTCGCTTGATACTGTATAGTGATGGCGAAAGTGTTTGCTTATGGATGAATAAGATTAAGGATGATCAAACTTTAACAATTTACAAAGAATTCTTCTTTTAAAAGTATGTATATTTTTGTTCACATATTTTATAATGTCTTTTCATTCAGTTAATACCAATCTAAGGAGCAGTAGCACAGTGGTTATATTGCTTCATAATCCAGAGACTTAGAACTTAGATCTTTCAAATACTGGCAAAGGATAACCAAAAGGTTGATAAAGAAGAAAGATTTTGAATACATGACTGAATTTTTAAGAAATGGAAAAAAAAAACAGAATGTCAGAGTCTCTAAAAATATGTAGAAAGGAGGAGTGTGGTGAAAGTAAACATAGGTCACTTAGTTGTTGAGACACAAGAAATTATGATGGGAAGTAAAGGTATAGTAGACGCATCAGTCAAATAGTGTGTCTATCTTTGAAGTACAAGATGTAAAAAAGTACCAGAAATGAAAAGGAACCAAGGGTCTAATGAGACTAAGGAGCTTGAAGTAATTATTATGAAGAAAGGAAAAGTACTGGGAAAATTAATAGGACTGAAGGTTGACTAATCACCCACAACTATCAACGTACATTCCGAGTTGCTAAAAGATGTAGTTATAGAGATAATTAATGTCAGGAATGAATGAATGCAATCTTTCCACATTTTTTAGATTCCGGAATGTGTTAATGGATTCACAGGTAGCAAATACAATAATCCCATTTGAGGAAGTGTTATGAAGATGTGTTATCTAGAATGTTAATTTATAGTAAAACTTTATAGATATCATGCAATATATAAAGAACACTTTCAAAGCAAAGGACACTAGCCAACAGATATAAGTGGTGTGATGGTGAAGAACACAAATTGCCTTTTGGAAGAGGCTATGAAGAACTCAGAGAGGCCAAATGACCGAGCTCTTGCAGTGTTGAAAAAATGGATTTGAACTAATAGCCTTAGAGATAGACTGTCACAGACAGAAGGGAAATGGCATCATCTTCCCCTCCACCAGCTCTTGCTTTGAAATGTGTCTCATCAATGTTGAGCTGCTGATTTGAAGGTGGTTCTAGAGGTCCTCAATGTTGCAACCTGTCATTTATTAAGAGAGGATTCTGAGTCAAATCTATTGCCTCCAAGATAAGACAACTAACCTAGTCACATCTGCAAAGTAACTGTTCCAGTAAGAACCTCCAGCACTACCAGCTACTGCAGGGGAACTAGCCCTTCAGCTGGAAAGAAACCTTTGGAAAATTGGTGACTGCTTTACTTCACTGACCTTAATTGTTACTTGGTCAAATTTTAAGATTTGATACTCAGCAGTTTTTCCATTTTTTTAGGGCGTGTGTGTGTGCGTGTGCGTGTGCGTGTGCGTGTGTGTGTGTGTGTGTGTGCGCGCGCGCGTGTGTGTTGTTGCACAAGTGCACTTCGATATGTTTGAAGTAGCGTCTCTGGACCTGAAACATTAACTTTGCTTTCTATCCACAAATGCTGCCAGAACTGCAGAGATTTTCCAGCAATTTATGATTTGTTTTATCTAAAATTAAGTCATGTTTGACAAATCTATTGGAACTGTTTTGAGGATGTAATGAGCAGATAAAGAGAAAGCGATGAATATATGTATTTTAATTTTCAAGTCACATTTGATAAGGTTACAGAAGATAAGATGTCATGAAGTAGCAAGTAATATGGTATCACAGATAGAGACTTTTTCAAGAAGAATTGAGAGAGTAGAGATAAACAGATAATTTTCAAGTTGGCGAGCAGTCAGTAGAGTTCTGTAATCATTGTTAATATTCAATAACACCACCATTACTGAATTCCTAATTCCTCCATTCTGTGTATTACCATTGAACAGAAATTGAATAAGACCAGTTACATAAATATTCTGGCTACAACAGCAGATTAGAGGCTAGGAATTTTGAAGTAAGTAACTCACCTCCTGTCTTCTCAGTGCCTATCTATCATCTAGAAGAAACAAGTCAGGACTGTTATGGAATACTTTCAACATACCTGGATAAGTGTGACTACAACAATACTTAAGAACTTACGACCATCCAGGACAAAGCAGCCCAGTTGAGTGGCACCTCATCCAGCATATTGAACATTCACTACCTTGGCTGCTGAAGCTACATGGGCAGCAAATGTGTACCATCTACAGGATTCACTGCAGTAACTGACCAAGACTCATTTGACAGCACCCTCCAAACTCTTGCCTCTACCAAAAAGGATAAGGGCAGTAGATGCACAAGAAAACCATGAACAGAAACAGATATTGCTGGGAAAGCTCAGCAGATCTGGCAGCATCTGTGAAGAAAAGATAAGAGTTAACATTTCAGGACCGGTGACCCTTCATGCATAGGGACACCACCATTGTTTTTTCACTGTTGCTGGGTCAAAATCATGGAATTCCCTTTCCAACAACACTGTGATAGCTCTGCACCTAAGGAATATTACAATTCAGAAAGACAACTCATCACCATCATCCACAGGGAAATTAAGAATGCATAATAAATGCTGTCCACATGCCATGAGTGAATAAAAGAAAAACTCAATCTTGGATATGAGCTGTTTGTAATTAAATCACTGACTTAAACAGAGACACCAAGAGTAATACATTCAAGACACGAATGATACTAAGAAAGTTGTGAGAAGGACATAAAGAGCAAGAATCCACATTAAGGTTTGGCTGAGAGCCCAGCCATCCATTAGCCTGTTGAAATAGCTAGGCTCAAGGCAAAAAGAAGTTGTTAGATAGACAATTCTTTCTGTTAGATGTGTTTCATCAATTGCCCCCCATGCAGTAAGAGCAGTTTCTAAAATAAAGTTATGAATGCATTTCTTTTTAAAAATGCTTTTCTATATGTACCACCATTACCATATGGCTCATTGCTTCAATATACAATGCACAATGTTCCAGACAACACTATCACGATCCTATTCTGCCCCACTGCCAGGACAGACCCAGCAGAGATGGAGGCACAGTGGTACACAGTTGGGAGGGAATTGCCCTGGGAGTCCTCAACATTGTTTCCAGATCACATGAACTTTTATATTGTCGGGTTAAAGAAACCTCCTGCTGATGATAACATCCACCCCAACCCTACTGCCTTTGGCTGATGAATCAGTACACCTCCATGTTGACCACTACTTGAAAGAAATATTGAGGATGGAAGGGGCATGCAATGTACTTTGCATTGGGAACTTCAATGCCCAACAATAAAAGTGGCTCAGCAGCAGCACTACTAATCAAGGTAGTCAAGTCCGAAAGGACATAACTGCTAGACTGGATTTATGGCAGGTACTGAGGGAAACAAGGGGAAAAATCACACTTGATCTCATACTCATCAATCTACCTGTCGCAGATGCACCTGTCCATGATTATATCAGTAAAAGTGACCACTATATAGTCCTTGTGGAGATGAAGTCCCAGCTTCATAATGAGGATAACTTCCATTGTGTTGTGTGGCACTACCACCATAATAAATGGATTGATCTCACACAGATCCAGCAACTACAAGACTAGGCATCCATGAGGTGCAGCGTGCTATTAGCAGCAGAATTACGATCCAACGCAATCTACAACTTCATGACCTCGCATGTATCCCACTTGACCATTATCACCAAGCCAGGTGATCAACCCTGGTTCAGTGAAGATTGCAAAAGCGCATGTGAGGAGCATCTCCAGAAAAACTGGAAGTGAGGTTTATACCTGGTGAAGCTAGAATGCATGACTACTTGTGTACCAAATAATACAAGTAGCAAGTGACTAAAGTTAAGTGATTCCACAACCAACAGATGAGATCTAAGCTCAGCAGTCCTGACACATCAAATCACAAATGGTAGTGGGCAATTTAACAACTCTCAGGAGGAGAAGGCTTACAATTACCCTCATCCTCAATGACAAGGGTGCCTAGCACATCATTGCATAAGGATAAGGCTGGAGTATTTGCAGCAATCTTCAGTGAGATGTGCTGAATAGATGATCTATCTTGGCTTCCTCCTGAGGTCACCAACTTCAAAGTAACAGTCTTCAACCAAGTCAGTTCAATCCAGGCATTATCAAGAAATGGCTAACAGTACTGGATGCTGAAAAGGCTATAGCACTTGTTAATATTCTGGCAATAGTACTGAAGATGTATTCACCAGAACTTGCTGCACCTTTTAGCCAAACTTTTCCAGTAAAGCTACAATACTGGCATCTACCTGGCAGTGAGGAAAATTGCTCAGGTGCGTCCTCTGCATAAAAAACAGACAAATCCAACCTGATCAATTACTCCACTCCACCCCTCTGCCCCAAAACAGTCTACTCTTGATCATCAATAAGTGATGGAAGGTGTTATCAATAGTGCAACCATTGTTGCTTGTTGAATCCCACAATTGAAATGAGCCCCTTCTCCCCACACCTGACTCAAAGTGCACTACAAATTTACTGAAGTGTTTTCTAGCATGAGAGGACTGTTCAGTGATGAAATATTGACTATATTGCCCTTCATTCCCTGAATTTTAAGATTGAAAAGCTACTTCATTGGCTTATCTGAAATTATTGAGAGGTTTGATAGAGTAGATGGTGGGTAGATATTGAGTCTGGAACTAAACGCACCATCCCAGAATATGAGGTTGTCCATTTAGGACAAAGAAAAGGGAAAATGTCTTCATTGTGGATTTTTGGAATTGTGTACCCCAGATATCTCCAGGCACTCAAACGTGTTAAAAATACTCAGCACGTAGATAAATAGATTATTTAGATTCTAATGGAATCTAGGCATTGGGGCATAGTGATAGAAACTGGAAGAAAGATAGAAGCTCAGCTATGATTGTTAATGAATGGCAGGAGAGTGAGCTAGAAGTCCAGATGGTCTACTCCTGATCCTATTTCTTATTCTTATGACTGATATATGGCATATATTCATATCACACAAGACACAGACAATGACCATCTTCATAAAGAGACAACCAAACAACCTTGCTTCATTATTGTATAGCATTACTATTGCCAAATCCTGGACACCAAAGTCCTGAGGCCACTATGGATCAAAATCAAAACCAGCTATGTATTTTTCTTATTTTATTCATTCATGGGATGTATGTACACTGACTCATCAACAATTTATTGCCCATCTCTCATTGTGCCCAGAGGGCAATTAAAACTCAACCACTTTGCTGTGAGTCTTCAGTCAGACCCTAATGGATATTTAAATCAAATGAATACATACAACAAAGAACAATGGTTATGTGATTGCAATTAGGTGAGGATTTTAGTAAATTCTAGATTTATATTTAATTCATATTTCACCAACTGTCGTGGTAGGATTTGATTCATGTTCCTGGGGCATCTGCCTGGGATTCTGAATTACCAGTCCAGTGACATTAAGTTACTGTTCACTGTCTACAATATATAACTGCAGCAATTTGCTGTGAACTCTTCCACAATCTCCCAAACCCTAGACATGGGCTATCATGAGGGACAAGGAGAGCTGGCATATTGGAGCACCACCACTTCCGATTCCCATCCAAATCATATACTATCCTGAGCTGGAAATAGATCACATGAACATACAAGTTAGGATTGGGGTAGCCAATTTGCCCTTCAAGCCTGCTTCACCACTTCATTAGATCATGTCTGATCTGATCTTAACCCTAACTTCACATTCCTGCCTATCCAATAAACTCTCATCCCTTTCTTATCAAGAATCTACGCCTGCCTTAAAAAAAGAAACATAGAACTGTATTCAGTATCTTTTGAGGAAGAGACCTGCAAAAACTCAGAAGCCTCTAAGAGAAACAACATTCTCCTTATCTCTGTCTTAAACGTCTTATTTCTTAAAGGTGACCACAAGGTCACTGCCACAACTCTGCCACCAGGGGAAATATCCACTCCTTACCGAATGTGTAAAGAACACACTAAGGACCCTAAATGTTTCAATCACATTGCCTCTTGCTTCTAAACTCCATCAGTTACAATCCTGTCCAGCTTTTCCTCATAAGACAATGCACTCATTCTAGGTAACAAGCTGTGGGGCTGGATGAACACAGCAGGTCAAGCAGCATCAAAGGAGCAGGAAAGCTTGATGTTTCGGGCCTAGACCCTTCATCAGAAATGGGGGAGGGGAAGAGGGTTCTGAAATAAATAGCAAGAGAGGGGGAGGCGGATAGAGGATGGATAGAGGAGAGGATAGGTGGAGAGGAGGAAGACAAGTTGAAGAGGCGGGGATGGAGCCAGTAAAGGTGGGTGTAGGTGGGGGTTAGGGAGGAGATAGGTCAGTCCAGGGAGGACGGACAGGTCAAGGGGGCGGGATGATGTTAGTAGATAGGAGATGGGGGTGGGGCTTGAGGTGGGAGGAGGGGATAGGTGAGAGGATAAACAGGTTAGGGAGGTGGAGATGAGCTGGGCTGGTTTTGGGATGTGGTTGGGGGAGGGGAGATGTTGAAGCTTGTGAAATCCACATTGATACCATTGGGCTGCAGGGTTCCCAGGCTGAATATGATTTGCTGTTCCTGCAGCCTTTGGGTGGCATCACTGTGGCATTGCAGGAGGCCCAGGATGGACATGTCGTCTGAGGAATGGGAGGGGGAGTTGAAATGGTTCGCGACAGGGAGGTGCAGTTGTTTGTTGCGAACTGAGCGCAGGTGTTCTGCAAAGCGGTCCCCAAGCCTCCGCTTGGTTTCCCTGATGTAGAGGAAGCCACAACGGGTACAGCGGATGCAGTATACCACATTGGCAGATGTGCAGGTGAACTTCTGCCTGATGTGGAAAGTCTTCTTGGGGCCTGGGATTGGGGTGAGGGAGGAGGTGTGGGGGCAGGTGTAGCACCTCTTGCATTGCCTCCACAGCCAGCAGCTCCAGAGGAGACAGCAGCACTGAGCCCTGCCGAATCTTCACCATCCCCCAGACCTCCCCCTTACTGAGGACGAACAGTCAGTCCTCAGTAAAGGGCTCACCTTTGCCCCCTCCACCCACATATCAACGAATACCGCTCATGCTTGGATATTGAGCAGTTTTTCTGCTCAATAAATGGGGAAAACTAATTAATATATGAAATTTAAATGCTTAAAAACACACAAACTAAATACTGTTGGATTTCTCCCTGTGCCACCCTACAATTAACGATTAGGAGAGGATGACTTCAGTCTCCACTCCAAACACCATTTTCTAGTTATGACCTTATCCCTTCCCTAACAACTGTCTGAAGTTAAATCAATCTGTTCAAGACTTGCAAATTCATAGTTTCACCAGTAATGCCTTTGCTTATTTTCATCTTCATAACATTGCAAGACATTTCCCCTATCTCGACTCGCTTGCTTTTGAATTCCAAATTTATACCTTTGTTACCTCAAGACTGGCTGGTCTCTGATATTCTATCCACTGTGAACTTGAGGACATTCAAAACTCTACTCGCCATGTCTTATCTTGCACCAAGTAATGCATCTCTTTCACCACTATGTTTGTTGAACTACATTGGCCAGCAGTAAATTACGTTTTGATTTTAAAATTCTTACCCTTGTTTACAAGTCTCTCCTGTAACATTACCCTCTGTATCCCTGTTATCTCTTTCACTCTCACACTGTCCAAGATATCTGGATTCCTCTAATTCTGATCTCTTCTGCTCCCAAATCTTATTTTCTGCACCACTGTTGGCCATTCCTTTAGTTGACTAGGGCCAAGCTCTGAATATTCCTCTCCACTTTTAACTCAGCTCCTACCTTTAAGATGAACCTTATAAGCTACTTCTTTGATCAAGATTGTATTCATCCAACTTAATATGATTAAGTGTCAAAGTTTGTTTTGTAATGGTCCTGCAGAATTGGTTGAGTCAAATGATTATATTACTGACTCTTTATTAATATTTTGATGTTGTTGGGTTTACTTTAGAACTTTTCTATCAATCTACCATAGCTCAGTGTCAATTCCAACCCAACTACAATGGCCAATTTACCACTAGTTGAATTCAAATCTGCAACGGTTATCGCTGCTGCACAGTGTGTGTGCCTTCAGTGCTTTCTGTTCTGATTGATTAAAATAAAAACATGGCAACCCAATGTTGTTAGAAACCTTATGTTGTCTCATACTCACGACCAAGTATTCTGCTCTTTACATTTTCAGTTATTATTGTTTTACAGGGTGTGAGTATTGTGAACTCAGCCAGCATTTATTGCCCATCCATAACTGCCATGTAGAAAGTCATATTATGCTGCCTTTTCAATCACTGCAGACCATGTAGTGTAGGGACACTCACTGTACTGTTAGGGAGGGAGTTCTAGGTTTTTGACTTAGGAACAGTGAAGGAATGACCATATGGTTCCAAGTTATGAAAATGAGTGTTTTGACATTATGATAGAGGAATGGTCATTGATAAATTAGCTGGACATGGTTTGGCTGAGGACGCTACCCTAAGGAACTCCTGAGGTGAATAACCTCTAGCAACCACAGCTATTTTCCTTTGTGCCAGGTATAATTTCGTTCAGTGATAGTTTTCCCACCCGATTCCTATTGACTCTAGTTTTGATATGGCACCTTGATGACAGATTTAATTAAACGCAGCAAGGATGTCAAAGGCAGTCACTCTTACCTCACCTCTGGAATTTGGCATTTTTGTTCATATGTGAATTCAGGCTGTAATGATGTTAATGAAGCCTCCTCCTCCAGTGACTTGTTTAACTGGATGTAGCAGAGCTCCAGAGCATGAACCTGATCCAATGGTTGTGAAATCACTTAGCTCTTGCTGCTTATGTTGTTTGGCAGGCAGGTGCTCCAGTTTTGTAGCTTTACTGGGGGACATCTAATTTTTTAGACATGGTGCCCCTTCTGACACGCTCTTCTGCACTCTTCTTTGAACAACACTTGGTGCTATGGTTTTATCGTAATGACTGTACAGTGTCCAATGTGAACAACACAGTCATAAACAGATGCATCCGCAGCAGGCAGACTGATGAAGATGAGGTCAATTAAGATTCTTCCTGTTGTTGGTTCCCTCACCACCTGACCACAGGTCCAGTCTAGCAGTTATATCCTTCAGGACTTGACCAGCTTTGTCAATAATGATGCTGCTGAGCCACTCCTGATGTTGAACATTAAAGTCCCTCACCCACAGTACATTTGCGCCCTTGCCACCCTCAGTGCTTCCTCTAAGTAGTGCTCAACATGGAGGCGTACTGACTCATTAGCTGAGAAAGGTGTGGTACATGGTAATCGGCAGGAGGTTTCCTTACCCATATTTGACCTAATGCCATGAGACTTCATGGAGTCCAGAGTCAATGCTGATGGCGATTCTGTCCTTTTGGTGGAAAAGGATATATCAGGGATGGTGGTAGAGTTGTCCAGGACAAATCATGTAAAGTATGTTTCTGTGAGTATGACTATGTCAGTTGACAACTCTCAACTTTTGTCTTTGCAGCTGCTGACACAACTGAATTGTTTGCAAAGCCGTTTCAGAAGGTAATTAAGACTCAATCGCATTGTTGTGGGATGGGATTCACACGTAGGTTAGACTGTGTAAGGATGACAGATTCCCTAAAGGAGATTATTAAACTGGACAGGTTTTTTGCATTAACTGACAATGGTTCCATAGCCACCATTAGACTTTTAATTCCTTTTTTTTATTGAATTCAAATTCCATCATCTGCCATGGTAGGATTCGAATCCAAGTCCTCAACATATTACAGGAATGTCTGGATTACTAGACCTGCACCAATAACACCAGGTTATTGCCTCCCCTGACTCGGTCAGTTGTAGTGCTACTTATTGTGACAAAATACGTACCATTTTCAGCATGGTTATATTCATGACCACCAGAACAATCTAAGATGCCATGATTCACTGTCACAAATCTTATCAGAATAAGTTGCTGGTATCTAAAGGGGAAGGATTCCCACACAAAGCCAAAAGCTCAGTCTTACTAAGCAGAATAGGTTTATTATATAGTACTTATACTGTGGGCTAGATGGATTAGCCATGCTAAATTCTCATGTAGTATCCAGGGATGTGCAGGCTAGATGAATTAGCTATAGGAATTGCAGGGTTACAGGGATAAGATAGGGGTTGGGACAGGGTGGGATGCATTTTGGAGGATTTGTGTGACTTGATGGGCTGAGTGGCCTTCTTCCACACTGTAGGGATTCTATGCTTCTATGATCTGGGTATCTTAATAGGCCATTTCAGGGACAATTTAAGAATTGATTACATTATTGTGTGGGCCTTGAGTCATATGTATACCGGATCAGGTAACGAACGCAGATTTCCTTCCCTAAGGGACAATGGAGAGTTTTTTTTTAACAACAATTGATGATGCCTTCAATATATTAAATGATAGCCATCCCTTGTTGTTTGCTTATCAACATGAAACTGTTGGGGTAAAATAAGTTGTTAAAGCAAGAGAAACAGATATGTCTACCTAGATTTTGCTGTCAGCAGTAAAAGGATGGTGCTCAAAACTAATCTCAAAGAAAGCTGCTAATAAAGAACAAGTGATATTTGTGGCATCGATCTCCCTTTCCTGTTTTTATTTTGCATATGGCAACAACCCTGGCTGATCTCTAGGTCTAGCAATAATTATGTTATCAAACATAGTGAGCAGTGAAGTTTCATAGATAGCAAAGTAGGAAATGCAAATACACTGATTAAGAACAACAAATGTAGAATCACAAACAACAATTTCTGGATTTTCACATTTAAAGGCACATACATTTCAGAGAACTAATGACACTAAACACTGGCAGTCATTATTTAATACAAAACAAGGTCAATAGCCTGGGGCGGTAATAGTTGGTGAAGGAAACAACAAGAGGGGAAACCATATTTGACCTCATTGTCAACAATCTGCCTGCTGCAAATCCACATATCCATCGATGTATTTATAGGAATCACCACCACACAATCTCTCTAAAGACAAAGTCCTATCTTCACATTGAGCATATACCCTCCATTGTATTGTATGGCATTACCACTGTACTAAATGGGATGGATTTCAAACAGATCTAGCAACTACAAGACTGGGCATACGTGATGTACTGTTGACCATCAATAGCAATAAAATTTTACTGAAACACAATATTCAAGTTCATGGTTACCATATCTCCATCCTACCACTACGATCAAGCAAAAAGAATCAATAGTTTCAATATAGGACCGGCCAGGAGCAGCACCATCAATATATCAAGAAATGGCTGAAGGCACCAGATACAGCAAAGGTTATTAGCCCTGACAACATTGTGGTAGGAATATTGAAGAATTGCATCCCTGAATTTGCTATGCCTCTGGCCATGCTATTTCTGTGCAGCTACAATACTATATCTGGCATCTAATTAACAAGGTGGAAAATTCCCTGGGTATGTCCTGTACACAAAATGCAGGGCAAATGTGACTTGGCTAATCATCACCCCACCAGTCGACACTCAATCAGCAGAAAAGTGATGGAAGGTGTTGTCTACTGTGCTATCAAGCAGTACTTGTTCAGCAATAATCTGCTTGTTGATGTTCGGTTTGAACTCCCCTGGAACCATGCAGCTACTTGCCTCATTTCGACCTTGGTAAAACATTGACAACAGAACACAATTCCAGAGGTGAGGTAAGAGTGACTGCGCTTGACATCAAGCCCATGTTTGACTGAGTGTGGCATTGAGGAACCCTAGGGAAACTGAAGCCAGTGGGAATCAGTAGAAAATCTATTCAGAGCTTTTCCCGGCACTGCTGAAGATGGTTGTGATTGTTAGAGGCCATTCATCTTGGCTCCATAACCTCTCTGCAAGAGTCCGTAAGGATAGTGTCCTAGGCCCAACCATTTTCAGCAGCTTCATCAATGATTTTTCCTGCATCATAAGTTCAGAAGTGGGGAGTTTCACCGATGATTGCATAATTTACCACACTATTCATAGCTCCTCAGATACTGAAGCAGACCATCTCCAAATGCAGCAAGACCTGGACAATATTCAGGCTTTGGTTGATAAGGGGCAAGTAACATTGCCATCATGCAAATGCCAGGCAATGAAAATTTCCAACAAGAGAGAATCTAAACATTGCCCCTTGACATTCATTAGCATTACCATCACTGAATCCTGTCCAACATGTACAAAGCACAATTTCGGATTGTAATGGAATACTTACTGTTTGTCTGGATGTGTTCAGTCTTAAAAATAGTCAAGAAGCTTGACACCATCCAGGATAAAGCAGCCTGTTTGGCTGGATTAGACCCACAAACATTCACTTCCTTCATCATCGATGCTCAGTCACAGTGCGTACCATCTACAAAATGTTCCACAGAAATTCACCAAGGGTCCTTCGACAGCACTTTTCAAACTCGCAACCACTACCATGTAGAAGGAAAAGGGCAGCAGATGAATGGGAATACCACCACTTGCAAGCTTCCCTCCAAACTACTCAGCAACCTGACTTGGAAATACATTGCTTTTTCTTTAGTTTCATTGGGTCAAAATCCTGGAACTCCATCCCTCACAGCATTGTCAGTGTACTTATACCAAATGGATGGCCTCAGTTCAAGTAAACAGTTTGTGATCACCTTTACAAGGGTAATTAGAAATGGACAATAAATGCTGGCCCAGCTGGTGAAGCTCATATTCCATAAATGAATAGAAAATATTTTTGTGATCTATCATCAGAGCTAGAAGCTGTTAGAGATTTAACAGTTTTTCAACAAATACATAAGGTTTTGAATGAGAAACAATGTAAGTTTCAATATGTGATTCTGCTGAGTATGTTGGTTATACAAAAATGATGCACTAGGTAAAAGTAATATTTACTGTGATTAGATTTGTTTATGTATGCATATGTAAAGGAACTGAAACTACTGCCATTGATTCTGATATTGAGCCTTGTTAAAAGATTTTAGCTATGATTATTCACAAATAAAGTGTTTTTGGATAAATAGTCTCTAATAATTTTCTTGAGTTCAGCAATAGAATGATTAATGTACAAGCACAGACTTGGATATCTCCCAGGAATAATGGTAACAGAAACCTAGTTCTCCAGCATAATTTTGCTGCTCCCAGCTTTAATCTGCAAGAAAGCAAACGGCCACTAGACAGAATGACTTTTTCTGACATAACATTTACTTTAATCTTTGAAAAGTTCAACTCAGCTGGGTGATGGGTAATTACTTTGTACTTTGGAAAATACAGCAAATTTCCAAGGTCTCAGTTTTAGAAGAGATCTTCAGTTTAATAGAGGAGTTATGCACCCTATTCATGCAGGAGCTACAAAGAAGAATGAAAATGTCAGTCACATCTTACATGTAATGAGTGTTTCTGTTCCACGTTTTAAAGGTCTGCATTTATTAATTATATATATTAGGAGATTTCATGCAGAATTGTTGATATGTTGGAGATGGGGTAGCACTGAGCATTTGACAAGACTAGTTATTTGAGCTGTGTTTAGGTGAAGAATAGAGTCCAGCGATGATGCTCAGCAATGATGACAAAAGCCATTTCAGATGAGTTTTAGTATGACAATTTGTGTGGCTGCCTTCAGGGGAGTTGTGTAAATGAGGAAGTGAAACATTCAGGTGCTGATGCATAAGTAGGAGCCTGCTCCTTAAATTGAATGCAATATTAGGACAAGCATAACTATTTCCACGTGAGCATTCTCAAAATAAATTTATAATTTTGTAAATTGTTTTTCTGTTATTTTGTTTGTCGCTGGGAATTTATTCGTCAAATCAACTTCTACTGGGGCTGTTTGAACAGTGACTGGTGAGGACAATACTTTTGGTATCTGAAATTCATTGGGGACAAGAAGCATGTGTGGAAAGTTGTTCAAGTGGTGTCTCCTGTTTCAGAAAAAAAATTGTTCTGAAATTAGCATGAACATTAATTGTTCTCCTGGAAGAATAACTGAATGGACTTATCAATATTATTATTATTTAGCAAGCTATATATGTCAAGGCCCCAGACATAACCATTTAAAGTTATTGACTTGACCACATGGGCAAAGACATAAGATTTTAAAGCATTCAACACCTTACTGTTTTTACTTTCAAGAATAACCCTTATGGCCAGCAAGTGATTTTCTTTTTTAAAGTGAACCCTGTTTGTGTTGCTTTATTTGGAGGAGTAATCATTGATTTTTTTAAAAAATAATATTTATACATTCAGATTGCAAATTCTGTTTTTAAGTTGAACAATTGTGACTTCAGTGAATGAATACTGTTCTACTACAAATCAATAATTTTGTGTTTATTAAAAAAACTATGTTGATTGTTTGTTTCATTCTAAGTCTATTAAAGAAAAATCATGATGATTAGGGTATCAAGACTTGGGTATAATCTATTAATTTATATTGTGACTTATAGCATAGTGGAATTAGGGTAACAGTACACTCCTCTGATCTCAGTTGTAACCAGCCCTGTTCCCATAAAATTCCAGATGACGAGTGTTCAGAAGAATATGTTGGAAATGCACATTGTCTTCTCATCAACATTCTCTCTCACACAGATCATGGATAAAAACAACTTTTCCCCTCTCAGGGTGAGGAGGAGACCTCAAATGATGCAATGGCATGTCTTTCTCCACAGACCCTCGCTAAAGCAGAAATGTTCACATCAGTCGATATTGCAAAGGGGTCACATTCTAATGAATACAGCACTGACATACCTGAATACCTTACAGAAGCAGTGACAATTGTAGCCATTCAGAACCCATGTGATGCTGAATTTCAGATTGATGATATGCCTCTAGAGCCATCAACAAGGTAGCAGATACTGGGACTTCAGTGTGAAGTAGGTAAACATCTGGCAGAGATTCCAGAGGCTTTGTACATTCATGCGTGAATGAATGTGGAGTCCATTCAGGCAATGAATAAATTCATGTTTGTGGCATGTGTGTGTATGGCATTCTCCACTGAGACTGTGATGACACTGATGGAATGCCAGCTCTGGCAAACAACACAGTAACCGCCAGGGATATGTACAAATCTGCATAACATCGCCATCTTCATGAATTGCATAAGGCAATGACTCAGTGAGAGACACCTGGTGTCATTGTTAAATGACATATTCCTCAGGTGAGCTATTAGGGATAAGTACACCCTTCAAGACGTTAGAGAACTACCTGCTTGAAGCACCTGGTATCTCCATTCAATACACTCCTGACATGGATGGTTGATCCTAATCCCCTCAGTTAAATAAATCAAAATCTCAAGAAGCCAAAATATTTCAAGCTCGTTTGCACCATAACAATCGGCCCCCGAATGCCAGGATGCTCAAATATTTGGACACAAGGGTGAAGATGACCATCGTGTGGTCATCAAAAGCCCCACACTTGAATAATCAGCAGCCTGTCTCCACATCAGTTGACAGAATAAGAGAGATGCACACACTAGCACTTGCAAACTCACAGACTTGGATTTCATGATGTTGTTTTACATATTTGAAGGGTTTAGTTGGATTTCACCTCGCTCTTCAATTATTTTTAATAAAATCTGTTAAGGCGCAGTATCCTTTACTTTAAAAGTATCCTTTACTAATTTATTGCACTGCTGTGTCGTTAATAGCTCAACGGCTCTCACAAAGAGTCTGATAGGAAGGACCACATCATATAAATTCAGTGCATTTCCCTTGCAATGGCCTGATGTTATGACAGTCCAATGAAATGGTAAGGGCATTCAAGAAAAGGACAACAGAAAGTGAAAGATTTCTTTAATTGCATTGGTTCATTTAGGAAGGCTCATTGCTGCATTGTGAATTGCTTGTATCTCTTGGTGTCTTGCCTGTATTCCTTAGGGGGTCTTCATCATAGTCACCTGGTCAGCAACCCCTCTAAACCTCATCTAGGGAAGAGACACCATGCTTCAGGAGATCAGTGTAAACCTGAGTACAGCAAGCATACCATTCCACAATATGTAATACCATTGCTGGTAGATATCAAAAAGCAACTGAACTGAAGCTGGCTTGTGCCATGCTCAAGTTGTTCTGTGATAGTTGTTGTAGCTCTCCTCTGCATCTAGATGAAAAGAGTAATGTTTTCAGTGGATACGCCTCGTTGCTCAGTATCCACTCTAGAAGGGGTGTAGAGTGTTGAAAATACTGGACATCTGGGACTGTCCTTGTAAGGAAATGATTGATAGCTTCAACAAATTTGCACAGACCTGAAAGTTCCATTTGTGGTGGTTGCTAACCAGTACAGTGTTGAGGAATTAGTGGCATTCCCACTGAAGAAGATTGCTGCCTGTTCTGTGGAAATTTTGATGGCTGCATAGAGTTAGGAAGTCCAATGATGGCCACAAGTGCGATGGTCCACTTAGACTGACTGTCTGGGTCCAAAAACATAATTATAGGCAGACTTTCTTAAACATGGCGTCGATGACCATAAGACCATAAGATATAGGAGCAGAAGTAAGCCATTCAGCCCATTGATTCTGCTCCACCATTCAATCATGGCTGATATATTTCTCGATTTCATTCTCCAGTCTCTCCCCATAATCCTTGATCCCCTTACCAATCACAAACCTATCTCTACCTTAAGTATACTCAATGATTTAGCCTCCATAGCCCTCTGCAGCAATGAGTTTCACAGAATAAGCACCCCCTAGATGAAGAAATTCCTCCCCATCTCAGTTCTAATGATTTGTTCCTTCACTCTGAGGCTGTGCTTTCAGTCCTAGTCTCTCCTACAAGTGGAAACATCTTCTCCGCGTTCACTTTATCCCAGCCTCCCTGCATTCTGTAAATTTCAATCAGATCTGCTGGTTCATCCTTGTAAACTCCATTGAGTACTGACTAGAGTCCTCAGACACTCCTCATATGACAAGATCTATATCAGTAGGGTCATTCTTGCAAAACCCTCTGGATTCACTCTAAATCCAGCACATCTTTCCTTAAGTATGGGGCCCAAAACTGTTCACAATATTCCAAATGTGGTCTGAAGGGAGCCTCATATAGTCTCAGCAGTACATATCTGCTCTTGTATCCTAGACCTCTTGAATTGAACGTGAACATTGCATTTGTCTTCTTAACTGCCAACTGAACCTGCATGTTAATCTTAAGAGAATCTTGAAATAAGACTCCCAAATCCCTTTGTGTTTCAAATTTCTGAAGTTCTTTCCCATTTTGAAAATAGTCTACACCTCTATTTTTCCTACCAAAGATCATATTCTCACACTTTCCCACATTGTAAGCCACCTGCCACACCTTTGCCCATTTGCCCAGCATATCCAAGTCCTTCTAGAACATAGGACATAGAACATTACAGCGCAGTCAAGGCCCTTCGGCCCTCAATGTTGCGCTGACCTGTGAAACCAATCTGAAGCCCATCTAACCTACACTATTCCATTATCATCCATATGTTTATCCAACGACCATTTAAATGCCCTTAAAGTTCCCTGCTTCCTGAACAATACCTGTCCCTCCATCCATCTTTGTGTCACCTGCAAACTTAGCAAATATGCTGTCAGTTCTTTTGTCTTCATTGTTCATGTATAACATGAACAGTTGTTGTCCCTACACTGACTCCTGCAGAACTCTACTGGTAACTTTCTGCCATCCGAAGAAAGGTCTCTTCATCATTACTTGTTGCCTTCTGCCAGTCAGCCAATCATTTCTGATGAAGGGTCTAGGCCCGAAACGTCAAGCTTTCCTGCTCCTATGATGCTGCTTGGCCTGCTGTGTTCATCCAGCTCCACACTTTGTTATCTCAGCCAATCATCCATACTGGCCAGTACCTTGCCCCAGACATCATCAGCATTTGTCTTATTTAATAGCTTTCTGTGTGGCACCTTGTCAAAGGCCTTTTGGAAATCCAAATAGATCATGTTCACTGGCTCTCCTTTGCCTAACTTGCTCATTGTCTCCTCAAAGAATTCTAACAGGTTTGTTAGGCATGACGTCCCCTTGACAAAGCTGTGCTGATTCAGCCTTATTTTACCATGCACTTCTAAGTATTCTACAATCTCACCCTTAACAATGGACTTTAAAATTTTACAAATGACCGAGGTCAGGCTAACGGCCTATTGTTCCCCTCCCTTCTTAAACAGGAGTATTGTTATTAACCATTGTCCAGTCCTCTGGGACCCTCCCTGACTCTAGTGATTTGTGAATGATAACCAGCAATGCCTTTACAATTTCCTGTGCTATATTTTTCAGAATTCCTGGGGTATTGCCCATCTGGTTCAGATGATTGATCCATCTTCAGACCTTTCAGCTTGCCCAGCACCTTCTGCTTCATGATAGTTACTACACTCACCTCTGTCCCTTGACTCCCTTGGATTTCTGGTGTGCTGCTGATGTTTTCCACTGTGAAAACAGATGCAGGCTGCTTTTTCAGTTCCTCAGCCATTTCTTTTTTCCCCATTTCTACTTCTCCAGCCTCATTTTCCAGCAGTCTAATGTCCACTTTTGCCTCTCTCTTGCCTTTTAGATATCTAAAAACAACTGTTGTAATCTTCTTTAATATTACTAGCTAGTTTACTCTCATATTTTATCTTCTCCCCCTTATTGCTTTTTAATTATCCTCTATTAGTTTTCAAAGGCTTCCCAATCCTCTGGCTTCCTACTGATCTTCACTATTGTATGCTTTTTCTTTTGCTTTTATATTGCCCCTGACATCCCTTGTCAGCCATGGTTGTCTTGTTCTTCCCTTTAGTATGTTTTTCTTCTAGCTTCTCCCTCTCAAACTTCACGATGAATTGTATCATTTTATGGCCATAGCCCCCTAGGGGTTCCTTAGCTCCCTAATCAACTCTGCCTCATTACTCATCACCAAATCCAGAATTGCCTGTTCACTAGTGGACTCTATTACAACCTGCTCCAAAAAAACCATCTCATAAATGTTCGATGAATTTCTTATCTTGAGATTTGCATCCAACCTGAATTTCCCAGTTCACCTGCATGATTCTTGTAATCCTGCCTTCCTTACATGACCTTTCTATCTCCTGATTTATGTTTCTCCCCACATCCTGACTATAGCCAGGAGTCTGTATACAACTCCCATCAAGGTCTTTTTTCCTTTGGGGTTCCTCAACTCTACATCTTGATGGAGATAAGTTGCAGACTGAGAACATCATATTCATTATATGCACTGCACAGATATTCCTGGAAGATCCTTAGAAAAAACCCAAGGTGTAGAAATTCAGTGCTTCAATGGTTTCCTTGCTACAGGTTTTGGATGCCTCTCTGCTTTGTATTGAGCTCACAACTTGGATCACCTTTTGAAAGAGGCCCAACTTTTTTGTGACATTGTTCCTCTAATATTTGCGAAAAGCAGAGTCACTGATAGTGAACCTTCTCTAGTGGGTAGAATGCAAAATGTTGGCTGTGTGACAATGTATATGGTCATTCATTTCCATCACGTATAATCAAGTTGAAAACTAACTCTATACAGGTTCCAAGTTGCCAGTTGAACTGATTGTTCTTTAGAGAGTTGAAAGTTTGTACTCTGACTGCATTTTCAAAACTGAAGTCTTGCAAGAATTTGGCAGAATTGTCAAAATGAAATTAGGCTTTCTCCTGTCTCTGCTGGGTTGATGACAACTTTGATGTTCACACCTGTTACTAATTCTAGCTTCAGTCGTTTTGTTTTCTATTAGTAGAGTAGATTAGGTAGGGTCCGATATTATTGTTTGTCACGGACTATCTCCCATGCCTTTAGTAGACATGTTTCTCTTAGGATTGCCTTGTTGACATCTGTGCTGAACTGCTCAATTTCTTTATAATTTGGTGCTTTCCACTGCCCCCAGCCGTTCTGTCTATAAGACCATAAGACGTAAGAGCAGAATTAAGCTATTCAGCCCATCGGATCTGCTCTGGCATTCGATCGTGACTGATATGGTTCTCAACCTCAATTCTCCTGCCTTCTACCCATATCCCTTTATCCTTTGCTAATCAAGAACCTATCAATCTCTGTCTTAAAGACACTGAATGATTTGGACTCTATACCCTCTGTGGCAATGAGTTCTACAGATTCACCACCCTCTGGCTGAACAAATTCTTCCTCATCTCAGTTCTAAAGCATTGTCCCCTTCACTCTAAGGCTGTGGCCTCGGCCTAGGCTCTCTTATTAATGGAAACTCTTCTTGCGTCCACTGTATCCAGAATTCTTAGTGTTCTATAAGTTTAAATGAAATCCCCACTATGTAGAGATGATTCATGCGTGTTGATTTTCCTAATCCTTAATGAAAAAGCTGAATTCTTCACTCATGAATGGAGGGCCATTGTCACTCGCAATGGTTGGAATGCTGTAACACCTGAGGTGTGTTTTCAGGCATTTGGCAATCTTCCTGGTAGTCATTGAGTTAGTTGGTTCATTTCTCAGTAGTCAAACTAGATGTCTATCATGATGAGGCAACAGGTTCCTGAGAGTGAAGCCGTTTGCTCCCAAAGTCGTCTGTCTAGGATGACATGACTCAAAAGCAGCTCCCTAACCTGTTTAGCTTGATACTCATTACACATACTGCACTGGCTGATGTGATTTTTCTTTATTATTGGCCATATTTGACCAGCAGAGAATATGGTTTGCCTTCCTCAAACCTGCCTCAATTCCTTGCATGGATACACTCTCTTCTCACCTCATTAGGGATAATGATTTTATTTCTTTTGCACAATATACCAACTTGAGCTGTCAATTCATCTCGGTATTGCCCACTGTACACTTATTGCAATAGATTGCCCTTGATGCTATCAAGCCATTCTTTATCACTACTTCTTGGAATGCTTTGAGAGTAGCATCTTGTTGGGCAGTTCACTTTAATTGAGCAAGGATCCAACCTTTTAAATTCAGTGTCTCTGCTGAGGACTTCCAGAGCATGTAAAGCTGCTATTCCTTGTTGAATCTGAAGGATTTATTACTCTTTTATAACATCTTCAACTTCCTTCATTGTGAGTGCTGCTCTTGACAGAATGTCAGTTATGTACATCTGTTCCCCATGCATCACGTCCAGATGATATCTTTGTAACCAGAGTAACATTCTTTGCAGAGATAGTAGGAACTGCAGATGCCGGAGAATCTGAGATAACAAGGTGTAGAGCTGGATAAACACAGCAGGCCAAGCAGCATCATAGGAGCTTCCTGCTCCTATGATGCTGCTTGGCCTGCTGTGTTCATTCAGCTCTACACCTTGTTATCTAACATTCTTTGCAGTTGCTTTGGAGCAGATGGTAGTAGCAAATGATTTAAATTGGTTTGTGATCCAACGTACCTGTCACTTTGTTTCTTCCAAGTAGGTATTGATAGAAGTGTTTCTTAAACAGAGATTATGGCCAGTCACTCATTCTGGATTTCAGCAAAACATCGTTCTATTTGTTAAAGTGCCGGGTGGTAATGAAACCAATTGCCTTTGTTGTATTGTGATAGCTCCAAATCCTGTATTGTTGCTATCATACTACAAAGTAATTCCATCATTTACATCAGAATATTTCAACACTGATGCTGTCAATACTAATTGCTTGATTTTAGTGGATGTTGTTTTTTGCTCCATGCCTCAATACTACTGCAACAACTTTGGCAGTGATTGGCATAATAGTTCATGCTCCAATGAATGACTACTCTTTTTTTTATTTACTTATGGAATGTAGACATCTCTGACTGGGCCAGCATTTACTGCTTGTTCCTAGTTGTTTTTGATAAGGTGATGTTGAGCTGCCTTCTTGAACCACTGCAGTCCACCAACCGTGGGTTGACCCACATTGCTGATAGGGAGGGAATCTCAAGATTTTGTCCCAACGACACCAAAGGAACATGAATATATTTCCAAGTCAAGAAGATGAATGGCTTGGGGGTAAACGCGCAGGTGGTGGTGTTCTTATGTATCTGCTGCCCTTGTCCTTCTAGATGGTAGTAGTTGTGGGTTTGCAAGGTGCTGTCCAAGGATCTTTGATGAATTTCTGCCATGCATCCTATAGATGGTACACTGCTGGTACTTAATGTTGATGGTGGAGGGACAGCATGTTTGTGGATGTCATTCCAATGAAATGAGCAGCTTTGTCCTGGATAATGTTATGCTTCTTGAGTATTGATTGAGCTGCAGTCATCCAGTTATGTGGGGAGTATTCCATCATACTTCTATCTTGTACCTTCTAGTTAGTGGACAACCTTTGGAGAATCAGGAAGTGAGTTGCTTGATACAGTCTTCCTAGTCTCTGACCTGCTCTTGTAGCCACTGTATTTGTATGGCTAGTTTCTGGTCAATGGTAACCTCCAGGATATTGAGAATGGAGGATTCAGTGATGGTTAACTCAATTGAATGTCAAAGGATTATGGTTAGATTGTCTCTTTTTGGAGATTGATATTGTCTGGTATTTGTGTGGTATGAATGTTACTTGCCACTTTTCAGTCCAATTCTGGATATTGTCCAGATATTGCTTCATTTGGATATTGATGGCCTCATTATCTGAGGAGTCAGGAATGGTGCTGAACAGTGTGCAATCATCAGTGAACATCCCCACTGCCTACTTTATATTTTTCTTAGATCCAGATTCAATTCCAAATCAAAACCAAAAGAACCGCGGATGCTGTAAATCAGGAACGAAAACAA
>JAHRHZ010000017.1:7492085-7528721 GCA_024137785.1 Ginglymostoma cirratum | reverse complement strand
GGAATTTCTGAAGAAGGGTCTAGGCCCAAAACGTCAGCCTTCCTGCTCCTCTGATGCTGCTTGGCTGGCTGTGTTCATCCAGCTCTATACCTTGTTATCTCAGATTCTCCAGCTTCTGCAGTTCCTACTATCCCAGATGTTCTTAGTTGGTTTGGTTACAGTGATACATGATGTTTTAATTTGCTAACTTATGGATATGAGAAACCCGCAAAATGCTATGTCACTACGTTACCCCTTGCCGATGTGATAATTAGAATTGGGAACTCCAATATGACATTCTCTAGGTTGCCTCAAAAGTGACCTACATTTTAACCAGTCTTCTCAGAGTCTGATCAGCAGAGTGTAGCAATCATATTGTGTCCATCAACTGAGCAAAACAAAAGTTATGGTGCATGGTCCAGGATCATGACACTCCCATGGCCCTTGGAGTTCAGGTTATTCAGAAAGGGAGGGAGAAATGAGGTTTGTTTTGGAAGTGGTAATTCAGATCGAAATTCACTATAAACCTTCAGTTCAAATGATTGGGCCTTCTGTGTGGTCTTAAAGAGAGGGAAGAGTCTATTACAATGATTAAATAACTGTGGTTGTAGACATGCTTGTTGAGCCAGTGGGTTTGGTTGCAAATGTTTTGTCACCCTGCTAGGTAACATCATCAGCGTGCCTCTGGTGAAGTGTTGGTGTTCTGTCCCACTTGTTATTTATATGCCTCGGTTTGCTGGAGTGATTGGTATTACTTCTGATTCTGTTTCTCAGTGGTTTGTACACAGGATCTAATTCAATGCGTTTGTTCGTGGATTTCCGATTGGAATACCAGGTTTCCAGGAATTCTCTGGCGTGTCTCCTGGAGACCTGGTATTCCAACCGAATAGGTTGGGTCGATTTTCCCTGAAGAATCAGAAACTGAGGGGCTACCTTATAGACATTCATAAAATCGTAAGGGGCATGGATAGGGTTAATAGCCATGATCTTTTCACAGGTTAGAGGAGTCCAAAACTAAAGATTATAGGTTTAAGGTGAGAAGGGGAAGATTTAAGAGGGACCTAAGGGGTGGTGCGTGTATGGAATGAACTGCCAGAGGAAGTAGTAGACATGGGTACAATTACAATATTTAAAAGGCATTTGAACAGTTACATGGATAGGAAGGGGTTTTAGGGATATGGACCAAATGCTGGCAAATGGGACCAGACTAATTTAGAATATCTGATCAGCTTGGATGAGTTGGATTGAAGGGTCTGTTTCTGTGCTGTCCACATCTGCACACTGACAGCTGTAGATCAGCAATGGTAGTGTGGCTATGGCAAAATTCCCTGCTGCAAACCAGCCTCCACATTCCACCTCACAACATACTCCCTGATCAAAAATTTTGAACTTTGGTGCAGCGTTCACCACAGATGCTGACAAGGGGTCCACACAGTTTGAAGTCTCTTGCACAATTGTTTGCCTTACCTGAATTCAAAATCAGGTTAAGATAACCACAATGCAAGGCTTCAGCAAATTAATTGTTTGCCGACCATCTGTTCTCATCCAGATGTCTGAGTATGCTGAGGGAGAGCCAAAGAGTAAGGCATATCTGCTGCTGACATGCACAATGGTGTATACTCAGCATGAAGTAACATGCAAATCGCACAACCACTCTGCTCAAATGAATTACTGTGGTAAAATAAGAGGTAAATGAGACAAGCACTCCATCAATATTGTGCTGCCCACAAAGTTACGAAATAACAGACTGCAGAGGCACATGCATTAAGCATCATAATGTTGACTCCCACAAATTCATTTTCTTGAGCTCCATTACCAACCTGACTTTTCCAGTCCATTTGCATATTGAAATCTTCCATGATGCTTGTAATAGTGCCTTTCTTACATACATTTTCTATCTCCTGATTTATCATCTTCCTCACATCCTGACTACTGTTAGGAGCTCTGTATGTAACTCCCATCTGGCTGTATACTCCTGCACAGATGTATTATCTCTCCTGGCTTTTGGGAGTTCTCAGTTCCCAAATTCTCAATTCTCAATTCTCAATTCTCGAATGACTCCATAGTAATTTAATAATAATAACTCCATTGTCTGACATGTCTGGGACAATTGATGCGGATTGTGCAGAGCAGCTGAGAGCTCCCTCAGCTTGATGGGTTGCCGAGGTGAGCTTTGGTGATGTTAAGCTACCAAACATTGTTTGTAACCAGGATCTGTGAACTGTAAATTTTGGTGTTCAGCATCTGAAAGAACTTGGACCTTACCCTCTGGTCAACTGGGTGAATTCTCTCTATATCCATTTAACTTTCTGCTACTTGCTATGTTTTCTCATGGAACACATGTAGCAGCACCGGTGCTAATGGTAGTACGTTAGATGTTGCTAAGTTAAAGATAATCAAGGAGGTCTGCTAAATAATCTGTATAAAAGCTTGGAGGAGCATGAGAGGACATGTGTTAGAAGATTAACAGCATACTTTCTCAAAGTGCTTATATAAGATGACATTTGGGTGCTTACACATGATGTGATCTGTTTTTCTATTTTTTTAGCACCGCAGAAACCTGGGATCTTATTCAGATGGATATCTGGAAGTTTGTTAATGATCAATTAACTATGAACACTGATATGATATCTCAAACTTACATACAGGGTGAACTCTTCCAGCCATTGAAAAACATGGGCATTGGCTAGAAGGTTGGGAGAATTGTGTGAAATTGCCAGTAAGTCAATTCCCTCTGCTGAAAGCAAAATGTCTAATTTTTCAACCACGTAATGATCAGAAAGACAAAGTTCTTGCTAGTTAACAGTGAGTAGCTGATTTGCATGCATTAGCCTAACTAGTAGATACTACACAGTGTCAATTCCTGGCATTAAAGTCAGTAAGGTAACCTGGTGACTCCAGCTTGCCACTGTTCCTCTGGCCCTCCGTTTAGGGCATCAGGCCCTGGGCATATAGTCATCCTTGTCAACAAAGTAGGTGCCAATTTCTTGTTGTCAATCATGTCTGCAGCAAGTTACAGAAGCTGTGCAAGGCTAGTACAGGTTGCCAGTGCTTGACTGGCTGCATGGCTGGGCTTTAAAGACGTTCCTGGGAGGTCACAGTAGTGAGCCAGTATTTTTGCCTGTGGGTGAATGGGAGAACACAACAAGTGGGATGCTGTAGGGTTGTGGTGCATACAGAATAAGATGAATGTAAGAAGATATTGTGAGAAAATCCACTAAGGCTAGTGAACAGAAACCCTCCATGAAACTTGCCAAAATAGCCAATTTAAGACCATAATCTGTGTTCTATGTTTATTTATGTTACTATCCCATTACAGATACTTTAATCAACTTATTCAGAAATGTTATGGCACAACTCTGCAGTAGGTAGGATTTGAACACAACCTTCTGGTCCAGGAGTAGTGACACTGCCATTGTATCATAAGATGCTATGCTGTTAGATTATATTCTTTGTTGGCTGACTGACTAATTCATTCATGACTAATTACTTACTCAACTAACCAACTGACTATACAAAGAATAAGATGGTGACCGTTTGTATGAGAGTGTCACATGTTGTCATGTTATCTAGCTGTCTTAAAGGCATAGTTCCTTTCTGAGATCTGTGCAATGAGACAACATCCATTGTTTGTCTTCTTTTTTCTCTTGTAAAAATATGTAAAATGATGCACATCAGTACTTTACATTTATACATTAAGATAACCCTTCGATTGATGTATAATATGATTTGATCTAATTCTTCTAAAATAATCACAACTTGATTGTATAGCTTCACCCTGAGGTGTGCTTTCTGGTTTTCTGGATGAATGTGTGTCATGTGTCATAGATGGATGGTTGTTGTCTGATTTGAGACTTTTGGTTTCCAGGTCATCAGGCTGGATGATTGATGGTTGATTGTTTACAATTCATCAATTTTGTAGGATTTGGTCACTGTTTGTGGTAATGTCATATGATCTAAATTGGACATAATTTCATAGTATCTATCCACGTTGTCATACAAAGGTTTCAAGCTCCGATGTTTTCTCCTAGTGAGATTGGGATTACTGTATGATCATTGATCATACTCAATACTATTTTCTCCCTTCTTCTCAACAGTGCATTGTATACAAATGGCTGAGTGGTAAGAATGTGTGACTGAAGTACGAGAGGAGAGCTATCAATGGTAGTGAACCAGTACCTTGAGAAGCAGTCTGAGGATTTATAATAACTACCTGAAAATTTTGGCAGGTACCATAGAATCCCTACAGTGTGGAAATAGTCCATTCAGCCCAACAAGTCCACACTGCCCCTCCGAAGAGCATCTCACCCAGACCCATTTCCCATGTCTAACCCACCTAATCTAAACATCTCTGGACACTATGGGCAATTTAGCATGGCCGTCTATCTAACCTGCACATCTTTGGACTATGGGAGGAAACTGGAGCACCCGGAGGCAACCGATGCAGACACGGTGAGAATGTGCAAGCTCCACACATAGTCACCCGATGCTGGAATCAAACCTGAGTCCCTGGTGCTGTGAGGCAGCAGTGCTAACCACTAAGCAACTGTGCTGCCCGTTTATATTTAATGTAGTTTTATATTTAATGATCATGGACTTACTGTATCGGCAGTGCATACTGCAAAATTATTAGACTGGAGGATAGTGAGGAGAAGAGGTAATGTGTTAAATGTCCTACTTTCTGTCTTGACAGGAGGAGTACCGTGGACCGTTGTCAGTCACAACTTGGTGAGGAACTTCAAGCATGCTGAATGTGGCGATTAATATGTCACTGATTGTTGCACTAATGGTTTCTTTCAGTTTCCAGAAGGGAATTTGGTTAAATAGTCAGTCACTAATCTCAGGCATGGAAAATATCAGTTCCATTCACACATCATGGATCAGGAAGAATCTTGCGCCAAACAAAAGGGTTTTTTTCGGTTGTTGAGGTTAATGGAGTTGACATGTTTCACATGACTACATTAGGTAATTGATGTCCTTATTGATGTAGAGGTAATTGATGGATCCACATGCCAATTTCTCATTTTGTTTTACTGTATCCATATAACCCTTGTGTATATGGTCGAGCACATCTCAATGTTGAGCATGTTGAATAGCTTGTTTGCCTTTGAAAATTTCATTCCTAAACAGTCCCCATATATCTTTGAATGACCAAAAAGAACACGCTTACTTGGGGACTTGTTGACTCTGTTCAGGTCACTTTAAAGGTTGCAGCTTTTTATCCTGTTTCTTTTCTGTTTTTTAAAAGATTTCCTGAGAAGTGGTGTTATGAGTTGGTCATGCCAAAAAAGGTGTCAGATATACATCACGCCCAAATTTTTCTGCTTTTCTAAAATGGCAGAATAACCATTGACAAATAAGACCATATTGACATATAGAGTGGTGTTTTCCAGCATTTTTGTACTTTGCTCAAGGATTGAAAGCTTCTTATAAATTGATGTCTATTTTTAATATTTGATACATGATGGCTTGTCATTATTTTAGAGCGAAAGAGTGAACTCTCAAATGTAAGTCGGAATCATAGAATCCCTACAGTGTGGAAAAAGGCCATTTGTATCAAGTCTGCACCAACCCTCTCAACAGCCTCCCACCCAAACCCAGCCCTCTTATTCCGTAACACTGCATTTACCATGGCCGATCCACCTAACCTGCATATCTTTGGGCTTGGGAGGAAACCCACACAAACGCAGGGAAAATGTATAAACTTCACACAGACACCCATGAATTGAACCCAGATTCCTCATGCTGAGACTATTCCAAATGCACTGCGACACCGTACTACCCGTTAAGTTATATCGTGCTCAAAATGATAACTCTCTTCCTCTTGCCAACCATGTTGCCAGACCTGCTAAATTTCTTCAGCACCTCTGAATTTACTTTAGATTTCCATAGTATTTAGCTTTGATTTGAGAACTCTCAACTGCTGTTCTGTTGTGGTCGCCATGCCACAGTACAGATTGTAGCCTTCAGTTTTTGGTGTTTCATGTGAACTTTGTCTCTGAGTTCAAGGCAGATGATGGGTAATGGTTAAGAAATGAGCTGTTCATAACTGCTATTGCTGCTATCACCCTTTCAGCACTCAGTACCGACTTTCTATGAGTGGTTTTGGTATTCACTTGCTGTTACCAGCTTCAAATGCCAACTTGAACACAGTGTTGCCCCTGTGATGTGGTGCAGTTTTCTACATGTTGACCCTTGAAACCTATATTTCAGAGACTTGCTTGTTATTGAGACAGATATCTGGAAATTTATTAACAACAATGTATTTGCACTGACATGACATCTAAGGCCTACATATAGACTGGGTTCTACACTCACTTGTGTTCATTTTACATTATATACAGTTGATTAGATAGTTGACTGCTTGCTTAACTGATTAATTGACTGTGCAGAGAATAAGTTGGAGATCTTTTGTACTTGACTGTCACATGTCATGATGTCATCTAACTGTCTTAAAGAGACTATGACAAACTGAAACATAACAGCCACATGCCTGTATGTGAGTGAATGAATGATTGTGTGTATAAGAAGATAAAAATAAATAAAAGCAAGAAATTATATGAGCAAGCTGTCACCCTCACTTACTTTTTAAGGCTCTGAAACAACAGTGTTATCTTCTTATAAGAGATTAGCATTCTAAGAGGTGAGCTGAATCCCTTCCAGACTGTATTTATTGCTGCCTGCTTTAGGAACCTTCCACAAACAATTACAAAAATCCAGGTATAGCAATGGGAATTAGGACAGGAGATATCTACCATGATGTTGCTCTGTCCAGCAAACATTGTCTAGTATGTTATATTTGTCAGCTTGGAATTGATTACTTTGTGAATTAATAAAGAAGGCAGCAATACACCATTGTTGAAGACTGTCTTGCTAAAGCATGCACAAGGTTCTGTAAACTTGGGTATAAATTAGTGATGATAACATCAGCAAAATGATCGGTGCTTACTTTCAAATGTTAGCTGCAATTAAATAGATACATAATGAGTTATTTAGGCAAACATAAGAGGCTAGTTCAAATCATGTGGTAATGAAGGCATATCCAATATTCATTCTTGTTGCTTTTGAGTTAATATCTTTGATAGTATTGAGTTAGTCTTTTACTGCAAACTTTGTTCTTGATGAATGGATGAGAAATTAAGTAACTGCGTGGAGATTTAAGACATTGTGTTTCCCCAAATTCATAGAATTTACAACACAGAAAGGGTCCATTTGATCCATCAAATGATTCAGAACTTTCCCCATAATGCTCAATATTAACCCTTTTTAAATACAAGTTCTCTTAAGAAAGTTCCAATAGAATCTGTTTCTATCGCCTTTTGGGGGGAAAATGCATATTTGTAGCACCTTCCATGATCTCTGCACATCTTAATTCGTTTCATAGCAAATGTACTTTTGGAGTCTTGTGGCTGTTGTAATATAAAAAAGCATGACAGCCAATTTGTTCACAGAAGAATCCCATTCCAGCAATGAGATAATAACCAGATAGTCTGTACAGGAGCTGTAATTTGAATGGAAGAGGGTTGTTTAGCTCAGTTGGCTGGACAGCTAGTTTGCAATGCAGAGTTACACCAACATCATGGGTTAATTTGCACACCAGCTGAAGTTAGAATGAAGGACTCTTCTTCTCAATCTCTCCCTTCAGTGAGGCTTGGTGAATCTCAGGTTAAACCATCACCAGTTGTCTCTCTTCAATGAGAGAATGCTCATATGATCCGGCAGGATGGTGGTGACTTTACCTTCATTAGCCAGGACACTGGCCGATGTGTCCTATTATTCTTCTTAATAAAGTTTTTGAATTCACCTGAGAGGCTTGGAGCTTTTATCTCATCTAAAAGACAACCTCAATGCAGTAGAACAGTATCAGTCAGATTTTATGCTCAAAACCTCAAAGTGTAATTTAAAATCAACCTTTTCAACACAGAGGCATAGTAGCTGCCAGTGAACCGCAGCTGACACCTGCATATGAAACCTATCTTCCGGGTAACATTTTCTAGATCTTAATAACTCACTGTGTGTGAAATTTCCCGAAAGGTCGAGTATCAGTTGGAGTGCATCCCCTCATCTGATAGGAACACATTTAATTACCTGCATAGAGAGCTTAGGGCTGATAGTAAATGCATCGGTCTGTCAAGCAGAAACTCCTAGACGTGTACGAAGGTACTGGGGGCATAAAATCTATTTACACCAGCAGTGTGAGATGGCTCATAGAAAATCAGCAGCTATTCATTCATCGGTGAAGAGAAATCAGAGTTAACATTTCAGGTCTGGTGACCCTTCCTCAGAACTTCCTCAACTTTTGTTTCTGTTTCTGATTTACAGCGTCCACAGTTCTTTCAGTTTTTACTTGCTATTCATTCATCACCCCACTCTCATTTTCTTCCACAAAATTTCACTGAATGATAATTCAAACTCTTTTTTTGAAGACTTGTTTCCTAGGTTTGAAACAAATATTTATTTCAGGCCCCTATTGCACTGTTGGTGTTGGTCTCCTGGCATTAAGTGTAGGATGGAGTAATATGATGCTGTTGAGTATCTTGAAATTCTAAAGGAGGACAATTTGGACATGGCTTGCACACCAATGAATGAGGCAGCCATCAACTTGGGTGCAGATTGGTCATGCTCATTCATGTCCACTTGAACAGTGAATGCATTCAAGTGAGCTTGGGGGAGAAAAATGACACTGAGTGTCCAATTGCCTGCCATTTCAACACACCATCGTGTTCCCTGGTCAACATCACTGTCTTGGGGCTTTCAGCAGTGCTTCAGTAAAGCCCAGTGCATGCTAGAAGAACAACACTATCTGATTAATGACCCTGCAGTCTTCTGGACTCAATTGTAAGTTCAATAATTTTAAGGCCTGATCACCTTTTCCCATGTTCCTACCCTAACCCCCATACACAAGGCCTTATCATCACATGAGCTGCTACGGTAGACAACTTATTGTCAACTACTAATAGTCCCCATTAGCAGTTACGTCATTCTCCAAGGCTAACCTTTGTCCATTCCTTTGTCTGCCAACTGTTTTTCTCTCTCTTTTGGGACTCCATCTCCACCTATCATTTATTCTAGACTTCTCCCTCCATCCCTTCTTTAGCATATATACCAACATTTTCCTAGTTACAATCAGATCTGAAGGAAGATCGTTTGACCAGAAATGTTAATCCTGCTTTCTCTCCTCAGATGCTGACAAATCTATTGGGTTTTTCTAACAATTTCTAATTTTGATTCTGATTTCCAGTATCCACAGTTCTTTGGGTTTTTCTTTTACATAATAGCGCAAAATAGGATAGAATAGAAATTTATTATCACATGTACTTTTACGTGAAAGATACCGTGAAAAGTTTTATAAGTGACTCCACCACGGCACCTACATCAATGACAGAAGGCATGCCCGTGTCGTTAAAAAAAAGGTAAAATTAAGACAAAGCTCATCACTGTTCAGTTAACACCTTCTGGGCTCAGGGAAAGCCAATTAAGGAATGGTGGAATACCCTGAAAATGCAGCTGGGACAAATACAGAGGAAGTTCTGAACTGAGGAATGATCACTCAACCCGAACTATTAACTTTGATTCTTCTCCACAGATGTTGGCAGACCTGCTGAACTTTTCCAGCAACTTCTGTTTGTGTTTCTGATTTACAGCATCCGCAGTTCTTTTGGTTTTTATATGTTTCCATATTTCTGTTTCTTCTCCTCATGTTGGCACTTCCACTGTAAAAAAAGTTGCTATTTACCAAAACATTTTTGATTTTATGCTTTCTCACATGGAGTTCCAATATCGATTACATTTAAACCCACCTGACAACAAGGATGCAGTTTATAGGTCACTGAAAACAGTTTAAGAGTCAGTGAACAATAGTTCAAGAGTCAGTTTTAGTCAATGAATTAAGTGAACAGGTGAAGCATTTCCATATAGCTAAAGATTTGTTGTTCGCTGGTTCATTGCTGATGGGGCTAAGGAAACCTGTGGGTCAGGTTTTGGTAGCTCTGTGCTAAAGGGATGTTGGGACACTGGGAAGCCCAGGGGCATTTGGAGCTTATTTGAGTTGAAAGAAACTCAATGTGGCTCAATGACAAAACTGAAGAAAGTGCACCACATTAGCTCTGAGAAGCTGGGAGATCATTGAATTCCAGGAACAATTTGGCCCATCTGAGAATTGGGGCTTAAGGAAGCCAACAAATAATATTTACAACCCAGTGCACTGGGAGTCTGGATTTCAAAGCAGCCGCAATTGTGCTATGAGTGCTGGAGTATAGTGTTGAAACCATCACTATTTTTCTTTTATTTTTCTCATTTTTTTGTTTGGAACTGAGTTTCAGTTGGAAATTGAATTTTGAACTTTAAGCAGCAGAGAACAAAACCCTGATGTTTGTGTTGGGAACTAGCCTGCAGCTTAATGCGGCTTAATTACTGCTCTAAGGACACCACAGGTGATTTGGCACTGAGATGTTTGTATGATCAGTGAGAGGCTGCTGGATGGATGCTGAATTGGTCAATCAAGCGAGGACTGATAGTGACCAGTCAATCACAGAGATTGTTGAAAAGAATGAAGGTACGTATGAAATGAGCTGCCAGAGAAGGTGGTGGAAGCGGGTACAATTACAATATTTAAAAGACATCTGGATAGTTATATGAATAAGAATGGTTTAGAGGGATAAGGGACTAAATTAATGCTGGTTGGCATGGATGACTTGGACTGAAGGTCTGCTTCTGTGCTGCATATCTTTATGATCCTATGACTATTTAACTGGTGCTGACTGGGTTTTTGGACAGATGGCAGTTATTACTTTATTATTTAAAAAGGCTGCAAGCCTGGGAAGTTGGTTTTGGTTTTGCTCCCTCTGTAGTTATTTACTTGTTGAAAGTTCTACAGCAACTTATTGAATTGAGGAGTGACTTCAAAATTCAAGTATGATATATACTTGTATGTGCCTGTATTAGAACTCATTTTCAAAATATTTCATCAAGGTATGGTATTCATCATTGAAATAGTTATTGAACTGACAAATTATGATTTTTTTTTCTAATTTATCCCTTAACTAGATCATAGAATCATAGAGTCCCTACAGTGTGGAAACAGGCCCTTCGGCCCAACAAGTCCACACCGACTCTCAGAGCATCCCACCCAGAACCATTCCCCTGTGTCTGTCTGTGTGAGAAAGTGAGTTTATATTCAAAGAAGATTTGGCCTAGATCATAAATATTAATTAGATTGCCTTGTTGTTTATCTCTACTCTACTAAAGTTACATTATTAATAATAAATGGTTCATTTTTGTTTAAGTTATAAAGTTGGTATACAAGATCTATTATTTGTAAAGTCTGGTCAGGAAAATTGAGCAATTTTGAGGGCCACAAAATGTTTTAATTTGACTGTGTTACGAATCTAGTGATTATGAGACTAATTTTAGATCAGTTTCTTACCCTTGTTTTGTAACAATAAACTGAATTATCAAAGCAACACATTCCTGTGAAAAGAAATCAATCCACTGGGAGGTGAACAGTCTTTATCTGTTAATTCATATTTACTTGTGATTTCAAATATTGCCTACTCCAAAGAATAGATTACTGGTCCTTGACCAGATCATAATACAAATTTTGTGATCTTGTTAAGGAATGTAACATACATTTGTTGGTTTCAGCAGTGATGATTACACACCATTTGCCTTTGATTAGCAGCACTCAGTATTCTCAAGTATTACTGTTGCAATGGCTGAAGTGGAAAAGGTAGCATAAATAAAGATTTTAAAAGAACTGGAATAGAAGGAAGGTTAACAGTCAGAAATGACGCTTTAGGCACTGCTTGTAATGAGAAAACAAGAATAAAAAAAATGTAAACCAGAGAGAGAAAAAAAGACATGTGTGAATAAAGCAATATAGCAGAAGCATGGTTTAGGGTATCTGACCTAAATAAACAGTTATTACACAGAAGCATGCAGTAAAACAAATTGAATAAAGTGAACGTCAAATTCAATTTGTGGGTATGATTTAATAGCTTTTGCTAAATCTTGTTTACAAGATGGTTAAGTGTGTGAACTAAATATACCAGATTATAAAATCAATGGCAATTGTAATGAGGCCAGCCAGGTGGACCTTCTAAAATATGAGTTCTCTGATTGGGGCTGTTAATCTGATTCAATCAGGGAACCCTGGGTGACAGATAAAAACAGGAGTGTCAGACATCCTGTTCATTCTGAGAGCTGGATCAGTGTCTCCACAAGAAAATAAAGGGTGACTTAGTGATGGGATACCAGCCTCTTTGGAGTTATTTTAACGGGGTAATTGAGTGGAGAAGGGAATTTAACATCTAAGGGTGAAATTAGTTTAGTGATAAGGGAGGATATGACAAGAAGCAAGCAGCCCATGGAGAATTTACAAGTAAAATGCAAACATAATGATTATTTAAGGCTGTCATCGAAGTTGTATGTCAGCTGCCTGTTAGCAGTTATGAAGTGGTAGAAACAGAAATTAGAAAAACATAGAGCAACGAGAAAATTTTTTTTTAACAAGGAATTTTGACTTTTGCATAGATTATGTTAAAAAGACTCACAATTGCCAAAATTTTATTGAATGTCTTGAGCGTGTCTGGGATAGTTGCCTGTAACACTCCAAGAGCTAACAAGAGGTGAGGCCTTATCAGATGTAGTAATGAGTAATGGGTAATGAACCAGATTTAGTTTACAAACTAAAAGTCTGTGACAACTTATCTACTTTAGTGAGCAGTAAAACCAATATATACTCCCTCAGAGTTGAGTTGTCTGAAAAAAATCATTCAGGAGCATCTAAAGGGGTCAGAGAAAACAAAACTGTGATGAGCTATGAGAATAGCAAACAAAAAGTGTGACATAAGAAGAATAGGAAAGGGAGTCAAAACAGTAAGAGCTAAAAAAAACAAAGAAATTATCAAAAGATAACAAAATTAATTGGTGTTTGGCATTTTGCCCCTTGACCACAGACACTTTGTTAGTTCTATCATCCTACTGAGCTATGTTTGAACTTATCCAGTACTTCAGTCCCTTCTTTTATTTAATCTTTCCTTCTCTTTATCTTAATCCATTACTCTTAATTTTTGGAATTTGCTGTTTATCTGGAAGGTTTTGGTCCTTTTAATGAACCATTTATTTAAAAATTCTTTCCTTGCTTGAAAACAAAATGTCTTACTTTTCTTTTCCAAACTGAAATACATAATTGCTTGCAACAGAGATTGTCAATATAACTGCCAGAAATAACACAGACCATCAATATTTCATAAGTAGAATAATAGCAGCGGATTGCTAGCACAAAATATTCAGTGGTTTAACTCTTGCAACTGCACATTGGTTTTCAGTCTTGGCTTATTTTACATTTGTCAAGAATGTTGCCTTTTATCTGTGAATTCATTACAGAACTGAACTCTTGTTTAAATATCTACCTTGAGCAACTGAAATTATTGTTTATCCTTTAGTAAACCAGTACAAGAGAGAGATTCTGTGGTTACAATGTTTTAAGTAGGATGACATTTCTGTAGATTATATCACCCTGAAGAGAGAGGCTGTTGCCCTGATAGCCAAAATTAAGACTTTGACCTTAAACTTTAAGTATTGTAAGTGCTTTCCTTTTGTTGGGCCTGTTGCCAAAGCAGACTCACATTTGTTCTATAGGAATTTATGTGGTATTTAACCTTTTCATTGTTTTCAGCTAAAAAGCCATTGGTAATTTGTTTCAGGAATCAATACAATGGTGAGCTTTGTTGCTTAATTAAAGACTGCCTCTGTGGTTTTGATCTGCTTTCTTTTTTCTAAAAAATTGATTTTGTCTTTTAAATGGTCATCGATCGTAACAGAAATCAGAAATTATGCTTGGAAAAGAGAAAGGACAAAGATGTGAATACATTGGTTGATATTTGTGCTCATCAGGATGAAGATATCTGCAATTTTTCAGCATTTAAAAAAAAGTCCTCTCTGAAATCTGCGATGCATTTTCTGATTCTTTAGAAAAATGTTTTTTAACCATTGCTATAAGATGACAATTTAACTATATGTTTGATTACTCATTCTTAAACATGCTGCGTCTGATTTGCATGAATAATGGCTAAATGAGTTAAATCTTTATTTCTCATATCAGTAGAAGTAGTATACTGGTGTGTTGGATGCTTTCTTTATGCCTTAAACATTTGTACTGAGGTGTGCCTATTCTACATTCTATCAGGTATTTGCAGGAAACTTGAGGATACTTGGTATTTTCACAATGGTTGCAAATTTGAGTCTAAGTTTTGGGTTGCAGTCTTGGGTCAAATTCAAGTCAATGTTCCAAAGCTACTCAGCATGTAACACTTAGCAATTGAATCAGATTGTAGTGAGTCTTAGTTGAACTTAGAGATCTGTCCTCATGCTAATGCCCCAATACAATATTGAGGAGGTTCTGCAATGGTGCTGGTGCAGCTTCTTGGGTGATACATTAAAACATAGCCTCTATGGCTTCTCAAGTGGATGTGACTGATCTCATGGAATTAATTTGAAGAATTTTAAAAGTTCATTTAGAGGATGTGGACTTTGCTGGCTGAACCAGCATTTACGATGCATCCCTTATTACTCAGATGAGAGTTAACAGTCAGACATATTATAATGGGTTTGCACTTACATGTCGGCCAGACCAGGTAAGGATGGCAGATTTCCTTCCCTAAAAGGCATTAGTAAACCAGATGGGTTTTTCCAACAATCAGCAACATTTCATGGTAATAATTAGACTCTTAATTCCTGATTTTTATTGAGTTCAGCTTCCACTATCTGCCATGGTGGGATTTGAACCTGCGTCTCCAGAACATTACCTTGGTCTCTGGAGTAATAGGCTAATGATAATGCCATTAGGTTATCTCATTTCCAAATGCAAGGAAATAATCCACTGTATTGTTGAGATGATTAAATGGAAGAACTGAAAGGACATGTTGTTTGGCAATATATGGGTAGATCACAAGACACTTACCTATGTTGAACTTGACAATAGAACAAGAACAAAGAAAATTACAGTACAGGAACAGGCCCTTAGGCCCTCCAAGCCTGCGCTGACATGCTGCCCGTTGCAACCCATACCTCCTACCCTTCTGGGGACCGTATCCCTCTATTCCCATCGTATTCATGTATTTGTCAAGATGCCTTTTAAAAGTCACTATAATTTCTGCTTCCCCGACAGTGGGTTCCAGGTACCTACCACCCTCTGTGTAAAAAACCTGCCTTGTACATCACCTTTAAACCTTGCCCCTTGCACATTAAACCAATGGCCCTGGTAACTGACTCTTCCACCCTAGGGAAAAGCTTCTGACTATCCAGTCTGACCATGCCCTTCATAATCTTGTAGACCTCTATCAGGTCACCCCTCAACCTCCGTTGTTCCAGTGATAACAACCTAAGTTTCTCCAACCTCTCTTCATAGCTAATGCCCTCCATACCAGGCAATATCCAGGTAAATCTTTTCTGTACCCTCTCCAAAGTCACCGCATCCTTCCAGTAGTATGGCAACCAGAATTGAACACAATATTCCAAACGTGGCCTAACTAAGGTTCTATAAAGGTGCAACATTACCTGCCTATTTTTAAACTCAATGCCCTTGCTGATGAAGGCAAGCGTGCCATGTGCCTTGTTGACTACCTTTTCCACCTTCGTTGCCACTTTCAGTGACTTGTGAACCTGTACACCCAGATCCCTCTGCCTATCAGTAGTCTTAAGGGTTCTGCCATTTACTGTATATGTTGAAACATGATTTTTAAAGTCAACAGCAACCTTAGGTGGAATCTTCCCAGCCTTTGAACAACATGGGCCATGCCAAGGCAATTTATGAAAATGTAAATATTGTGTTTTTTTCCATCTTTCTGAGTTATTAGTTGTGAACCAAAATCAGAAATTGACTATATTAACATCAAAGGTTGGGGAACGGAACACAGCACTTTTAAAACCAACTTACTGGAACTCATTCTGAGTTGTATTTATAATGTTCCTTTACAAACAGTGGGGGAGAAGAGATAGGATGGCATGGCACCAGGGAATATGTGCAGAATGAGATTTGACCAGCAACAGATTGATAATTAGTTTGTGCAACTATGAATAGCTGTGGATGTCAGAGCTCATCAGCCTGTTAACAGCTCTGTGATTGGATTCTGATTGAAGTGAGCAATACAGGGACAGAAGGTCTCTGGCCTGGAAGAAATGGGGTCAGTCTCTGTATCTCTGCAGCAAAGTAACTCAAGCCTGGAGGCAGTCCATTATTCTCTCCCAGTATTTGTTACCAACTGTTGCCTCTTACATGTGATGGTGAAACTGAGCAAATAATATACAAATCCCCAGTTCCTTAGTAAAAGAATTGAGAACCTGGAAGGAAGGAGATTGGGGAATGGAAGGTCTTGGGAAGAAAAACATCATCTCATTGCAGCATGCAGGCTGCTGTGATTGAGTTGTAAATCCCCAGTACTTTTTCCCCACAATGTTTTTAGTGTGTCTGTATCTTTCTATAAATATGTCTAGATGTTTTAAATGGAGAATTTGAGTTCCAACTTGTGGTGAAGTATGTTGATAGTTCATAATTGTTTATCTGTGGTGAGCATTTAATATTTGTCATAAGTTGTAGTTTTTGTGAAGTAAAACAAAGACTGATTAGTGTTTTCTGTTAGCTGGAGTTTATCAGCCAGGTAAATTGGGGATTTTGTTTGCTTTGATTGAGTCATCAACTTTCTGATGACACTGGGAATAGTGGGGCTTATGTTGGGATTTTTATTTGACTAAGTTGGTCACTGCATGACATTCATACGTAGAATTTTTTGATTACAGGTGTCTTTACCCTGTACAATATAAACCCAGAATAATGCAATTGCCCCTTGAAGGGCATAATATTGTTCACAAAAATAGGCTGCTGTCTCAGACAAAAAAAAAGCTAACTCTGCCTACTCAGCGTCCTCTGTTACCTTGCCACTGATATTGACCACCAATGTTTCCAGCAGGTATGTGACAGCCAATGAGCATTCTGCTAGACCTATCTCTCCATGATAGCCACTAGTCTGCCGACAGACAAGGAAAATGCAAGCATCCTGGAACCAATACGGTATTGATTACCTTGATCCTTCACTCCAGCTGCCACTTCCGTACAAAGGGGCAGGTGGTGCAGATCAGCATCCAGCCATCTTCTGGAGACATTCCAGAGCTGCCTAGCCCCTCTACTACCATCCTGCCTGTGACCCTCAATCCTTCCCAAACCAAGGAAGATGAGCCTACATCTGCCCAGGGCACTCTTATTATGTCTGGGCCCTCTAGCCACAAATGCCCCTGGAACCAAACACTCAAAGCTCCAAGGCTAACAGACTCCACAATCGGCCAGGCTTCGTCCACCTCAGCTATGGACTCCAGGACTTCCTTAAATATAGAGGGAGGGAAAGGAAAAAAAAAATCTCATGACGGCATTTCATTGTAAATAGAATATCATATTTATAAATATATATTCTCTTCACATCAGCGGCTGTGTGATTGAATGTAGCTTTAACTGTGGCTGCAAACCTCAGACCTGTGCAAGCATGGGAACCTTACCTTAAGAAGACATCATATGACCTTAGCTGGTTTCAGTATAAGATGGTGTTGTATTGCATGTATGCTGGGCCTCATGACATGGTGCTCTCACCACTACCTGTGTACCTAGTGCTCTGTACCTGGAATGCTCCAGCAAATGATATAGTTCTGTCTCAGTATCCAGGATTTCCACATTTGCAGGTAGCACTGCACCTAGTTCAACTGAATGACATTCACAATGGCTGTAATGGGAGGTGCAGCACCGCATTTGAAAATGAATCTTAATTATTGATGGCTGAATCTTTTGGCAAAGTGCCATTTTCATCAAATTTCATGGATGGTTTTTCTCCATGAAGCCCAGCAGGTTCTCTCACACTAACATCTCAAGCTCACTTTATGCTAACTGCCTACTCAGGCTTTATGGTGCTCCTTTCATCTAATACTAGTCCGATTTTTCCACTTGCTGTGACCTGAAGTACTCACAACTGTCAGGGAATTCTGGGATTTCTGGCGCTGGCACTATATTTAAAAGTCTGTCATCCACTCAAATCTGGCTGCAACAGTATAGACCTGCCCTGCATGATTTCTGACATTAATCCAGACATGACAGAAAAGAATAAGTTGGCATCTCACTCTCTGGGGTGGATGGGTTGCTGTTGCAGAAGGATATTCCCTTCACCCAGGATTGGCAGAGGAGAACAAGTTACCAGACTAGGCAGCCTGGTCCAAAGTCTGTGTGATCCCTGCTTTCATTGTCTCTAAGCTGTGCAGCTATGTGCATGCTCTGACATTCAGTGCAAGGTTACCGGCATGCCAACCCAGATTGCAGCATTGACATCTAGTTCTATTGTCTCAAACTAGGAGTAAATGGCCCACAGTGGTGCTCAAAGAGCCAGGATGCGTGGTGAGGTGTCCAACACTTAACTCCTCACCCCTATGAGGAGAGGATCCTGAATATGACCACTCCAAAGCCAACCAGCTGCACCAATGCCTACAATCCCTCCAAGGTGCATGGTCAGGCAGCTGTTCCAAGATTCTTCGAAGGTTCTGCGCACACCAATTGGTTCACCCACACATTAACCTCTGGTTTTGGATGCCAAAGCCACGCATGGAGCTCAGAAATCCATGCACTGAAAACAAAAATTAAGAGTTTGCCCAGTCCCCTAAACTGAAATTGGACAGTGCATTCAGCAAACTGTCGACCCCCTTGACTGATGATTGCTGCCAGCCATGACAAGCTGCCTGGATTCCTGTTGAATGACGTCGTCTGTGGATGTGATTTGTGTGCAGCTTCTGGAGCATGTCCTGAGACATTGGTGCTGAGTATCCCAGATGGAATTCCAGAGCAGCAAGCAGAGAGCTGGAATTCCCAGGTACTCACTCAGACTTTCATGTCAGAAATCCTCGCCGTCTAGAGTCTATCTGGCAGTTGGGAGGACAGGAGCCTGCATATTAATGAGGCAAGAGTGGATAATAATAAATGGGATAATATGCAATAATTCCTGTTAAAAGGCCTATTAATGCTCACTAATGAAAATCTCATCTCAATGTTTGGGACTTGTTTGAAAATTTTTTTTAATTTTTGATATGGAAAGGCCTCTCTTAACGTCCCTCTTGACTTCCCCAAATTTCTCACCAAAGTCTATGTCTTTTGGAGACTGGGAAGTTTCTGTCTATAGCTTTGGAGTAAAAATTGGGGTTGTGTGGTAACTATTCATTTTGATTTAATGAAGTGTATCTGTGATTAAGCTAATCATTTCACTCACTTGTTTAAGTGGCACTCCACAGGGCTAATGAGAAAAATCTACAGTGACTGGGCAAATATCTATTCTTTAACTGTTATCATTAGAACAGATTATCAGGTCGTTATCACATTATTGTTTGTGAGATGATCCTGGTGTAAAATTGGCTGATGCCTCTCCTATGTCATCACAGTGATTGCAATTCGAGAGTACATCATTGGATGTAAAACATTTTAGGACATCTTGAGATTATGAATGATGTTGTATAACCACAAGTGTGTAAGTACACATGTGTAACCAAGATGGTGCCAGTTACATCAGTAGGGGCAAGATGGCGTCGAAGAGCGATGACGCTATACAACACTTTTCACTGTATTTCTCTAAAAAGACACGCATGACAATAAATAAATCAAATCTTTTTGCACATTGCATTGATTCTAAGAAATACCAAAATGAGTTAAAATATCAGTTTGCAAGAAACCTCTGGAAATTTTGTACAATGCTGTATTTTGTGGTAGCCAAGTCATTTTCAGTGCAATATATATTGTAAATTAAATTTGTTTTGTCATTGTTTTCTGCTTTCCTCCCGGATAGTTTTGTGTCTCTGAAAGTAGAGAACTTGAATATATGATTGTGGTCCTTCAGTGTACTTTTATGAAGACCTAGAAGCTGTGAACCAATTTATCAGGAGGAGAGCAGATACTCTCATGTGAAAATGAAAAAAAAATCCTTCATTCAGGCGTGGCTTCTAGTGTTTAGTATTAACTCTGAAATGCATAAGGAAATACAGACAGCAAGGATTATTTTTCTAATAATTTTTCAATGAATGATGCAGATTTTGCAATAGGGAAAAAGAATCATGTGGCTGAGAAAACATGTCACTTTGTCTCCAGCATCAGGACAGAGATTTATTTTCTGAATTTTCTGAAAATTTTCTGAAGATATTCCTTGTAATAATTTTCTTTTCATTTCCACAAGTTTTAGAGGGTGCTTTGTGATGGTAGCTTGTTGCAGCCCTACTGCAAATAACTCTGCTTTGAGAAACATATTAGAATTCATCTATATCTTCTTGGGTTTGTAAATCAAAGAGATGAATCAATCGTGGTAGAGAATGTTGTTTTCTTTTTACATGACTTATACACATGCTGACTGGCATTGATCACAGCAGTTTAGGAGAACACAGAGGAGTTAAAAGATGGAACCAGACTTGAGTGTTTTTTAGTGGAAATTAATGGCATGAGTTACATTAAACTTACATCACAGAAACGGGGCATGAGACCCAATTGACACTTCTGCTTCATATGACCTTCCTCCAACTTTTCTTCACCTTCCCTTTCTATTCCTTTCTTGATCATGTATTGTAATTAGTAATTATTATCTTTAATAATTATATTATTATTGTGTATTGTCTAGCTTCTTTTCAAATACATCTCTGCAATTCATCTCAACTACCTGCTTTAATACTCTATTGTCCATCTTGAACACAAGTCCCTCCACACTAACCACACGAGAGCACTATTGTGTGCAATCCACAAGATGCATGGCAAGATTTGACAAGCCTTCTTTGACAACATCCTCAAAACCTTTGGTTTTTACTGCTAAAAAGAACAAAGATAGCAGCAGCATGGCAACATCACCACCTACAAGTCCCCCTAAGGTAGTACACAACCTGACTTGGAAATGTATCAACATTCTTTCACTGTCACCTGGTGAAAATCTTGAGATTCCTCCAGCATGGTGGGTATACCCACACCACATAGACTGTAGTCATTCAATAATGCACCTCATCATCACCTTCTCAAGAACAATTTGGAATGAGCAATGAATGCTGGCCTTACTGATGATGCTCCCATCCCATGAATAGAGAAAAAAATGCTGAAAAATGGTTGTTTTTGAACTAACTAATGTAGTTTCAGAGAATATTCTCGCATGAACTAAACAGCTCAGTAGTAGATTGACTATGAATGTAATCAGGTTGAAACAGATGAGCCACACTGTTCATGTAAAAAGACCAGGATTCTGCAAACCAGCGGTCACATTGGTTCCTTCATCAGCTGCAGTGCTTCAGGGTTTAACCCCTAAAGGGTGGATTATTGAATGAAATTATTATCTGTCTAGGAATTTCTTGAGTCTGATTATAGTTCGAAGTCTAGTGTGACAACATCACTATATGCATCCATTTGGGAAGAATACATGCCAACCATCAGTCTTCTAAGTTTTCATCCAGTATTTTAATCATCCTGTCAGCTACATTTTGCAAAAAGAAAAATCAGGTACTTTTAGTGTCAGCCGAGGTTCTCTGTATTGATCAATCAGATACTTCACACTGAAATCTGCTACAACAAATTCAATCAATTTGAGGGCAATATCTGAAGTAATCTGAATTAATCCAAAATTACTTTCTTTCAGTTGTAACTGACAGAGGCCAATCTTCATTGTAATTATGGCATGTGCTGGATCCTAACCATCACTGGCCATTTACATGTTGATTTCTTAGGGGCAAAGCTTTAGCTGCCTTGTGCCTGGTATAGCATTGCCAGCTCTGGTGAATTGGCTGAGTGTCTCCTGAATAGCCTATGTATTTCCTAGTGTTGGCTAGTCACAGCCCAGGAAGTATTATATTTTAAATTTCTCATTTTGCAAGAACAATACAGTTATAGTGCAAGTACAAAATATAACAATGATATGTTAGTATCATAAATGGTCTTAATTAAAACTTAATTCTAGGCCTTTGCTTGGAGGAACTTGATTTAACTTTGCTTTTTTGTAGCTCAACTACATAAACATAAAACATTGCTCATGTAAAGTAATTAAATCATTAAATCATCAATCCAGTCATACTCTGCTATCATGGTATCTGGGACAGGACAGAAGCAGGGTACGTTTGTTCAGTTAGTGTTCATTGTTCATACATATGAAGTGTTGTTCCAGTACCAAAATGCAACCACTTGGAGTGTCTCTTACTCCCACAGAGCTTTAGAACATTGTAGATCAGGTACTAAATGTGATGAAGGAGGTGTGTTGTTTCTTAGATGACAGTCTAATTAGCAATAAGAGAGAGCGAGAGAAAGCACATTCTCAGATTGAACAAATGTCCTAGACTAACTTCAAAAGCACAACATCAAAGCTAAAAATGCATAGTATAAATAGTAAAAAATGCTAATGCTTTTTCATGGTGACAAAGCATAACTTGCCTGGGTCACCAGATAGGTGGTGAAGATATACACCCAATCGCAGAGAAGATATAAGGGGTTGGTCAACATGATTAAGTCTTTCTTAGCACAATACACATTAAAAAAAAACTTTGGAGGGGAAATTGGGGTTGCAGATATGAACATACTAAATAGGAGCAGAATTAGACCATTTGTCCCCTTGAGCTAGCTCCATCATTTAATAAGATCATGCCTGATCTGTTTGTGTTTTGGATTCCACCTTCCTATCTAACTCCAGTAACCTTTGATTCTCTAATGAGACTCTATCCACTTCTGTCTTTAAAAGATTCAAAGACTACCTCCTGGTCAGAGAACACCAAAGTCTCACAACCCACTGAGAGAAAAAGAACCTCCTAATTTCTATCCTGAAAATGTGACCACAGAACCTCTTAAGTTTGGATTCATCCATTAGAGGAAAGATTTTTTCCACTTCCACCTTGTCAAGACCTTTCAGGATGTTACATACTTTAATAAAGCCACTCCTCACTATTCTAACCTGCAGTGGAAATGAGCCCAGCTTGTCCAACCTATCACCATAAGACAAACTGCTTATCAAACCAGGTATCAATCTATTCAAGATAACAAGGTGTGGGGCTGGATGAACACAGCAGGCCAAGCAGCATCATAGGAGCAGGAAAGCTTGATGTTTCGGGCCTAGACCATTCTATTCAACATTCTCTAAACTATCTCCAATGTATTTACATCCTTTCTTAAATAAGGAGATTAGAACTGTACATAATATTTGAGATGTGGTCTCACCAATGCCCTTTGTAACTGAACAACAACATCCTGAATAAAATGTTCAATTCCTCTTGTCATTATAGGATAACATCCAATTCGCTCACTTCATTAGCTTTTTGTGACTCATGCACCAGAACACCTAAATCCTTCTGTACCTCAGAATTTCATAGCTGTTCTCCATTTAAATGAAACTCTACTATGTTAATTCTTCTTGCCAAAGTGAACAACTTCAAATTTTCCCATATTGTACTCCACCTACCAGATTTTAGGCCACTCACTCAGCCTCTCTGCAACTTCCTTATGTCTTTTTTAGAACATTGTTTCCAACTTATGTTGATGTTACCTGCAAATTTAGTTACCATGCTTCACTCCCCTTATCTACATTATTGAAGTAAATTGTGAAGAGTTGAGGCCCCAACACAGACCTCTGCTGGACTCCATTCATCACAATCTGCCAATCAGCCAAAGATCCATTTATGCAAACGTTCTGTTTTCTGCCAACCTGATGAAATTGTTCTTTGCAAGAATAGAGAGGAGGAGGCTCGTTATTTGGAGAAGAGATGGGTTGAGTTGGAACAGATACAGGCAATGGTTCAGCCTTGAAAGTGAGAACTTTTGGTGATTGTCATCTGAAACTCTAAGGGCCAAATATGCTACCAAAGTTGTGAGTTCATTGGCCAACGTGGCAGCACTGTCACCTCTTTTCCTATTTCATAGCAATTGCAGCACGTCACTGCATTGGTCCAATTGCATTGTCAAAAGTGGAAGTGTTGGTAATGACAGCCATGTAACCATGCAGTTCTAGGCTTCCTCATTCTCTTTTACCACCAGTATTAGGACCTCCTTAAACTGTATCTTAAACTGTAAACCACACAAAGTAAATCTATTTGGCTTACAATAAGTTTTTTTTTGAGGGATACGTTACCTTTGTCTGACTTTAAATTTTCCTATGAAGGATTATGAGTTTTGTTTCTCTTTAAAACCTCTGAAAGCACACATATTTGGAGATGATCAAGACAACATAATCATGTTCTTTCCACCATCACGCTTTCTTAAAAGTACTGCTGCAACCTTTGTGGAGCTCTGCTTGAAGTGGCACTGAAGGAAGAGGAAATCTTGCATTGTTGATTTTGCAGATTTACTATCAGGAAGCTTACATTGTTTGGATTCAGTGTTTTTCATATACAAAGTGTGAACATGACATGTTTTTACATATTTTTGCAATACTATCTTCGTTTAGGGCTCTCAGACATGCTTACAAAATATTTGGTTTTTGGTAGTACTCCCTGCACCTTTTTGAAATTCTAGACCTATGATTAATTCCAAACCTTTGCTGAATGCCTTAGAATTATTGGCAACATTATCAGCTGTCATGGGAGAATTTTTCTCTGCCCTTCTTTGTTCTTTGCCTGCTTCATCCAATAAGCGTAGCCGAAGTTTGGTTCATGACCTGTTCCTTTCTTTTCTCTAATCCTGGCAGCTGCCAAGCGGTGCCAGAAGATAATGAGGGATAACTGTCCACTTTGATTTTCACACATCCTATTACGTCTGTCTCCCTCAGAGAAATACAAATATTTCCTATATAATGTGATAGTTGCATTCTTGTGTGACCTCATGTTATAGAAAATTGTGTGATAGGGAAATTGCTATACCTGTACAGCAGGAAGTTTGCTTTATCCAGACAGCGTCTACTATTCATCAATCGTGTTACAGCCAATTCAGGTTTACAAAACATGTATTATAGCAAAAATCCCTCTGAGCTCCACTCTGTTTCTGTTTGGAATAAAGCCCTAGCTCTGCTGTGAAACGCTAAGCATTAGCAATAGGTCATTGTTCATAATTTGCTGTAGTGGGACATGAAATGGCAAAGTGACCAACAGTCTCCTATTTTAAGGGATTGTCCCTTACTTTGACTGTTTGCTCAATATCCTTTAGTGAATGCCTTTTGTTACGACTTTCTGACTTCTAGTTTCTTGGGTGAGTTTCAGTGATTTGAGCAGGGTTACAAGTGAGTGAGTCAGCTGACAAAAAGATGATAGTGTTATAACTCAATTTGTACAAATTTTAATTGATTTTTAAACCCTGACACCCCCAAAATCCCTGCTAGTGTTATGGTCTCATGGTTCCCCCTCTCATTGCTCCAAATTCTCATGGCCATTATAATACTTCCTCACAGTCAGTAAAAATTTCCTCCCATCCTCTTGCCAGCTCTGCCACCAGTCCCACAGTTGAAGTGTCCATCATTTTGTTTGACAAGAGTTAATCACCCTGTATTACATTGTTTGTTGTTAATTAGAATTGCTATGGAACCTGTAAGTTTTAAATTTTTTGAGTAACAATTTGTGAAAGTACTCCGATGTTCTCAAGTAAATGTTGATAGAGTCCTGATGAAGATTTAACAAAGTATTCAGAGCTACTGTAGAGTCATAGAATTTCTACAGTGTGGAAGCAGGCCACTCAGCCCATTGTGCCCACACCAACCCTCTGAAGAGCATCCCACACAAACCCCAACCCCTATCCTATGCCTGTAACCCTGCACTCCCAGGGCTAAACCACCTTGTCTGCACATCCCTGGATACTATGGGGCAATTTAGCACAGCCAATCCACCTAACCTGCACATCCTTGGACTGTGGGAGGAAACCAGAGCACCCAAAGGAAACCCACGCAGATACAGGGGGAACGTGCAAACTCCGCACAGTCTGCTGATGCTGGAATTAAACTCAGGTCCCTGGCCATGAGGCAGTACTGCTAACCATTGAGCCACCATATCACCTTTTAAGAGTGTTTTAAGAGTCCCTTACAAATCTGTAGCAGCAATAAACAGTAGAAGGTAGCACTCAATGTCCTCTGCAACATTTTGTTTCATGTGTAAAAATGTTAGGAGAGGGAGTTAGGTCACTGGCTACCCAGCAAACAGTTGTAAAGCTATGTTAATGAACCTTCATGGACAATTTGATTGGCAATAAGCTTTTCTCAATCCTCAGTGCACATCTCAACTCCTTTACCAAGATGTGGCATAAAACAGGCTTATTGTCATTTCAGCTCAATTCACAAACTTAATTACTGCGTTGGCTCATTGGCACTTAAAGTATCTGTGGAAAATTGTCTCTCCCAGTTTATGTGATCGTTGATAAGATGTCAAAATTAAGTCCAAATTAATAAACCTGCCTTGTTCTAATAATCATGTGATCTTCCAGGCCTCATAAATCCCTTTCTTATTGTTAATTTCATATCATGAGTGGAACCTTCCCAGCCCCTGAATGATGTGGGCAATGGTGGGTCAGTTGGGAAAATAAGACAAGATTAAAATTAGATTTCCAATGTTTAGAAAAACAAATTGGATAAAGCTACCAAGTTTTGAACGGCAAGATGAGAATCTCCAAAGTGAGCAGCATGAGGCCCATTTTCTTGCATTAAAATCTCATTATAACCTAATCACCTAATCTCTCGTCATTTACATTAACAATCCCATTCTCACATGCATCCTGACGGTGACAATTTCTGACATGCAAGTCAGGATACCTGGTGACTCTAGCTCAGTTCGCTTCTCACTCAAAGCTTCGATCTTGGACAACATTCCCCAGCATCTCTGGGTACACTCCATGGACAGTGACTGCCTGCAGCCCCTGTGAACAGAGGCTGAATTCTGACACATACCAGCCTCACTGCATCATCAAGTCAGCTCTATTGTGGGTCATTTTCTTCAAGAATGAGACAAAGGTAGGCTATGAGAGAGGTGCAAGTGACTGGCGCAGCTGTTAGTGCTGATGAAGGTAGGGAAAAATGGCGAGGGGTACTGACTAAGTAGAGAGCGAAGTGGGTATGTGGGGTTTTCAGTGTGGTGGGTGAGAATGAGTAAGCGAAGTTGCTATATACAATAGAGAGAGCTGAGTGTGGTAGCAACATTGGAGTGAGTGTGAGGTAGCAGAGAGAATGTGGTGAGACCCATGTGAAGTGAACAATGTCATTGATCTTCTTGTAGTGTTGCAGCATGTTTTTCTGAAACATGGACACTAAGCTGACCCATGAGGCAACGTTGGACCAGGTTGTCAGGGTCTCATGCAATGTTCTCCTCTGGCAGTCCTGAGGAAAGAAGATGATCTTTCTCTGCACAATTCCATCCACCAGGCCCTCCCGATCCTTATTGACAGGCGTGGAACTAACTAACCTCTCAGTACCATCTCTGGGGCAATTTCCAGGAACCTTGCAGGATTGCTCTGAACTGACAATGCTTGTGGTGGTGCACAACTCATTTTAAAGATGGCACAATCACCGGGAATTATGTGAGGTCCTGGCAGTGGGAGTATTTCCATCATTAATGAGTTGACGATAATATGTGCAGGGTACTATACAAGCATGATGTTAATGAGGCAAACTGCAGGGATTAGTGTGAGAAAATATATGTCAGCTCATGGATAGAAAGCCTCCATGAAACTTACCAAAACTGACATTCAGATGATTTCTGTATAAAGTTCAGCCCCATGCGGCTGAACAAGAAAACTAGATGTACAATCTTTAGTGTAGGTAAAGACCATAATAATTGAAAATGCAACATTGTGTAATACACAAATAGAAACATAATCACTCTGTACCATCCATCTTTGAGAAAGATGGCAGTCTGATGTACAGACTCACAGCTAACTTAAAAAGACAATGTTTGAAATTTATTACATTTATAAAGTATGAATAACTTGCATCTTACAAAACCTCTTTGATATTATACATTAAATTTAATTCATTGGAGGCTAGAGAAATAATTCCCTAACAGAATCAATCTTCATTTTATGGTCTTAGCAAAAATCTGTACTGGGAATGTCTACCTGCCTGTATAAACTCAAATATAAGCACAGAGGGGACTGAATTAAGTTTTTGTTAGGTTAGACCATTTGGCTAATGTATGAACTCCCAGTACCACTTTGGGCTTGTATTATCAGTTCACCTAATTGTGAGGATTTGAAGGAGGCAGAGATGTGTCTGGGGGAATGCAACAACTGATTAGTAGCTCAAATTGAAAGGGATAAGATCCCTTAAAAATGAGCAGCTTCACATAGAGGGAAATAATTTTCTTACAGTGGGTTGGAGAAAGTGTTGGTAGAGGTGGAATGGTGAAAACTGAATGTGTAACTTGACTCTAACAGACTATCCGTGCATCTGCTGCCATTTTTCTGTGACAGATATCAGGTTATCTGTTTATCGCATGATGGAAAGGAGTAATGCTTATGTAATTAGTTAATTTGGGCTTCAAAAGTGCAATTTAAAGCCTAATTTGAATTTAATAGCTGCTGGTTGGATTTCCCAGGTGTCAAAGATTTGGCAAAGACAGCTACTGGATTTACAAGGTAGGTGGCTCTTCCAACACTCCTTGTGACCTAGGAAATTTGAAGTGTTTTCCTTCCTCAGAAAGGTCTTTGCGTCACCACAATATATCTGCTTTCTAAACAACAACTGCTAGTTGTGGCTGGAAGAACTTGACTCACCTGTGGAGAGCTGAATGTGCACTTTAAAGACAAGTGGCCAGGACTGCTCATAAATAAATATGTACCTGGCTGCGGTAGGTATTTCTGTCTTCATCAATAAGATAAGCCTTAAACTAGCTTCAATAAAGCACCTGATCCATTATTCCTTCCAATAGCGAATACCAGTAAAAGCCCATTTTCCAGATCTCAAGCATTCAGGACTCTCCTTTTGAATCTCAAATGCAGTTGAATGAGATGCTTGGAATCCAGATAATGAGGTCTTTACTGCATTGGGGTAAGGTCATGATAGGTTTAGTTAGAGCTGCTTTTCTTAGTCCTTCAGGAGCAGTCTTCCTCCATCAAATCTTGAAGATCTGCATGAATTAATTCCCATCCTATTGATTTTGGCTGCTATAAGCAAATAGCACATGAACCAAGAATATTTTATGTTCTTGATGGGGTGAGGGAGGTGGTATGGGAGATGTATGGTCCACTTGTTCCTGCCCCTACCTTCTCATTATCCCTTTGCTTCAATATTGCGGCCTAAAATCAGTGAATAATTAAAACCTGAGACCGTTCAAGACTTGTCACGTTCAGCCACAAACTCTGCATTTGCATGCAGCCATGGTCCCATTGACAATCCTTTCCATCTGCCTTCACGCCATCTCTTCATAGTAGGTTACTCCCAAACATTTTCCTGTGAGAGAACTAAAAAAAAATGGAGTGGACAATGAAAAACTGTGTTCAGCAGAGTCTCTAACAAGCCCAAAGTTGGTTATTTCAAAATGGCAGGTGGGCTTCTGATTTCTGTGCCCACTCGCCTGCTATATCACAGACCGGCAAGATTGCGGAATTTGCATTATCACATATTGTACATAAACACAGTGGGGACGGGGATGGGTTGGCTGGCCCACACAATTTGCAGCCTTAAAATACAGCCTGAAGAGTTAAAAGTAAAAGTCCTGCAATTCAGTTCAGTCTCAGGCCCAAACCGAGCTAAAGGTGCTTGCACTAATAACATGTAAAGGAAACAATATACGAGACAAATAAATTCACTTTCCAGAACATAATTTCAAAGTAATGATGTTTGCTTTTATTCTTAAACTTTTATAGGATAGGTCATTCCAAATGCTTTTGCATCTATTTGATGGGGGAAAGCATAAAACATGTGGCATTGTTTACTGATGCAAGTGGCTGGCTTTTGGCTTCTGCTTATAATGTGCTGTGATGCAAATCGAGAATGGAGCCCTATACTCCTGAATTGGAGACCCATACTTGACTCTTGTAAGCCCCCTCATCACCAGCGGTGCCTTGTAAAATCAGAACACATCTCCTGCTGATTTTTATATAATCCTTGCAAGTCATCATACTTACAGGCTATTTCCCTAACTAACATTGTTGTAACGTCCCTTGGTGATGTAGGATTTGCTTTGACATTGCATGAATAATTGCCTGCCAGCAGTGAAACCCTATACTGGATTGTGCATTATTTTTCCCCAGTCATTTTAGAGAAGGAATAAAAAGTTCTTTTGGTGCACTGAGCTATTTTGTCACGTCAATAAGGTTGTGTTTGTTGTGTCTTAATTAAAATACTAAATATGTGATTTATAGCATTCTAAATTTAAATTCATTTGTATGCATATATGCATTAGAGTTCAGAAAAATCAGAGCAATCTCATTGAAGCATATAAAATTCTTAAAGGGTTTGACAGGCTAGATGCCCTCATCAGGGAGTCTTGAACAAAGGGCTAAATTTTAACTTTTGATCTGCTCACAGTGGGGAAGCAAACAACCTGTAGTGAACCTGAAAATTTCTGTAGCATGTTTGTCGATGTTTTTAACACAGCCACCGCATTTACATCTGATTTCTGGGTTTCCTGATGTCAATATACATCAGTCTATTTCAGCTCAGCTATTTAAAGGATCGTGTGAGGATAAGGTTTGGAATATTGTAAAGTTCTTCAGACAGGGCTAAACTTTATAGAACATCTACATTCTTATTCATAGAATCCTGACAGTGTGGAAGCAGGCCCTTTGGCCCAACAAGTCCACACCGATCCTCAGAACATCCCATTCAGACCCATCCCTCTACAACCCCCTAATCTACACAACACTGAACACTATGGGCAATTTAGCATGGCCAATTCACCTAGCCTGCACACCTTTGGACTGTGGGAGGAAACCCATGCAGACACGGGGATAATGTGCAAACTCCACGCAGACAGTTGCTCGAGGCTGCAATCAAAACCAGGTTCCTGGTGCTGTGAGGCAGCAGCGCTAACCGCTGAGGTACCACGCTGTCCCTAATTCTGGAGATGAAATGTGGCAAAGTAACATCACGACTCAATAAGACCTCTCAAGGATAATGCTGTGGGCTGTAAAGATCCAAAGGGAGAATCTGTTCATTGCAACGGTGAATCCTGCTTCAAAACACTGAAGGATGTGATTGAAAGTGTCAAAGGAGGTCAGCAGCAGGAGTGTGATGGTTTGTTCCAGGATGCAGTGTCAGAAGGCATTCAGTGGCCAAATCAGAGCATAAATATTGAGCTACATGGCACATTAATTTCTATCCTGATGCGTGTTTTACCTCAAACTTCCTTAGTTTCCTGGACAGAGCTTCTCTGGCACACCATTCCTCACACCAACAGACTTTCCATTTGCAACATTTTTCTGTATATTTCCAATCCCCACCTAAACAGCTAGCACTGACACGCAATCTCTGTGTGGTACCACACCAATCCCTCACAATAACATTGCACAAACATTACAGGAAGGAGATAGAATGCTTGGTGTCATGGTGCAAAGATAACAATCTTTCCTTCAATGTCTGCAAGACTAAAGAGCTGATCATCGACTTCAGGAAGAAAGGAGAACGCACCCCATCTACATCAATGGAGCTGAGGTGGAGATGGTCGAGAACGTCAAGGTTGTAGGAGTGATGATCACCAACAATGTGTCCTGGACCTCCCATGTTGATGTGACGGTGAAGAAGGCACAACAATGCCTCTTCTTCCTCAGGAGTCTAAGGGAATTTGGCATGTTCATAAGGATCCTGACCAACGTTTATAGATGCACCATAGAAAGTATTCTATCTGGGTGCACCATGGCTTGATAAGGCAACTGCTCTGTCCAGGACCATAAGAAACTACAGCAAGTTATGAATACAGTCCAGACTAACACACAAGCCAACCTCCCATCCACTGACTTCATCCACACTTTTCATTGCCGCTGAAAGGCAGCCAACATTATCAAAGACCCTTCCAATCCCGGTTATAATCTCTTCCAACCTCTTCTGTCAGACAAAAGATACAAAAGCTTGAACACCCATACCAACAGATTCGAGAACTGCTTCTTCCCTGTTGTTATTAGACTGCTGAATGGATCTCTAAAATTTCAAATCTAATGTTGATCTTACTTTTTGCACACCTCCTGTGCAACCATAACTTTGTATGCCTTACTCTGTTCAATTATCCTATGATCTGTAAATCCTTATATGTTATGATCTGTCTGTAGTGTTCTTACATTACATGTGACAATAATAAATCAAATCAAATCATTATCTTTCTGCCTCGTCAATACGCTCTCTTTTTCATGCTCATCAGTCTCTTGTTTATCTCCTTGCAGGACAAGTGAATATAGAGCACCAAGGAGAGGCAGAGATCAGGAGCTGGCCCTCGATTCATCTCCATTTTTGCAATTATCCAGCAGGAGGTGTTAGAGACAAACCAGGTCTCAGCATTCCTGGCCATTGTTGATGAATAGATGGACTCTTCAAAGTACCTAGTAACATAAAATTGCCGCTCCACACAGCGTGCATCATTCACTTGATAACTTTACACTAGCTGCCAGTGAAAAATGATAAAATACACAACAATGAGTTACTTTGGTAGTTATACTTGACATCTTGCATCTCCCACAGTGTGTTCAAGCGTCCCTCAGGAGGTGGTGCAGGTAGAGAACAAAGATTCCTCAGAGGAGGCAACTCATTCTGATGATGCCATGTCATAGAATGTAAGCACTACCAATTAGTTCAGATATGCCCACTTCGGAGGGACTGCTAAGACAGGAAATTGTGTTGTATTAAAAACTACAAGCGGTTGTACGTGGTTTAGACAGATACAGCAGTAAACAGTCCACTTTGGAGGCACAGACCCTTAAAAACTTTGCTCATTTGGATGTATATTCTACATTTCAGAGGCTTTCAGATATTCAGTCCACAAGGTTGTAGACATGCTCGCTGAGCCAATGGGTTTGGCTGCAAAAGTTTCGTCACCCTGCTAGGTAACATCGTCAATGCACCTCCGGTGAAGCGTTGGCGTTCCATCCTGCTTGGTATTCATATATCATTTATATGCCTTGGTTTGCCGGGGTGGTTGGGATTACTTCTGGTTTCTGATTCAATCTACATCCATGAAAAGAGCAGTCACTTGTATAACAATCCACTGAGCCCATGCTAGACTTCACCAGTAGCTTGCATGCTCACTTCAAGCAAGATGGAGGAAAACCTGAGGAAGGTTCACTTGACCTGAAATGTCAACTCTGATTTCTGTCCACAGATGCTGCCAGACGAGCAGTTTCTGTTTTTGTTTCAGATTTACAGCATCCGCAGTTTTAGTTTTTGGTTTTTATTGAGAAATTCCTTAACTTGACTGAACAATGCCTCATTGAATGGCAGCAAAATACAATTCAGATCTTTGTTAGCATAAAAATGTAGTTTGGACAATGGGAAAGATTGTGAAAAGGGCAATAGATTTGGTGAATCCAGCAAAGTGTTGCCAACTGAGGGAGATCCAGATGCTGTCTCTTGTCAAAGGCCAGGACTAACCCTTCATGGGTTCCAAAAGCTACAACCGTTGAATGACAGACAAGTATGAGAATAAAGATAAAGGGATTATAGTTGTACAATGGGTTTTAACAGTGTTACTTTGTTGCATTTTTTCATGCTTTGACACCATAACATTTATTTTGTTGTTCCACATTTGTGCTTTCTGACTACAAAGTGACCTTCTACTTTATGATAAATGGCAGAACAAGAGTCAAATATATGCAATGAAAGACTTTGAAAGGGATGGAATGTTGATTGCAGGACTGCTTTTTGGAGATTGGGGGAAAGCAAGTGGATTCAGAATTTGTGTGCCTCTTTCTAAGTGAACTATACATGAAACAGACTGATGCGGGCATCGTGACTAGCTACATATAGAGCTACAGGTGTACTCTTCATTTCTTGCTCCTTCTGTTGATCCTGCCTATGAGGGAATGGTAGTATCTTCTTTCTCCTGGAGTCTAGTACTCACTAGTGCATTATGTTGGGTATGCACAGCATATTCAAATATATATGTTACAGAAGGAGGCTTACTAAAAATTTTCTGATCAATCTATTCCATTCAGAAGCTCTTAATTTATAAGTTATGGCACTTTACATGTATATCCATTTTTGTTTAAAAGTCTAGTGATGGTTTCTGTTCGATCACATTTTCAGGCAGTCAATTGCCACCACTCTGTGGGTAAAAAACAATCCTCTTCACCTTCTCTTCAGTCTTTTTGCAAATAACGTTGAATCTGTGCCTCCAGTTTAATGACTCTCTGTGAGGAGATTTGGCGTATTCTGATCTATTGTTTCTAAGCCCCTCATAATCTTCCCTCAGTGCATTTTGAATATCCTGTTGCATTCTGTAAAATGCCTCGACATTTTACAGCCTCCAAAAGTGCTTCCCTAATAGGTCCGCTCAGCAGGAGATTTTCTTTCAAAGGCTGTAAGTACTGTATGACTGAACATCTGATACAGGAAACTCTCAGGTCCTAAGGCACTGGTGCTTGGTTGTGTTCAGGAAGCTTATTCTCTGTCTGTAAGCCCTATTAATGAGGTTGTGCTGTGCTCATTTCTCTTCCTTATGGAGCAACAAGTATTTGAAGAGAAGACTCAGAGTCATAGAGATATACAGCATGGAAACAGACCCTTGAGGCCAACTTTTCCATGCTGACCAGATATCCTATATAAATCTCGTTCCATTTGCCAGCATTTGGCCTATATCCATGTAAACCCTTCCTATTCATATACCCATCCAGATGCCTTTTAAATTTTGTAGCTCTACGAACTTCCACCATTTCCTTTTGCAGCTCATTCCATACATACACCACCTTCTGTGTGAAAAAGTTGCCCCTTAGGTTCCTTCTTTATCTTTCCCGTCTCACCTTAAACTTATGCCCTCTAGTTTTGGACTCTGTCACCCCAGGGAAAAGACCTTTCCTATTTACCCTATCCATGCCCCTCATGATATTACAAACCTCTATGAGGTCACCCCTCAGTCTTCAATGCTCCAGGGAAAATAGCCCCAGCCTATTCAGCCTCTCTCAATAGCTCAGACCCCCCAACCCTGGCAACAGAGATAACAAGATGTAGAGCTGGATGAACACAGCAGGCCAAGCAGCATCAGAGGAGCAGAAAGGCGGACGTTTCAGGCCTAGACCCTTCTTCAGAAATTTCAATACACAAACCAATAAAGGCAAGCATACGGAACACTCTTTTCACTACCCTATCTACCTGCAACTCCACTTTCAAGGAGCTACGAAACTGCCCTCCAAGGTCTCTTCGTTCAGCAACACTCCCCAGAATCTTACCATTAAGTGTATAAGTCCTGCCCTGGTTTGCTTTACCAAAATGCAGCACCTCTCATTTATCTAAATTAAACTCCATCTGCCACTCCTTGGTCCATTGGCCCATCTGATCAAGATCCCATTGTACTCTGAGGTAACCTCCCTCGCTGTAAACTACACCACCAATTTTAGTGTCATCCACAAACTTACTAACCATATCTCCTATGTTCACGTCAAAATCATTTATATAAATGCCAGAAAGCAGTGGATACAGCACTGATCCTTGTGGTACGCCGCTGGTCACAGGCCTCCAGATTGAAAAGTAACCCTCCACCATCACCCTCTGTCTTACTGCTTACTGATGGTTACTGTACCCTGCTGATGCTGCTCTTACCACCGGCAGTATTGCTGCTATTGCTGGTCTTATCACTCAGCTGAGGTCTGAGGTAGAGCTGCATTATTGGCTCCAATGCTGAACTGAAGATTGCCAGTTTTCAGTTGCCAATCAAATAAAACGTACTCTAAAACAATGGAGATTAACTGCAAAGCAATTGGATCACGCTTTCTGAACAAGTCCTATGAACAAAAGCCTTTTAACTTAGCAAGGAAGCAGGACAGGGTACCTCAATCTTTAAGAATTTTTCTGCACATCTTTAGTTCAGTGCTATCAAATTTCTCTCCTTGAATTCTCTGGTAAATTCCATGAAGGCTGGCAAACTCATGCACTCACTGCAAAAGTCAGAGACCAGGATTAAAAGCTGATAATTGAACACTTAACATATTTGTATTGTTGACCTACCCGTTGTGTGGGGCTTTCCTGTGCACTGAGATTAAAGGGATACCCTTGCAGCACTTGAGAAGCAGAAAGAGTTGATCAAAACATTAATATCCCTATTAAAGCATATCAAAAAGATTTTTTGGACAACACTGGAGTTCCGTCGTATATGGACTGGCTCAATATTGTACGTTCTGGAAAATCATCAATCCATGTCTTTGCAGACCACAAAATGTTGTGATTGGACCCTGCAAGACTTTCCCTCCTTCATTACCATTTCAGATGAGATACATCAAATTGTTATGCTCCTGGATAAACAGTGATAAATGGACTCCCATTCTTTAGTCATGCACCACCATAGTTGTTCACAACAAGGTTAATTTGAAAAGGATCCCTTCCCTTATGGATGTCTTTTTCCCATATCAAAGGAATTTAATTTTTAAAAGGAACCAATTTTACCATGCATTGAGTTAATGAAAGAGGGTGTTTATTGGTAACTAAATACAAGAAGAAATAATAACAAAGCACACATACACATAGAGTAGGAATAAGAAGTGACTCTAAAAAATAAGCATGGGGCTGGATGAACACAGCAGGTCAAGCAGCATCA
>JAHRHZ010000017.1:7471464-7491685 GCA_024137785.1 Ginglymostoma cirratum | reverse complement strand
GGCCTAAACCCTTCATCAGAAATCAGGCCCGAAACGTCAAGTTTTCCTGCTCCTATGATGCTGCTTGACCTGCTGTGTTCATCCAGCCCCACGCTTGTTATCTCGGATTCTCCAGCATCTGCAGTACCTTTTATCTCTGACTCTAAAAAATGATGAGTTTAAAAATGTAATGGATCAGTCTCTGAATTGTTTGTGAAGAATACATGGAATATTATAGCTGGTACAATGGAAATTAACAGGTGGAATTGATGTTGGCAGCTGAACAGTCAATTTTGAGATTCTTTGCTTTCAAAGTTAATTGAAGTTCTTTGGTTCTAGTTCCTTTTGATGTTGGTTAGCTGACAATACTCAGAGTGAAAGACTATCTTTTCCCTTTCTTTACCTACAGAGCAGGAGTGTTTAGAGGCTGATCTTGAACTATGACCTTTACAGCACTCCAGTCCACTCACTAGCATGTAAGACCATTAACACACACTGTCTAGATGTTACTGTCAGTTTTTTAACCTATTTTTGCATATCTCTGGAAATGTAAAACACAGCAATATTTGAGGGTCACCTGCTGCTAAGAGGAAGATGGTTAGTCAGTCTCTCATTATCTCTTACTTTTTAATCTTTCCTTTTGATGTTTTCTTGACTCTGTATAGGTATAATTTTCCATGGTTCCCTGCAGAACTCTGCCAGGCAGTCACTGAATTTATATCCACAGCCCTCCGTAAAAAAAAACCCATTGTGGAGCTAAATGTTTGAGATGTCCCGAGTACTTTGGGGTTCTAATCTGTGGTCACGACATTACCCCAGCAGTCTGAATAAATAAAATCCATTCTCATTCTATTACAAAGGGCAAAAATGAATTAAATGTATAAAAAAATGAACATCTCATACGCTTTCTCTTAACCTTGGACAACACTATCTCTTCAATTCCAAATAGATTGTAATATATCCGGACATAGCATCTGCAGTGACATTCAATACAGGTTACATTTAATTGACTCCTTCCAGTTTGACCTTCTTTTGGACTGTGGAGAAAATTTGAAGAGTTTTCATCTCAGCAGATAGGGAAGAACTTTTCACAAATCTGAGAGTCTAAATTCTGTCAGTTCTAATAACGTGCAGATTTCTGACAAAAGTCAGAAAAGGCTTGGAAGTTTCACACAGTAAACCTTTCTGCTAAGGTAACTTGTTCCCTGAACTGGTCAATGCTCCTTTCAGGAGAGAAAATACATTTGCTTTTAAGCTTAATTCTGGTGTTTGCTGAATAGACTATAAAACATGCACAATTTAAGACTCAACTAAACTGAAAACAAAACCTCACCTGTTTATACCACCTATCATAAATCCAAGAGTATAAACGAGTTTTCTTTAACACTACAGGGACCTGCAGTCACCTGCTCTCCGACAAATGCTGCATTATTCTGCTGTTCCAGATGGATTCTCAGGCTGTTTCTTTTAAAGGAAGAAAACTCTTGACAAAAGTAACAAACACCCATCAGCCACTACTTTGAAATCGGAATTCCAAAACTGATCTCTATATAATATAAAATTTATAAACCATTGATCGCCTTATGAAATAACTGCACAGAGGCCAGGTCCCATCACTCAAGTCACCCCTTATTTACAAGTGCACAGTACACTGGCTGTGGCCATACAGGTCAGAGTCAGTCCTCAACTGAGCATATTCTAATCTCCTGGTTATAATGGTCAGCTAAGGCTTTCTTGACTGGCCCGGGTTATCAACCCAATCACACTTAACAAGGTCAACTTGGTCCCAACATGACACCTTATTAGCAAATTAAAATTAAATTCAATACGGATGCTCTTAAGCTAGACGAATTTTTCTTCAATGTTATGATTTGACAATGTCCTTGGAAATGCTGACATGAATGTAGATGCAGACAGATAAAGCGCAAAGCTACAAATATATATATGTTACATTCATCCTGAATAATTTGCAACATGCCTATTCTTCACATTTCTGAGATGATGATTAATCCATTTAAACAAATTTGACTGAAATCTAAACCGCTATGAGGCATGACATACATGCTGTTGGAGATGTGGTAAGGTGAGCCCCAGTTGACAGCAAGCCAAAAATAAAATGCAGAAGGGAAAGAGACTAGCAACAGAAAGACACAGTGAAGAGATGTAGCAGCAAGTGAGAAATAAAATTATTCCTCTAAAGAACATAGAGAAAATTGAAGCTGGGAAACAAAAAAGTGAAGTGGGAGAACACAAAAGTCAAGAGAGCAAAGTTGTAAGTAGGATTAAAGTCATAAAGGATTAAATTAACATTTTTAACGGATTAATTGTTTGCGTATGTCCCTTTGTGCATTGTTATTCAAATGAAGGATAATGTAGAGAATAAAATTAAAGGATTTTTTCTTATAAACACCATATTTTGTTTTTGAAACATCAACTGTAATTGCATTAGTCTAACTACCCTACTATTAGCTCTGTAACCTTAGATTTTATACCATATCATTTGAGGAATGCATTGAGCTCACAACATTGAAATTAACTGGGATAAGCAGGAACACTAATTTCTACTTTAGCCATGTGTTAATTGCAGAGGTTACACTTAGTAAAGTAACGCTCCCAAACTCGGTCTCAGTATAATATTGGGAAGATTGTACTCCCATGTTATATATAGCAACCACAATGAATTCAAACAGCACATACAATGCCATAAATTATCTGATCCATTCCTCAGTGACAGGAAGCAGACTGCTTGTATCTTGGCAGTGGTTGCATATTCTGTAATCAAAAGCAGAGCCTCAGAGTTGATGGGATAGAAGTTATTAAATAATAAAGGTCATTCTATGACAGCTGCTTAACATTAAGAAGCTAACATTAATGGTCCATTTCCAAGACTTTTTGGATGTGTTAAAAACTATACATTTGAAAAAAAGGAAATGTTAAATCTATTAATATAGTCATCCTTAATCCTGAGGGACTGCATAAAATGGAATTGCTTATATTTGTATTAATCCAAATACTTTGCAATGATAACAAAATTCTTCTCATGGTATGGTGAATGGTAGAGAGGTGAGAAGGATTGGACAAAGTGAATTGTTCAAAAGAGGAGAAAATGGCAGTGGAACAAGAGGACAGACCAAGGAGTGATTTGGTTCAGCAGAGGGCAGCGATGACGCTGATTGGCAGTTGGGATAAAGATTTGCATCAATGCAGTCCCCATTACCAAACAGGGGTTTGTAGAGGAAATGTTGTCAAGGGAATACCAACCTTCCCGAAGCCCAACTCCTCTTCTCTCTATTTCAGAGCTCCCTCCCACTTCTCAATTTCTGAAGAAGTGTCCCGACCCGAAACATCAACTTTCGGGTTCCTCTGATGCTGCCTGGCCTGCTGTGTTCCTCCAGCTCCACACTGAGTAATCTCTGACTCCACCATCAACAGTTCTTACTTTCTCCTTGTCAAGGGATTGTTAGACCCCAAACACTAATTCAGTGTTTCTCTCCCATCTCCTCTGACCAACAAAAAAAAAAGCCACTGTGTGAAGACCACAAGCAGCAGCAGAGTGAGTATAAACCTACCGGAGCTTGAGGCACATTGTAGCTGCGAGGCAAAAGCTGGAATCATTTCACTGGGAAGCTGTGACCTGATTGACTGGTAGGAAATCTGCACTAAATTTGAAAAAGAACATAGCCAAGAAGTATCAATAACTTTAACGAACTCAATAAGGTAATTAGCTAAGTAGAAATGGTTGGACAGGTGATGTGTTGTAGCTGTATGATGTGGGAGCAGGCTGATCCCATTGTGAACTGCAGTGACCACATCTGCAGCAAGTGTTGGTTGCTTGAGAAACTTCAGCTCAGAGTTGATGAGCTGAAATCTGAGCTTCAAACACTGTGGCACAGCCAGGAGGAGGAGAACTACCTGGATGCTGTGTTTCAGGCGGCAGCTACACCTGATAGATTAAGTACTTAAAATTTGGTCAGTGGCAAGGGACAGCAGGAAGTGACTGCAAGTGAGGCAGGTGGAGGGATCCTGCAGTCAGGAACAGAGGGGCTTCAACTCTTGACCTCGCCCAACAGATATGAGGTACTTGCTCCCTATGTGGATGAGGAAAAGGGCTGCAGGGAGGATGAGCCAACTGACCACTACACCGTGGCATAGGAGGCAATTCAATAGGGGGAGCAAAAAGACAAGTGGTAGTCATAGGGGATTCTATAATCAGGGGAATAGATGGTATCCTTTGTAAGCAGGATCAAGAGTCCCGCACGGTGTCTTGCCTGCCTGGTGCCAGGGTAAGGGATATCTCTGACTGGCTTGAAAGGATATTGGCGAGGAAAAGGGGAGGATCCAATTGTTGTGGTCCACATAGGACCAAACATCAAAGGCAAGACTAGGAAAGAGCACCTGTTCAGGGATTATCAGGAGCTAGGAATAAAATTACAGAGCAGGTCCTCAAGGGTTAAAATCTCCGGATTACTGCCTGAGCCACGTGCCAATTGGCACAGGGACACAAGTATGAGGGAAGTAAACACATGGCTTCATTAGAGAGAAGAAGGTTAAGAGGTGACTTAATAGAGACATACAAAATGATCAGAGAATTAGATAGGGTGGACGGTGAGAGCCTTTTTCCTCAGATGGTGATGGCTAGCACGAGGGGACATAGCTTTAAATTGAGAGGTGATAGATATAGGACAGATGTCAGAGATAGATTCTTTACTCAGAGAGTAATAAGGGCGTGAAATGCCTTGCCTGCAGCAGTAGTAGACTCGCCAACTTTAAGGGCATTTAAATGGTCGCTGGATAAACATATGGATGATAATGGAATAGTGTAGGTTAGATGGGCTTCAGATTGGTTTCACAGGTCAGCGCAACATCGAAGGCTGGAGGGCCTGTACTGCGCTGAAATGTTCTATGTTATATATTCTATGTTCTAAAAGAGGGGTGTGGAAAAGAGGGGTTCCTTTTCATGGGCTGCTGGCATCACTGTTGGAACATGACCATTGGGATGGTTTCCACTTGAAATGAGCTGGGACCAATTGTCATAGAATTCTAGAATCCCTATAGTGTGGAAAAAGGCCCTTCAGCCCTATAAGTCTACACTGACCCTCAGTGCATCCCAGCCAGACCCATCCCCCTATAACCCACCAAATCTACTCATCCCTGAACACTATGGGCAATTTAGCATGGCCAGTCCAACTGGCCTGCCCAACTTTGGACTGTGGGAGGAAACTGGACCCCCCAGAGGAAACCCATGGAGACACGGGGAGAATGTGCAAACTCCACACAGACAGTCGCCCAAGGGTGGAATCAAACTCAGGTCCCTGCCCTGTGAAGCAGCAGTGCTAACCACTGTGCCACCGTACCACCCGAAAAGGCATATAGGCTGGTCAACAGGACTTTAAACTAGAAAGTGGGGGGAAGGGAAAGGTAAAACTTCCCCCAGTGGGCAACAAAGCAACAGGTTAACATCTCTAGGGGTAGATTCAACTACATGGAAAAAATATGAAAATGCTGACAGGAAAGGCAAACTCAGGAGAGGTTATTAAAGTCTCCAGCACAGACACAAATAGGGCAGAGTGTTTGGAAAGGGTTAGGAATCAAACTTCAAGTGCACTGGATAAATAAATTACAATGAGAAGAGTAACAGTTAATACAGGACTGAAGGTGTTATATCTCAATGCACGCAGTATAAGGAATAAGGTAAATGAGCTTGCAGCACAGATCAGAATTGACAGAAATGACGTGTTGGGCATTACGGAAACATGGCTGCAAGGGGATCAGGATTGGAAGCTGAATATCCAAGGACGTACATCCTATCAAAAAGATAGGCAAGTGGGCAGAGGGGGTGGGGATGCCTTATTTGTAAGAAACAAAATTAAATCAATAGTAAGAAACAAAGTAGGGTCAGATGGTGTGTAATCTGTGTTGGTAGAGCTGAGGTACCGCAGAGGTGAAAAAACCATAGTTGGAATTATGTACAGGCCTCCAAACAGTTGTCAGGAGCTGGGGTGCAAGATACATCAGGAGATAGAAAAGGTGTGTGAGAAAGGCAAAGTTTCAGTGATCATGGGAAATTTCAATATGTAGGTGGACTGGGAAAGTCAGGATGGTAGTGAATTGCAAGAAAAGGAATTTGTGGAATGTCTACGAGATGGTGTTTTGGAGCAGCTTGTGGTGGAGCCCACCAGGGAACAGGCAATACTGGATTCAGTGTTGTGCAATGAGGCAGACTTGATAAGGGAGCTTAAGGTGATGGAACCCTTGGAAGGCGGTCATCATAATATGATTAAATTTACTCTGCAATTTTAGAGGGAGAAGATAGAATCAGAGGACATGATATTACAGCTGAATAAAGGCAACTACAGAGGCATGAGGGAGGAGCTGGTCAGAATTGACTGGGAGAGGAGCCTAGCAGGAAAGACAATGGAACAGCAATGGCAGGATTTTCTAGGAGTAATTCAGGAGGCACAGCAAAAATTCATCCCTAGAAAAAAGAAGCATGGTACAGGGAGGATGAGGCAACCATGGCTGACAAGGGAAGACAGGGATAACATAAAAGCAAAAGAGAAAGCATATAACGTGGTGAAGGGCAGTGGGAAGCCAGTGAATTAGGAAGCTTACAAAGACCAATAGACTGCAACAAAAAAAAGGAGGGAGACGATTAAATATGAGGGTAAGCTAGCCAGTAATGTAAAGAAGGACTGTAAGAGTTTCTTCAGATATATAAAGCAAAAGTGGACATTAGACCGCTGGAAAATGACGCTGGAGAGATAGTAGTGGGGAACAAGGAAATGGCTGAGGAACTGAATAATTACTTCGCGTCAGTTTTCATAATGGAAGACATGAGTAATATCCCAAAAATTCAAGCGAGCTGAGTATGATGGCCATCACCAAGGAGAAGGTGCTAGAAAAACTGAATGGCCCAAAGGTAAATAAATTACCTGGACCAGATGGATTACACGCCAGAGTTCTTAAGAAGATAGCTGAAGAGATAATGAAGGTGTTAGTGGTGATCTTTCAGGAATTGCTAGAGTGAGGGAGGGTCCCAGAGGACTGGAAAATCGCTAACGTGACACACCTGTTTAAAAGGGGAGTAAGGCAAAACACTGAAAATTATAGGCCGATTAGCCTAACCTCAGTCATAGTTAAGATTTTAGGGTCCATTGTGAAGGATGGGATTTCTGAATACTTGAAAATGGATGGTAAAATAGGGCAAAGTCAGTATGGCTTCATCAAGGGGAGGTCATGCCTGACAAGTTTGTTAGAATTCTTTGAGGAAGTAACGAGCAGGTTAAACCAAGAAGAGCCAATGGATATTATCTACCTGGACTTCAAGAAGGCCTTTGACAAGGTGCCATACAGGAGGTTGCTGAGTAAGATAAGGGCCCATGGTATTAGAGGCAAGGTGCTAGCATGGATAGCAGTTTGGCTGCCTGGCAGAAAGCAGAGAGTGGGAATAAAAGGGTCTTTCTCAAGATAGCAGCTGGTGACAAATGGTGTTCCACAAGGGTCAGTGTTGAGACCACAACTTTTCACTTTATACATTAATGATTTAGATGAAGGAACTGAGGGCATTCTGTCTAAGTTTGCAGATGATACAAAGATAGGTAGAGGGACAGGTAGTATTGAGAAGGTGGGGAAGCTGCAGAAGGATTTGGACAGGTTAGGAGAGTGGGCAAAGAAGTGGCAGATGGAGTACAACGTGGGAAAGTGTGAGGGCATGCACTTTGGTAAGAAGAATAAAAGCATGGACTATTTTCTAAATGGGGAGAAAATTCAGAAGTCTGAAGTGCAAAGAGACTTGGGAGTTCTAGTCCAAGATTCTCTCAAGGTAAACTTGTAGGTTGAGTCAGTAGTCAGGAAGGCAAATGCAATGTTGGCATTTATTTTGAAAGGACTTGAATATAAAAGCAGGGATGTACTACTGAGGCTTTATAAGGCTCTGGTCAGGCCACATTTGGAGTATTGTGTGCAGTTTTGGGCCCCATATCTCAGGAAGGATGTACTGGCCCTGGAGTGGGTTCAGAGGAGGTTCAGGAGAATGGTCCCAGGAATGAAAAGCTTAACATATGACGAACGTTTGAGGCTCTGGGTCTATACTCGATGGAGCTCAGAAGGATGAGGGGGAGTCTAATTGAAACTTACAGAATACTGAATGGCCTGGACAAGGTTGATATTGGGAAGATGTTTCCATTGGTAGAAGAGACTAGGACCAGAGGGCACAGCCTCAGAGTAAAGGGAAGATCTTTTAGATCGGAGATAAGGAGACACTTATTGAGCCAGAGAGTGGTGAGTCTATGGAATTCACTGCACAGAAGGCTGTGGAGACCAGGTCATTGAGTATGTTTAAGACAGAGTTAGATTGGTTCTCAATTTCAAGGGGATCAAGGGTTACGGGGAGAAAGCGGGAAAATTGGCTTGAGAAACTTACCAGCCATGTTTGAATGGCAGAGCAGACTCGATGGGCTGAATGGGTTAATTTTTGCTCCTATGTCTAATGATTTTGTGGAATAATTACTGCTATAAATCTAAAATTGGAGTAATTTTTAACCAGTTTTAATAATACAGTATTTTTACATTATCAAGAAAAAAATCAATCATGTGACCAATTCTTTGTGTTAATGATAGATGTCACAAATATTGTAAGAGTATATTTTAAAATGCACTCATGCAATTTGTGTCAAAGCAGTGATCAAAAATAATCTTAGGGCCTCAGTGTTGAAGTGAAACCATAGTAATTTATAAATGTGTTCTTTGGTGTGGCACAGGGAGGTGGGATGGGTGTGTTGTTGTTAGTAAATATATTGGTAAATCTGTCTCAGTAAAGACGTAAAAAGTAAAGAACACTACCTATTATTGAGTTTCCAATCCTGAGGAAATAGAAGTTGTACAAGAATGGCTACTGCAAAGCATGATTTTCCGAGGGAATAATAGAAGAACCTTGTGAGTTGATCAACAAGATAGCCTGATGTAACGTGCCAAATCTCTGCACCCTGAATGAGGGCAGATAAAATCCAATAAGTGATAACTGAGTGGAGTCCCTTGCACTGCTGACCCTTGAGCCTGTGACCATTTGTCAGGTGCACTACTGACATACACAGAGGCTGCTTTGATCATTGCAATGTTTGATATAAAAGAATATGCAGAAAAAAACTGTTAACATATGAAAGCTACTTGTGAATGATGATTCTATTTGTAGACTCTGGGGCTGATTTTCCAACAGCATGACAGAAAATTAATGGAAATAACTTCTTATGCTTTTCATGACTGTATGCTGAATTATCTTGGGCTGCACCAAGTTATTTATGAGGAATAGGTGGATTTACAGTTGAGTTATTGTCCCTAACAAATTATTAGCCGGTGGGGTAGAAGGAAATAATGTGGTGAGGCAATACGCAAAGATGTATGTATTTGAGAGAATTCTGGAAGTATTCAAGATAAATAAAAAGGAAAAAAACAGCAGAGATGTTGTATTATTAAACTAAAAGCAGCAGGAAGAGCATCTTCAGTGGATAACTTGCACCAAAAACGAGGCTAAAGATGGATTGTCTCTTGGAAACCAAGACAAGAAAGTACCATTTGTGGCAGGTGCAATGGACAGTGTTTGAGCCAGCGATTGTTACCTTCACCACCCGACTTACAATAGAACGGTGCCAGGAAAAAAGACCCTTAATAAACTCATAAATTTACCCATGAACGCTTTGCATGGCCAGATGAACAATCAATTACGTTTATGTAGTGGAATTAACTGGTGGAAAATTCAGCATTTGCACACACAGCTCTTTCCCACCATTCCATGATGCCACATCTCAACTTGTGATTGAAGAATAATGGTACAAGTATCAAAGGAGGGATGATTCATGCAAGCCTGTACTTGAAAGTAGTATTACAAAGATATAAATACAGACATCTGAATGAAATTAATTGTTTGTGTCAGTCACTTCTTTCTTGTTCTGTATTCATTTTGAAAATGAAAAGATTGCACATAGTCAACTGTAAACTGCCTTAGGGGTAGGTACTGGCAGGGTTAGACCTGTAAATATTGACAAGGAGGAAGTGTTTCAAGTATGAGAAGAGAAATGTAGGAGACAATGGGAGAAAGTGTAATCATGAGGGAAGATTTCGGGAAGACTTTATTGGTAGCAAAGACAATCTACAGTGTACTGAATCATTAGTCTCCTGTTATGAGTTTATCACAGGAGCATTACTGAACTGTGATAACTTAAAAGTGACGTCTTACATCCAACATTCATTTATATAAAAAAAGTAATTCAAGAATAGGTCGTCTAATTGACACCTTTAGTAACTCCATCACACATGTTTCATATTTTGCCACCAATGCAGAAACACTTGCACAGGAGTGTGTAATTAGTCCCCACTGAATGATACGTTGAATAGAAATGAACAGGAGCAATGTTAGAATCTGATCTCGAGCCTAGTTTCTTAAAAAAAGGCAAATGATATCGGAACACTATTCTCCCGTGAAGACAGTACAGATTGCTTTCTATGCAGAACTTAGTTGGGCCTGTCAAATGGGATGTGAGGCAGGTGGGTGTGTCAGTAAAACTACATGGAGATGTGCTCGAGTGGAAACCCAACAACACGATATTTGGTCCACATTTTGTTGATGGTAGAAATTCCTGTGACGGTGTAGCAGGAAGCCAATTGTGAACATACTATAAGTAGCTAACAATCATTTCAATTAGTCTGACTGTAATTTAGGGACTTGGTTTGAATTTAACATGCCAGAATAAGGGGATCATGGACCAGAATATCATCAATTCCTTAAAGACAGTGACATTTGATGAATCCTTTAGTTTGCAAATGGAAGTCAGTCATTTTCATTGTGCCAAAACCAAAAATTGTGCCAAAATCAGAAGCTAATACCAGCATTGTTGTTGACATGCAATGATATGTGTTTCGCCTCCAGCAGTGTATCTTTGCCTGGTGCAGCTATGATTATTATGTTGCTCATAACATAAGATTCAGACTTGGATAAAATGGTATTAAAGAACCCAACAAAATGTTTATTACAGCTCAATGTTATATCTAAACATTAAGTTCACGCACACATCTTATCACAAAGATTAGTATCTTTCCACCAGGGTGTCATGCTTCAAGCAGCCAGAGTTATGATACAGTGATGATGTCATGACTGTGTCTCTTAAAGGTGTACTGACATACAGTGTCGTTTACAGATATACTGACTTACTAATTCCGTGACATTATAAAACCTGTGGTCTTGTCTAGACTTCACAAAGATGAAGGAATTCTTCACTGTATATTTTGAATACTTGTTCAGAACTGGATGTAGCAACCTGATCAACCATTTGGCCAATTCATGTCAAACAGTATCAGTCATTGATTAGATAAGATGTAAAGGGTCATCACTTTTGTGTATTCTGGCAAAACTATACATGGGTTTGATAATAAATTGTATGATAAATAAAAACATCAATAGATTAACTCTTTCAATTCATTATGAAGTTAACTTTCAACTCAAATACAATGTAGTTGTGCAGAGCAGTTGATGTGAAATTGACAAAAACTAACATGTTGAATTTTAAGATTCAATATCATCTCTGGAAATGGCAGCAATATTTACATTTTGAAACATAATTAAATTTTTCTTTTGTTGTGTAAATACATATTAAGAAACCTAATTAGAGTGCATTATTATAAACTCCCAGCGCAGCTAACTCATTTTAAGAATTCCACTTTTTAAAATCTGAGCATTTTAAAATGATTATAATGTATCTTCTTGGAGTATTTATTGGCATAAAACTAATAAATATGTCTGTGATGATCTAATTTTTGTTCGAAATAATAACTATTTTCTTGATAGTTTTGTAGCAGACTATTTTACATGATGAAATTATTTGCATAGAAAATATTCAAGTTTACATATTAATTGAATGCCATTGGTAAATTATTAATACTATTACTTGACTTACTATCAGTAAGCTAGTTCATAGATATGAATTCTCTATAATTGTCCTATTTTGTCAATGCTTTGAATTGTTCATTCGGTAGCTCTTTCTATTTTATGTCTGGTGACAGGTTTTGAAAGGGACACTTCATTCTCAAATGAAAAAGTTAACGCAGAAGTAAAGCTCATTGGAGATGTTAATTTCGAACCCAAGGCACAGACCCACTCGAGAAATTTGATGCAAAGCTGCAATACAACGAATGAGCTATGAATTTTTCATTCATGGGAAAAATATTAAAGCAGTCAATCAAATAAAGCACATATTTGATATGCATTACTGGAGTATGAAGCAAATTGATTCTATTCAGATTCAGGTGACAATAGAAGCTAACAGATCAAAAGAAACAGCAGCCAAGAGGAGGAGAAATATATGAGACTAATCTAAGTGTCATGATTTATCCCATTTTTCTCAAAAAATTGTCAACTGGTTCTCTCAAGTATAAATTTATGAAGTTTTACAAGTTGATGATCAGTTTAATTGGCAAATATTTTAAGTACACAAAAAAACTAATGTAACTCCTCCGAAGCATAACTTCAAACCAGGGCCAATTTATGTTCTAAGCTAATAACTATAGATCTCTTGGCTGCTAAAACTGGTTGATGTCTGAGGCAAGGTTTCTGAAAAGGCATTGTTTGAAACCATTATTATACTCACTTCCCTCTTTCCAAATTTAATTACATTAGGCAGTACTTTTTATGACTGTCACTTTCTAAACATGTTAACAGTAATAATTTATAATATTAATAATAACCTGTCTGGAACTTTATGTTATTCAATGCACTGTATTTTGGCCCTTAATCATTGATTACTTACATCATCAATTATTTCTATGCAGGTATCACAAACAATTGTTCCACGACATTCTCAAGTGCATAATTAGTCTCACAAGCAATATTAGCATTGGAAGGTACATTTTATTATTAACTTCACCATTTTGTTAACCTTCAAAATAAACCTTTACCTACAGCCATGAGTGATCATACCCTTTTAGACATTATCTGCATCTATTAATACCAATTCATTACTTACTATATCATCTGCTATCATTTACTAATTCTTTAAACCTCCTGATCTCATCTTCCACCTCCTTGATAGTCTTTTGAGATGCTTCATAATCTTTTTTTAAAGGATTGTTAGCCCTTGTTTTAACATACTGCATCTCATATTTCCTTGCTCTCTTACCCAATTCCTTTTCTGCATCCTACAACATTTTATTTCATTAGAGCTTATTACATCTCCAATGTTTCCAAATTGTGATGAAGGGCCATTGACATGAAAAGTTAAGTCTGTTTCTCTCTCAATCGCTCACCAGACAGGCTGAGTATTTCTAGCATTTTCCATTTACTTTTTAAATTTTAGATATTCCAGCATTTGGAGTATATTTTGTTTAAGCAGATACCTATTTTAAGTTTCATTTTTGTTTTGATCTCTTAGCTACTATCTTTTAGCACCGTATGAGAGTATGTCATTCTACCCATCGTTCATAATTATTGAGTTCCTACTATTGATCCATCGTCCTCTTTAAAGAGTAATACCACAAATTTTCTAGTTGACTAGACAAACCAAGCTAGCAAAAGCATGGAATTTTCATGTGATTGTTTTCTTGACTGTAAATCATGAAACTAAATAGGGAATAGACTATTTTAGATCTTATCCTATGTGAACATAATTAATAATCTCACAGTAGGGAATCCTGTAGAGGAGATTGATCATAAAATGAGTGAATTTCACATTGAGTTCAAGAGTGGTGTACGTGAATACGTAACTGGAGTAGTAAATTTAAGTAAAGCCAATTACATAGGTATATGGATGACTTTGCTGCACAAGGACATTGGATAACAGGTCTGACAGGAGATAAACCACAGCAAAATTCTCAGGAGATATTTTGTGATTTTCAACAAAGATGCATTCTGTTGAAAAATAAATACTTCAGGCAAAAAGTGTTCCAACTATATCTAGCAAAGAACTTATTTGATTAAAATATTTGATTAAAAAGAAAATAATATTGCAAAGGAAAGTAGTAACCCTGTGGGATGTGTGTTTTTGAAACCAACAAAGAATGACAGAAAATGAAAGAGAAGGAGAAATTAGAATATGTTGACAAAATAGCAAGGAATTGGCAAGATTTTAAGAGTTTCTACAAGTAAATAAATGGGAAGAGAGTGAAGGGAGAGACAAGGTAAATTGTGATAGGAATTAGGGAAATTGGAGAAATATGCCAGAAATATTTTGAGCCTGTTTTCATTGAAACCACATCATAAATAGTAGGGAACCAAAGATCAACATAAACATCTTCGTCAGAATGAAGAAGACTTCACCAGTGTGAGACAGAGACAGGGTGAGTCCCTGAGAATTTGGGACAAAGTGGGAATTCAGGAGAGAAGGGGCAAGTGGTGCTTTAAATAAGGTTTATTGCACAAATTAAGGTGTCCGGAGTGAGAGGTGGGTAGGAGAGGAAGTAAGGGATGGATCGAGAGGTCAACATGGACTAGGTCCAATGGTGGCATAACCTACAAAAATAGGGAAAGTAAATGAATGATCAGTATTTCAAATCATTAAAGTGGTTCTTGTTAAATTTTCATAATAATTTCATACTTCTTATAAAAGGAATAAATAGTTTTTTGGAATTGCAGGATTGCATGTCAGAAGAACCAAGTGGTGTGTATATCCTGCAGTCCAGATGAAGTCATGAACATATCATGTGTCCCAGAAAAATGTATCTGCATAAAATGTCACCAGCTGCACAAGCTTGAGCTTCTGGTTTCAGAAGTTAGAAATCACACGACACCAGGTTATAGGCCAACAAGCTTTTGGACCGTAGTCCCTTCATCTGGTGAAGTGAGAAAGAAGCACACAGAACACAGAATTTATAAGCACAAGATCAAAGGGTCACGCAACTGATGAAGATGTATTCGACAAACCTAAGGTGCTGTTAAATCTTTAGTCAGTTAGAAGGTTTTAACTGATTTATATGCACATGAAAATCCCCAAATTTCTTTCAAGTCACAGTTCTAAGAGAACTAAAAGTATTAACAGTGTAAACAAGAGATGACATTTTAGGTCAGACAATGCATGTTAGTTGTGAGGCCTTGTTTAGAATCTGTTTGTGTTTCAGTTTTGTGTCAGACTGGTTTTATTTCTAAAGTAGGAATTTATAAAATGCCACATTTACTGACTGTTTGTTTTGAACAAAATAGAATGTATTTGCAAATACAAATTCACCCCATAGATTTATTTATGTGTGTGCATGTGTGTGGTAGGGAGGAGGAGAAGAGAGAGAGAGTGAGAGACTGTGTGTGTGTTGTGAGAAAGTGTGAGAGAGAGAGAGAGGTGGTGGCAGAGACAGAGAGAGAAAGTGTGTGTGTGAGAAGGAGAGAGTTTGTGTGTGTGTGTGTGTTTGTGCGCATGTGCATGTGTGTGTGAGGAAGAGAGAGAGTGTGTGTGTGCATGCGTGAGTGAGGGAGAGAGAGTGTGTGCTCAAGAGACAGTGTGTGCATGAAAGAAGATCTGTGTGAGTGTGTTTGTGTGAAAGAGTGTGCGAATATATGTGTACATGTGAGTGTGTGTGTGAGATTATGTAGTGTAGTGGGGTCACCAATAGTGCAGCATGAACCCAAGATCCCAGTTGAGGCCATCCTCATGGGTACCGAACTTGGCTATCAGCCTATGATCAGCGACTCTGCGTTGTTGTTCCCCAGTCCGACACCAGCAACTCCACATTTCAGAAGTGAAGCAGTGGCTGGAATCACTGTTGTGCATCCATGAGGTAGATAAATACATGTATAGCATGTATAGGGAGGTGATCACAGTGTGCAGGAGGAGAGGGAATGAGTGATTACTAGGCAGTCTAAGAAAGCCCGGCAGGTAGTGCAGCAGTTACCTGAGACTATCCTGCTTGTTTGTTGGTATACTATTTTGGAAACCGTAGAGGGCGATGGTTCCTCAGAGGCCAGTAGCCAGAGCTAAGCTCATGGTACCATGGTTGACTCTGTACAGGGGAGGAAGAAGGAGAATGGAAGAGCAATAAATGGGCTTCTTTACTCAGGGGATCAGACAGGCATTTCTGTAGCATGAAATATAACCCCAAGGTGGTCTTTTTTTTTCCCCTATGCCAGGGTCAAAGATATTGTGGGTCTGCAGGACGTCCTTCTGGGGAAGGGGTTCATACCAGAGTCATGATCTACATTGCTATCAATAACATCTGTAGGAAAATGACTGCGGTCCTGAGGGCAGATTTCTAGTGGTTAGGAAGGAAATTAAAAAGCAGGATTTCAACAGCAGTAATCTCAGGATTATTTTCAGTGACATGTGTCAGTGAGCATAAGAACAGATTCTGTTTCCCTTTGGTTTCAGTCACTAGAGTTTAATGTTGTACATGGATTCTGGTATAGCCATATACATGCCAATGGGTGTATGTGAAATGAGCTATGCCATAGTGGTATCAAATCACATTAACATTAGCAAAGAACATGGATGGTGGAAATCTGAATCAAAAACAGAAATTGCTGGAGAAACTCACCATATCTAGCAGCATCTAAGGATAGAGAAAGTTAAAATTTTGAGTCCCATGACCCTGCTTCGGAACTGATGGCATCTCGGAAAATGTGACATTTATCTAAATGACATGGTGTAGGGAGCTGGGGGTAAGGAGTGAGTAGATAGGTGGAGATAGAGCCCTGAGAGAGAGAGAGCTGCCAGAGGAAGTGGTGAGATGGTACAATTACAACATTTAAAAGCATCTGGATGAGTGTATGAATAGGAAGAGTTTAGAGAGACACAGACCAAATGCTGACAAATGGGATAAGGTCAGGTTGGGATGTCTTGTCTGTGTGGATAAGTTGACCCTAAGGGTCTCTTTCCGTGCTGTATGACCCCATAATACAATGACTCTATAACTAGGTCAGTATGTCTCCAAATAAGATATTCTATCTTCCCATCTTCTATATATAGGTATGTTCAATAAAACCTATGGTTTTCACTCTCAAGAGTGAGGGTCTCATATCATGACATCATTGGAAAAAAATGACTAGATCAACGTAACTGGATGCAGACAGTAAGAGTCTGAAGTGTAGAGAAGCAATGGTAAAGTCTATGTCTAGTCCAACAAAAATTCAGAGTGGGAAAAGTATCTGAATTGAAGCTCAGCCCTGATATGGCTTGGCTAGTGACAGGCATCAGGGTGTATCTGGGCAGTGAGCTATGGAATGGGAAAACCTGCACAGAAGCTGAGGAAGACGTAAGAACATAAGAACAAGGAGCAGGAGTAGGCCATCTGGCCCCTCAAGCCTGACCCACCATTTAATAAGATCATGGCTGATCTTTTTGAGACTCAGCTCCACTTACCCGCCCACTCACCATAAACCCTTAATTCCTTTACTGTTCAAAAATTTATCTAGCCTTGCCTTAAAAACATTCAGCGAAGTAGCTTCAACCACTTCACTGGGCAGGGAATTCCACAGATTCACAACCCTTTGGGTGAAGTAGTTCCTCCTGACCTCAGTCCTACATCTCCTTCCCTTTATTTTGAGGCGATGCCCTCTAGTCCTAGTTTTACCTGCTAGCGGAAACAACCTCCCTGCCTCCACCTTATCTATTCCCTTCATAATCTTATATGTTTCTATAAGATCTTCCCTCATTCTTCTGTATTCCAATGAGTATAATCCCAGTCTACGCAGTCTCTCCTCATGATCCAACCCTTTCAACTCTGGAATCAACTGAGTGAATCTCCTGTGCACCCCCTCCAGTGCTAGTATATCTCTTCTCAAGTAAGGAGACCAAAACTGCACACAGTACTCCAGGTGTGGCCTCACCAGGACCCTATACAGGGACATAGATAAGCTGCAGAGCTGGGCTGAGAGGTAGCAAATGGAGTTTAATGTGGAAAAGTGTGAGGTGATTCACTTTGGTAGGAGTAACAGGAATACAGAGTACTGGGCTAATGGTAAGATTCTTGGTAGTGTGGACGAGCAGAGAGATCTCGGCGTCCGTGTGCATAGATCCCTGAAAGTTGCCACCCAGGTTGATGGGGTTGTTACGAAGGCGTACAGTGTGTTAGGTTTTATTGGTAGAGGGATTGAGTTTTGGAGCCATGAGGTCATGTTGTGGCTGTACAAAACTCTGGTGCGGGCCGCACTTGCGTATTGCGTACAGTTCTGGTCGCCGTATTATAGGAAGGATGTGGAAGCATTGGAAAGGGTGCAGAGGAGATTTACCAGGATGTTGCCTGGTATGGAGGGAAGGTCTTATGAGGAAAGGCTGAGAAACTTGAGGCTGTTTTTGTTAGAGAGAAGAAGGTTAAGAGGTGACTTAATAGAGACATACAAGATGATCAGAGGATTAGATAGGGTGGACAGTGACAGCCTTTTTCCTCAGATGGTGATGGCTAGCATGAGGGGACATAGCTTTAAATTGAGGGGTGATAGATATAGGACAGATGTCAGAGGTAGATTCTTTACTCAGAGAGTAGTAAGGGCATGGAATTCCCTGCCTGCAACAGTAGTAGACTCGCCAACTTTAAGGACATTTAAATGTTCGTTGGATAAACATATGGATGATAATGGAATAGTGTAGGTTTGATGGGCTTCAGATTGGTTTCACAGGTCGGCGCAACATCGAAGGCCGAAGGGCCTGTACTGAGCTGTAATGTTCTATGTTCTATATAGCTGCAGCATAGCTTCCCTGTTTTTAAACTCCATCCCTCGAGCAATGGCAGACAAAATTCCATTTGCCTTTTTAATTACCTGCTGCACCTGCAATCCCACCTTCAGTGATTCATGCACAAGGACACCCAAGTCCCGCTGCACAGTAGTGTGCTGCAATTTTTTTACCATTTAAAAGTTATCCATTTTGCTGTTATTCCTACCAAAAGGGATGACCATGCACTTATCAACATTGTACTCCATCTGCCAGACCTTTGCCCACTCCCTTAGACTATCTATATCCTTCTGCAGACTTTCAGTGTCTTCTGCACACTTTGCTCTACCACTCATCTCAGTGTCATCTGCAAATTTTGACACACCACACTTAGTCCCCAACTCCAAATCATCTATGTAAATTGTAAACAATTGAGGTCCCTGATCCCTGAGGCATACCACTAGCCACTGACCACCAACCAGAAAAACACCCATTTACCCCTACTCTTTGCTTTCTACTGGTCAACCAATCCTCTATCCATGCCAATACATTACCTGTAATACCGTGCAACTTTATCTTATGTCGCAGCCTTTGGTGTGGCACCTTGTCAAATGCCTTCTGGAAATCCAGATACACCACATCCACAGGTTCCCCATCGTCCACCATGCAAGTAATGTCCTCAAAGAATTCCACCAAATTAGTTAAACATGACCTACCCTTCATGAACCCATGCTGGGTGTTCCCAATGGGACAATTTATATCCAAATGTCTTACTGTTTCTTCCTTAATGATAGATTCAAGCATTTTCCCCACCACCGAAGTTAAGCTAACTGGCCTATAGTTACCTGCGTTTTGTCTACTTCCTTTTTTAAACAGCGGCGGCACATTGGCTGTTTTCCAATCTGCGGGAACCACCCCAGACTCCAGTGAATTTTGGTAAACAATTACCAGTGCATTTGCTATTTTCCCCATCACCTCTTTTAGTACCCTGGGATGCATTTCATCAGGGCCAGGAGACTTGTCTACCTTTAGCCCCATTAGCTTGCCCAGCACTGCCTCCGTAGTGATAATGATAGTTTCTAGGTCCTCACCTGCTATAACCTTTTTGCCATTAGTTTTCGGCATGTTATTTGCGTCTTCCACTGTGAAGACCGACATGAAATAACAGTTTAATGTCTCAACTATTTCCTCATTCCCAGTTATTAAATTGGCCTTCTCATCTTCTAAAGGACCAATGTTTACCTTCGCCACTCTTTTATGATTTACATATTTATAAAAACTTTTGCTGCCTGTTTTGATATTCTGAGCTAGTTTACTCTCATAATCCATCTTACTTTTCTTTATAGAGATAACAAGCATGGGGCTGGATGAGCACAGCAGGTCAAGCAGCATCATAGGAGCAGGAAAACTTGACGTTTCGGGCCTAAACCCTTCATCAGAAATGGGGGAGGGGAAGAGGGTTCTGAAATAAATAGGGAGAGAGGGGGAGGCGGATAGAGGATGGATAGAGGAGAGGATAGGTGGAGAGGAGGCAGACAGGTCGAAGAGGCGGGGATGGAGCCAGTAAAGGTGAGTGTAGGTAGGGGGGTAGGGAGGAGATAGGTCAGTCCAGGGAGGACGGACAGGTC
>JAHRHZ010000017.1:7399742-7466464 GCA_024137785.1 Ginglymostoma cirratum | reverse complement strand
CAGCGGATGCAGTATACCACATTGGCAGATGTGCAGGTGAACCTCTGCCTGATGTGGAATGTCTTCTTGGGGCCTGGGATTGGGGTGAGGGAGGAGGTGTGGGGGCAGGTGTAGCACTTCCTGCGGTTACAAGGAAAAGTGCCGGGTGTGGTGGGGCTGGAGGGGAGTGTGGCGCGGACAAGGGAGTCACGGAGGGAGTGGTCCCTCCGGAAGGCAGATAAGGGTGGGGAGGGAAAGATGTCTTTGGTGGTGGGGTCTGACTGTAGATGGCGGAAGTGTCGGAGGATGATGCGTTGGATCCGGAGGTTGGTGGGGTGGTATGTGAGGACGAGGGGGATTCTTTTTTGATTATTGTTGCGGGGACGGGGCGTGAGGGATGTGTTCCGGGAAATGCGGGAGACACGGTCGAGGGCGTTCTCGACCACTGTTGGGGGGAAGTTGCGGTCCTTGAAGAATGAGGACATTTGAGATGTGCGGGATTGGAATGTCTCATCCTGGGAACAGATGCGGCGGAGGCGAAGGAATTGGGAATAGGGGATGGCATTTTTGCAGGAGGGTGGGTGGGAGGAGGTGTATTCCAGGTAGCTGTGGGAGTCAGTGGGCTTGAAATGGACATCTGTCTCTAGGTGGTTGCCCGAGATGGAGACAGAGAGGTCCAGGAAGGAGAGAGAAGTGTTAGAGATGGTCCAGGTGAACTTCAGGTTGGGGTGGAAAGTGTTGGTGAATTGGATGAACTGTTCGAGCTCCTCGTGGGAGCACGAGGCGGCGCCGATGCAGTCATCAATGTAACGGAGGAAGAGGTGGGGTTTAGGGCCAGTGTAGGTACGGAAGAGGGATTGTTCCACATAACCTTTCTTTATAACTTTTCTTTATAACTTTTTTTGTGGCTTTCTGTAGGCCTTTAAAGATTTCCCAGTCTACTAGTTTCCCACTACTCTTTGCTTTTTTATATGTGTATTTTTTTCAATCTGATACTGTCCTTTATGTCCTTAGACATCCATGGCTGGCTCTCTCTTTTCCTACAGTTCTTCCTCATCACTGGAATATACTTCTGCTGAGCACTGTGAAAAATTGTTTTGAAAGTCCTCCACTGTTTCTCAATTGACCCATCATAAAGCTTTTGCTCCCATTCTACCTTAGCTAACTCGTTCCTCATTCCATCATAGTCTCCTTTGTTTAAGCACAGGCCATAGGTACTGGATTTAACCTTCTCACGATCCATCTGTATTTTAAATTTGACCATACTGTGATCGCTCCTTCCGAGAGGATCCCTAAATGTGAGATAATTAATTATTCCGGTCTCATTACACGGGACTAGATCTAGGATAGCTTGTTCCCTCATAGGTTCCATTACATATTGTTCAAGGAAATTATCGCGGATGCATTCTATGAATCCCTCCTCAAGGCTGCCATGACTGACCTGGTTTGACCAATCAATACGTAGATTAAAATCCCCCATGATAAATTGCCGTATCATTTTACATGCATTAGCTATTTCTATGTTCATTGCCCACCCCACCACGATGTCATTATTTGGTGGCCTATAGACCACACCTATCAGTGACTTCTTCTCCCTGCTGTTCCTAATTTCCATCCAAATGGATTCAACCTTTTGTTCAGTAGTACCTATATCATCTCTCACTACCGCCCTGATATCATCCCTAAAAATCAGAGCAACACCACCTCCCTTACCTTCCTGTCTGTCCTTCCGAACAGTTTGATACCCCTGGATATTTAACTCTCAGTCATGACCATCCTGTAACCATGTCTCTGTAATGGCCAATAAATCAGACCCATTTGCCATGATTTGCAACGTCAACTCATCCACCTTGTTTCAAATGCTTCGAGCATTCAGATGAAGTGCCCTTATGCCAGTTTTTGCACCTTCTTTTTGGGTCCTATTACCTCCATTACTAACAGCTCTTGAGATCTCCTTCCCTTTAACTTTTATCCTAATTTTCAATGGAGTTGAAGCTTCCACGTCACCTGCTAACCTGCTGCTTTGCCTTACATTAATTGTTATTCTCCCTCTACGCTCACTTCTCCCTTCCCCGCTACTTACTAGTTTAAAGTCCTATTAACCACCCTATTTACCCTTTTTGCCAGAACACTGGACCCGGCCCTGTTCAGGTGGAGTCCATCTCAGTGATATAGATCCCTCCTGTCCCAGAACTGATGCCAGTGCCCCATGAAAAGGAAACCCTCTTCCCCACACCACTGTTTTAGCCACGTGTTTACTTTCCTGATCCTCACCTCCCTATGCCAATTTGCACATGTCTTGGGCAGCAATCCAGAGATTATGGGTCTTGAAGACCTGTTTTTTAATTTTTTTCCTCGCTTTTCATAATCCCGAAACAGGTCTTTTTTCCTAGTCTTGGCTATGTTGTTGGTACCTATGTGGACCACAACAACTTGATCCTCCCCCTCCCTCTCTCGTATCCTCTCAAGCCGGTCAGAGATGTCTCGCACCCTGGCACCAGGTAGGCAACACACCATGCGGGATTCTTTATCATGCTCACAAAGGATACTGTCTAACCCCAATGATGGAATCCCCTACGACTACAATCTGTCTTTTTTAGTTAACTCCCAAATTTATTGGGTGGAAGCTTACCTTCCCAGGCTGCCCTTGTGCTTCCTCCCAGATTCCCGCCGCTGAAACAACCGAAAGGCCGCAGTCACACGAGGTAAGACTTTTATAATCGAAAAGCTTACCTTCCCAGGCATGGGAGAAGGCTATTGAAAAGTATCCGCCAGCAATGGGTAGGAGACAAACGACCATATTACAGAAACAACAGTACTTACAGAGTTGGAGAAGAAACCACTACTCAGAAAATACACTGATCGGGTGTGGCCTCACCCATAAAGTAACTCCATTGGTGCAACCCACCCTGACCCATTTTATACAGCATCATGATTGCAAAGAGAGATACTGGGGCAAGGCTGAAGAAGCAGGATTGAAAATTGAAAAAAGACCATGGCAGTTTGTGGGAAGAGGATGTACTTCCAGGATGTACAGTTCCTGGAAGATATAACGGGCATACGGCAACAATATGAGATGACAAGGTGTGGAGCTGGATGAACACAGCAGGCCAAGCAGCATCATAGGAGCAGGAAAGCTTGACGTTTCAGGCCTAGACCCTTCATCAGAAATGGTCGGCAACAATGTGACTTCTTTCATGGAATAGACATATAGGTCAAATTTTGGCATGCAGAGATTAAAGTAAATGGCAGAGACAATTGAATTCTGGAGTAGTCAAGCTGATCTGTTCAGGTGTTATGCTGTAGTTGAGGCCATTAATGCTCAAACTACCCTCCATTAAACTATGGGGATTAGCAAGTACAAGAATTAATGTAAGAGACCTGGTACATAATTCATAATCATTACAAATCTTTATTAAGTGGAGCTGCTGTATAGTGTTAGGCAAAGATTGGTTAACAGACACAAAAGATATGTTAGTCGTAGCATTGCTACATAGCCATATCATGGTTTGGGAGTATAAAAGTAATTGGTACTTGTTCAATCACTAATGAAAGCAAATAAAGATTCAAAATGTCTATACGCCAGTGAAATGACCGCAGAATCTGAGATGTCCAAATTTAAGGAGTTAGAAAGAGATTTTCAATCCTACTCAAACTTTGACACAGCCTTACAACAATGAACACCAAGAAGAATTTGATACAATCTGAGAAAATCTTGAAATCTCGGAAGAAGCCCACCTAGAAGTTGTTCAATAATGGAAAACAGCTGGTGAAAAGCTATCCATGGAAAAGCAGGCACTCAATATTCAAGATAACAAGCATGGGGCTGGATGAACACAGCAGGTCAAGCAGCATCATAGGAGCAGGCATCTGCAGTACCTTTTATCTCTCACTCAATATTCAAATTGGATCAAACCAATATTAACATTCGCAGATCGCTAACTTTTACAGTGGTCGGCTGAAGTCTACAAGTCACAACACAGTGGGGTCTTGTGGTGCAGTGATAGTTTCCCTATGTTGAAGCAAGGTGGTCTAGATTCAAGTCTGACCTGCCACACAGGTTGTCCTAACACATTTAAATGGATTGATAAAAATAATTTTCAAGTCTAATCAGCAAACCATTAAGGCAGTCAAGGCACCTTTCAGTAAATAAATTCTGAATTTCTACAACTGAGAAAGTTGAGCATCACATAATGGTTGACCATGCTAAATGAAAGGATTGGTGAAGTTAGTTGACCGAAAAAAGAATGGTAAGCCCAACTATTAGCAGTCACAGTGCTGTCAAGCCCCAAAATTAGAAAAGGAACAGTTTCTTACTACAATCAAACAGTTGTAGTAACTTATGTATAAGGCTGCAAGGAAAACAAAGATTTCAAGTCTGACACTTCAACATCAGCCACAAGCTGGCAGAAGGTCAAATAAACAATAAATTTTCTGAATGCAAATTAAAGCAACTGTTCCATGAACAGGCAGCATTGTTAATAGCCCACAGGGAAGTCCAAAGAGAAAATAAAAAAACAGAAGCTCATAACTCAGATAGGAAAGCTTAGTACAATTTTCCACAACTCCTGTACAGAAACAAAACTTTTTTTAGACAATTGAAAGAAAAAAGAAGTATGCTGATGGGAGAAAAATTTCTGTTTTATTGAAATATACATAGCTTGTGATTTATCAGCAGAGGAAAGCATTCTTTCCCAAACCACATTTGACGATTTTACCTACAAATCTGAAACTCTCAAGTGAGAGAACCATGATCTTTAAGTTTTCAAAAGACTATCCTGGAAAAGCAAGTCCTTATTAATGAAAGAGATCATGACTGGTTATGAAATTTAGAGAAGAAACTGGAAAATAAAAGGATGTAGCAGAAGATGCAGAATGTAAGCTCTCAAAACTTTACCAGTCCAAACTCAGAAAACTAACAGGGAGGTGACAGACCCAGGTTTTATTTTTGGTCCCCAGGTGCCCTTGAGAAGCTGGAGGTGAGCTGGGTGTTTGAACACCAGCAGTCCATATGCTGTGTAAGGGAGGGAATTCCAGGATTTTCACTCAGCAACAGTAAAAGAACAATGGTACATTTCCAAGTCAAGGTGGTGAGTCAATTGGAGGGAAACTTGCAGGTACTGGTGTTCCCACAAACCTGCTGTGCTTATTCTTTTCGACTGAAGTAATCCTTGGATTAGACGATGCTGTCTAAAGATCTTTGGCAAATTTCTGCAGTGCATCTTATGGACAGCACACACTGTTGCTTCTGATCATTGATGGTGGAAGGCATAGGCACTAGTGGATGTAGTGCCAATCAAGCGGGCTGCTTTTTCCTGGATGGTGTCAAGCTTCTTGAGTGTTGTTGGAACTGTACTTATCAAGGCAGATGGGGAGTAGACTCCTGACTTGTGCCTTGTACATGGTGGATAGGCTTCAGGGAGTCAGAGGTGAGTTACTTGCTGCAGTATTCATAGCCGTTGACCTGCTATTATAGCCACTGTATTTATATGGCACGTGCAATTGAGTTTCTGGTCAATGGTAACTTTCAGGATGTTGACAGTGGGTGATTCAGTGATGGTAATACCTTTGAATGTCAAGAAAATCTGGTTGGATGTCTCTTATTGGAGATGATCATTGCCTGAGATTTGTGTGATTGAATGTTACTTGCCACGTGTCAGCTCAAGCCTAGATATTGTCTAGATCTTGTTGCATTTGAACGCTATATGAGGAGTTACGAATGGTGCTGAACATCATGCGATCATCAGAAAACATCTCCACTTTTAACCTTATGATAGATGGAAAGTCATTGATGAAGCAGCTGAAGATGGTTGGGTTAGGACACCACCCTGAGGAACTCCTGCAGAGATGTGCTGAAGCTGGGATGACTGACCTCCAAAATCTACAACCGTCTACCCATGTGCCAAGTATGACTCCAACCTGTGGAGAGTTTTCCCCCCCGATACCCCCCAGCTACACACTCCTTGATGACACACTCAATCAAATGTGGCTTTGATGTCAAGGGCTGTCACTCTTACCCCACCTCTGGAATTCAGCTCTTTTATCCATGTTTGAACCCCAAGGCTGTAATGAGGACAGAAGCTGAGTGGCCCTTGTGGAACCCAAACTGGACATCAGTGAGCAGGTTATTGCTGAGCAGGTGCTGCTTGAGAGGACTGTTGATCACACCTTCCATCACTTTACTGATAATCAAGAGTAGACTGATGGGGCAGTAATTGGCCAGGTTGAATTTGTCCTGCTTTTTGTGCACAGGACCTACCTGGACAATTTAATACATTGTCGGGTATATGCCAGTGCTGTAACTGTACTTGGCTTGGCTAGGGGAGTGACAAGTTCCGCAGTACAGGTCTTCAGTACCGTTGCCAGAATATTGCTTGGTGATTTGACATTGTGTTTGTTCCCACACTGGTGCCATTTGCAATTGCCTGGACCTGTGGGAATCCTGACATTGCAGGAAAGCTGAGGAAACTCTTATAAATCTCATCAACAGGAAAGTGGCATTGGCCACCTCAAATCTCCATTTGCTCATTGTAAAATCCCATTGATTTCACAGGCCGATCCTTGGAAGATGCTGGAGACAAAGTAATTCTGAACTGTGGGGCCTGCGGTTAGCAATGTGTACCCCACTGAGCCGCAGGGAATGCCAGCTCCCTCATATTGTGGATGGCACAAATAACTGTCCAAAACATCTTAGCCTTCTGAGGCTCTGTTGCTCTGTTTTGTGCAGAGACCTGATTCTCTGTCAGTCTAATTTCTCTAGGGTTATTGGGTCCATTGAACTGAAGCTCTGTGTTCATCCACTCTGTCTTATTTGTGACTGGTATCTGAGGAGCAGCCAGCTGCTGATCCTGCTGGGGTTGTTCTGGCTGTTGTTGCTCCTGCTAGTGTTGATTTTGTTGGTGATTTTGCTCTTGTTCTTCATCAGAGTTCCAGGGTCTATTTATAGTTGCACTAGTTACTCCTATGATTCTGAGAAGGCTGACAGCAGGGAAATGTGGATCAAAGTAGAAAAGAAAGAGAGCAGAAAAAGCCTCTAAAGTGTTAAGAGATCACTCCCAATGCAATGTCTGTGCATGCTTAGATCAAATCCTATAAACAAAAGCATTTCACTGCGGCAAAGAAGCTGCTATCATAATTCAATTCTTAAAAGCTTGCCAACCTGTCAATTTCACAATGCCCTGAGCTCTCATCAATTCACCCCGATGCATTTTAGTTTGGGAAAACTGTGTGCTGGTATCTAAAATTAAATATAGGTTAAATTTTCAATCAATTGCCACTTTGCATGTGATAATTAGCAAGCCTTCTAATTAGTGGGGTTCTTGACAGACATTGGCTAACTATGCAGGCCAAGAGGACCATGTCAGATTTTGATATTTATTAATATTTTAACTTCTCCACATATAGTGACATGCCATGTCAGGCTTAGGTGAGCGTGAGATTGCTCCCAACAAACCAGTTCCTACACGTCTTGCAGTCTTAAATCCCTCCTCCTGAAGAATTTGCTGTAAGATACAGAGAGGTGGAGTGAGTAGACAAGAAGGTGGCATACAGAGTATGAAGAACAGAGATGGGAATTACTCATATTGGCAAAAAAAAGATGAAAACATTATTTTATTTAAATGAGAAAATCTGATGAAGTGTCAGTATTTAAAGGAATTCGGATGTGCTACTACACAAAATTCAACAAGTTATCATGTAGAAACAGCAATATATTGGGAAGGCAGATTATATCAGTCTTTATTGCAAGGGTGTTGGCGTACAATTCCACATTACTTTGGTGAAAATATGTCTGTAATGCTGTGTACAGTTTTGATTTTTCTAACTGGTAAAAAATAAACTTGCCTTTAAAAGTATATAGCAAAGACTTTGAAGGTTCATTTTTTTGGACTGGAGCATTGTCCTGTGATGATAGGTTGAATAAAGCATATGCCATTACTTTCTCTGAAGAAAAATCAGAGTTAATGTTTTGGGTTTCACCAGACCCGAAATGTTAACTCTAATTTTTTTTCATAGATGCTGCCAGACCTGCTGAGCTTTTACAGCAACTTCTGTTTTTGTTCCTGATTTACATCATCCACAGTTCTTTCGGTTTTTATTTTGCCAATACTTTCAGTAATTTAAAAGAATGAGAGGTGACTTCATTGAAACATATAAAATACTGAGAAGGCATAATAATGCAGATGCTGACAGGCTGTTTTGCCCGACTGGAGAATCTAGAATTGAGGATTTAGGCTCAAGTTAAAGGATCAGCCATTTAGAGAGATTTCTTTCTTTGAAGGATTGTGACTCATTACAATTTTATACATCAGTGGGTTGTGGGTTCTTAGTCACTAAATATGTTCAAGCTTGAGTTTAATAGATGATTGAATTCTGGTAGTAATGAAGGAATATGGAGAGCTAGTGGAAATTTTGACTTTAGGTTGAACATCAGCCACAAACATTTATTAAATGATGGAGGCATTGCAAGGGGCTGTTAGACCTATTACTGATCCTATTACAGTTTGGCAAATATCTGAACCATAAGAACACAAGATGTAGGAGCAGAAGCAGGCCATTCAGTCCATTAAGTCTGCTTTGCTATTCAATGAGATCATGGTTACCTTTTCCCCAAAGTCCTTGGTTCCATTACTGATTAAAAATCAGTCTATTTCAGCCTTGAAAATACTTAACAGCTTAAGCTCTACAGCCCTTTGTAGTAAAGAATTCCACAAATCCATTATCCTTCAAGAGTAGAAATTTCTCCTCAATTCTGTCTTAAAAGTGTGACCCCATATTCTGAGATTGTGCCCTTTAAACCTAGACTCTCCCAATAGGGAAACAACCTTTCTTCGTCTGATCTGTCAAGTGCCCTAAGACTGTTATATGTTTCGATAAGACATATGTTATACAATAAGATATATATGGGAAATATATGTTCAGAACAGTTATTCAGCAGTAAAAATTATAGACACATAACTTTCTGAAGATTGAAATCGACTTGAAATTAATTCTATATATTTTTAATATCAGAGTTATGCAGGGATGAGTCTAGTTTCTAGGTGTAATAGATTTAATTCGCAGTGCTTTAAAACGTCTGCTCCATGTTTACGGCTGAAAGTCTCAGTCAATTGAAATCTAAGTGACCACATCCAGACTAAACAAATCACGTATAGCAAACATTTAACACACATGCATAGGTAAACACTGAACAATTATGCAATTTAACACGACAATTATTTCACACTATTACTCAGCTGGTTCAAGTTTCCATTTATTCAAACCAAATTTGGGATGAAGCTGGATTCCACTAGAAGCCATGTCGGCCTGAAGTAAATGTAAGATTGTCCCCTCCAGCCAATTTCACCATTGTTCTCAAATTGCATAAGGCCCCAATTTAGATTTAATGCAGAAAATTTTATGTCTGTTTGACAAGATCATCAAAGTTTAAACTTATAGTGTAAACGTGTCAGTCCCCAAAATATTTAAGTGGCTACTGCAACGTGTGAGGTAGCAGTGGGGAAGATGGTAAATTCAAAATTTCCTGGCTTTCTTTCACTCATGTCATGCGGTTACTGCTGCCAGTCATTTTAATCTTTATTGCTTTTTTCACTGATTACCATGCACATGTCAGAGCATGTTTTCAGCTTAGTTAATTGGTAAGGATCACAAATGCTTACTTGATTTTCTGTTCCTCAAGGCGTACAATTACTGCAGGGGAAATAACTCACCAGGTCAGGTAATTGTTCCTGTCAGTCATTATCCCTGTTTTCACCTCCTTCTATCAGATATCGGATGGTGAGCAGTCACACACATCTGTATTCATTCTAGCCAATAATAAGTTCTGCCCAGTAATTAACCAGAACAAAGACAAAAGCCTATAAATATACTCACTATTCATTTCAACACCTTCACTTGACCAATTGTGTCAGTCCATAAATAGATAGTCCTAGACCTATAACATAGAAAGCTGAACTTTGTCAGTGTTATGGCTCATTGCCAAATAGCTACATTTTAAAGCTGCATCCCATACTGGCTAACCACTTTTAATTAACCCTTGAATTTTTATGTTGTCATTTTTCTTTCATCAAATTCATGTCATTGTGGTGTACAGGGATCAAGCCAAACTCTTTCTGTAACATCAATTCTCATTTGATCATGAACTGGAGTAGTTCTGTTATTTATTCATGAGGCAGCCAAGAAATACTGTAGGTTGCAAGCACTGATTTTTTTGATGGCATCTTGTTTGTTTCACTTTTCGATGGCTGTATTCTACACAAAAATGATTATGGTGCAAAACAGATAAGAGAAGTGCGGAAGTAAATGATGAGTTCAGTTGATGGGGGAAAAGGTTGCTACATAACAGCAGAAGATGAGGTAAAGATGGAATAACTGGCAATAAGAAGGAAAATCCCGGACTGTGACTGGAGACTGGTAGAGTTGGAATCCAACCATTGGGCTCTATACCTTCAATTCAAAAATTTCAAAATTAGACTATGAAACCATAATCACACTGGATCAGCCACACTGTTTATGGCCCAACCAGCTCAGTCAGAGAAGGTTGATACAGCACTACAAGCAGAAGACTCTCTGATCTTGTTACATGAAATCTTTTTTGGGCATCTAGAAGACCGGAAGGAGGTAATAAATACAACTTCAAGGTTAGTGGTTGAACAAAGCTGTTCAAAAAACAGCAGCCAACATTGTGCACACAGAAGCTGAGGCAGAGGGTGCGACTGACTGCAAATATATTTTAAAAGTTAGGTCCTGATGAGAAAATGGAGACCACTATACTGATCTGCAACTGCAGAATGAACAATGCTCCACGAAGTAGTAGTTCTGCTGAGGTACTACGGGATCAGCACACAAAATTTCAATGACTGGACATGTTGGTATGCAAAATATCCAAGCTCACTTCAGTCAGTTTTTTTTTATTAGCCTCAGCACTACAAGGATGTAATAAGGTTTTGTAGAACTTGCTGCACCTGACAGGTTTTAGGAAAGTATCAACATGCAATAAACCCTGTCCCTATGACATGCATGTTGGTACAATTACAACATTTAAAAGGCATCTAGATGGGTATATGAATAGAAAGGGTTTAGACGGCTATGGTCCAAATGCTGGCAAATGGGACTAGATTAATTTAGAATATCTGATCAGTGCAGATGAGTTGGACCGAAGGGTCTGTTTCTGTGCTGTACAACTCTATGACTCTAATCAACAAGCTCTTAGTTAACTGTGTTGGACAACTGCCAAAAGCAAAAGGAGGCTATTAATGTATCCTTACCATCAAGGACATGCCCACCCATTTTCAAGAGACTGTTCCCAGAGGACCATATTTACCAAAACAGTAGTAATGGAATTAATTCAGTGCTTTCCCCATTATGTTCTGCTTGCTGAGATCCACTTCGGATCCTGGCTCAAATTTTATGTCCAAAGTATTTGCCTGGCTGGGAAAGTGCTATGATGATGGATCAGAATACTAAAATACTATGGCTAGTTAAGGCCTTAAATCCATTTTTTTTTAGATGTGCTGACATGGGGTCATAATCCCTTTGAATGATGCATGACAGCAGGGGTCGAAATTGAATTTCAACCCTACTGGAGTGGACTGGTCGGACTCAGGATCTTTGTGTGGACCAGCCTGCACTCAAGCATTACTGTTATGTTATGATTATAGTCAAAGAACTATCCACTTGTTGCCCCAATGTTGTAGATAAAGATCCTCTTTACTTTTGAATTATGCAATCCAGTTAATTAAATAAAAGACATCAAATGACTCTCTCTAACCCTGAATGCTGAAATGTAATCACTTTCAAAAGGCACCAGAACAACAGAATCTTAACGAATCTGCAAAACTAAGCATCATGAAGTAGACTGTTTACCTACCAATGTTATTGTTCTAGTATTCTACATTCACTGCAAAGTCTCCAATGTTCAGTTATCCACTGTGTGAACAACTCAGTAAATGATCTGTTGTAATAGTATTTTAGCTTTTATCTTTTTTGGACTCACCAGTACATATATATATAAATCTTCTTGTGTATTAATGAATAAACTAATTACTTTTTCTTACTTCAGGAAAGCCTTATTAAATTCACTCGTTTTAAAATCAGAGATAGTTGGGCTCTCGGTGAGGGTATCCATAAGGGATGAGACCTCTTTTAAATTAACTTGGCTACAGCCAGCTGGGAGAATGAACAAATTAAGAAGGGGAATCTGTTGATTAGTGCTCAGTTTTGAGTGTCCCATTTAGAGCTGTAATGAGTTGGGAACCTAGGCCAAGGTCTAATCACAACAGTATTAAACCAAACAATGTCTAACTATAAAATACGCATTCCAAATGAAACGATTTAAATTTCTAATTATTTTCCATTTCTGATTTGCTATAATGTAAGAATGGCTCAAAAGGCAGACATCAGTTCGAATAAACGCAAATCTAATGGCACTAACTAGCTCTATCCCACCCAGTATCTTTGAGATGATTGGCCCCTTAAAATGGAGTTTGAGTTTCAGTCATAACCCTGGCAAATTTCTGTCTGCCTCAATTTCTCTTCTTCTCAAACCAAACCATCAAGTCTTTTGTCTCCATCCAAAGGTTTTGATTACATCTTCAGCACTATGACACAATTTGAATACATAAAATTGGGATGCTTTCCCGACCTTTCAATTTGTTTCTACATGTTGCGCCTTTGGCAGCTGTTTCATTTTGCCTGAATTTCCACTCCTGGCTGTTAACTCCTCTTCACTTGTTCCAAAATGCTGCTGGAGAGAGGCCTATAAAACACCAGTAAGGCTCAGAAGTTTAAATAGCACAGTCCTCAATTTAAATCTCCGTGGGGATTCCCTGCTAGTCCCATGTGCTTCCAGTCTTGACAAGCTAAAATCAGAGGTAACAGCTTTGAGTTACCTAAGAATTGTATGTTGATTTTTTAAAATCAATTTCTCATTCATAAAAACACCATAAAAGTAGAATGTTGAGAATTGTTTGAGAATGAACAGTACAACAAAAAGAAGTAGTGGAAATGTTGCATTTTAACTAGATTTTTTTTTTGAAAAGGAAAGGCATAGTGATTCCATCTTCAGTGAACTGAGAAAAGAGAAGTCCAGTTTTTAAATGCACTGGTTTCATATCCCCTCAAGCCATGATGACGCTCTTGCTTATCTCTTTCAAATACTTGTTCTATATGCTCTGAAACCACTTGATTTGAAACCTGTTGAACCATCAGTGGAGACTTTTGGAACAGATATCATACCATACATACTCTGAAAAACACTGTTAGTTACTCTATGATAATCACAAGCATAACTTCCTCCAAGCAATTCATTTCTTTTTAAATCAAAAGTTTGAAGTGTACATTCAATTGTGATGTTCTTTTCTAATAACTTCAGTGTTCAGGATCCATTCTTCCCATAGTTAGGAGTGATATGAAAGCTGTTTTTAATAAGCCTGAAACCAAATAAGCTACAGGACATGAAATTCTAAGCATTAATTATCTCCCTACTGAACTTTTTTAAGAGCAAAATTCAATTATATTTAACCCTAGGTTACTTGTGTTTCTTCATTCCATCCTCTGTCCTTTGTAATTTTGAGTTCCAGTGATCATTCCAAACCCTGTTTGAACTGTCTTCTGAAAAATATGTAACTATATTCTGAAAGTCAATGTATTTTTCTGATTTGTACAACTGCTTATGAAAGAACTGAAATATTGTATTAATTTCCTGCGAATTAATTGATGCTTTTATTATCCCAAAGTATAAAAGGAATTACGTTTCTTTACGTTAGAAGGCTTGTAACTTGACAACTTTGTTGTTCTGATCGTGATAATTTTACCTTGTCTTAAGGAAGGGCAATTCTGACTTTTTAGTAAGCAGCATGTGATGTTTATCTTTAACCCTCATTAAACATACTTATCATTTCACATTGTGAATTAGTATGTAATACCATGAGAAATGTTATTTTCTCCTTGAATTACGGATACCTCTGATTCATCTGCCCCTTCTGGGTACATACGGAACTTATTATAATACCAGGGAGAATAGCCTTTTAGCATCTTCCACAACTTGGCTGCTGATTACATCTCTATTATGGCAGAAAGCAATTACCCTTGAGTAATAGATTATACAGCTTCGAACATTTTCACTTCCAATTTTGGAGTAAAAATACCCACAACAAGTGGATAGTCAAGGACAATGACTGCATTAATAGAGAAATAAATTGTTATATTAATAATTTCTTTTCAGATTAGTTTCATGCCAGACAGGAAGATTCATAGCAGAAGGATGTTGAGAGTATCTTCTTGCTATGGGGTATTTTGATGTGATTCAACCTTATTACCAGATATGTCAACATCTCATTTTGCTTAGAGTAAGATTGATTTTGCTTTAAAAATGTAATTGATGTGAAGGCTGCATGTGTTTGACACAGCGTCTGCATTCACAAATATGTTGATGACACTTAGTTCTATCTCTCTATCACATTCAAATACCCAACTGCTTTTCTGTTTTCAGACTTCTTGCCTGTGCAAGGCACGAACCACAAAGTTTTCCAGTTCAACTTGACAGGAGACAATGATATTGGGATAGTATTTGAAAGAAATGAAAGTTATGAAACGGAACTGAAATAGTGAGATGTTTCTGAGTCACTATCGCCTGCATGTTGATATCAACTCAACTTAAGCATTATATTTGGGAGAGACAATGGTGTAGTAGCAATGCTGCATAAGTAATCCTGAGATCTTGAGATGCATTGATTAAATTTCCACAATTATTGGTGGAATTTAAATATAATGATTAGATTCAATAAAGTAATAAAATATCTGGAATTGAAAGTTAGTCTCAGAAATGCTGCCATGAAACAATCATTGATTTCCCATCTGGTTCACTAGAAATCTGCATTGTTTATCTGGTCTGGCCTACATGTCCCTCCAGATCCACAACGATGTGGCTGACCCTTAACTACCCTAGCAAACTACTCAGTTGAACCAATCTGATGCAGAGAAATTGAAAGGACACAGTAACACCTTGCACTAGAAATAGCAATGATACACCCAGCCATGCCAATCTTTCAAAGTACTTGCACCAAACATCTGAAGGGTTATGCAAAAATTGGGACAGTTGCCCACAGGCCAGTCGAGCAATGGCCTGACAATTGTCACACTCACTCAGCTAGAACTTACAGCAAATATCCCAGACTCCACCATCACCATCCCAGGTTAGTCCTTTTCCCCCGAGCAGACGTGGGAGTACAAAATTGGAAGGAAATTTCCCTGGGAGTCCCGAATAATGACTGTGGCCACAATGAAATCCCATGGCATCAGGTTCTCACACTTGGTTTTTGTTTATGACTTGGGCTTTTTCTTGACTCAGATTCAAAGATCAAGGGCAGACGTGATGGATTGAAGTTCTTTCTCTGTCTTCTTTCCAATGTGAAATGATATTTGTTACTACTCATGAGTGACTGAGCTGGGAGTGGGGGTGATTTGCAGTTTCACTTTTTCTGATGTAAACTGTGTGATTTATAATTACTTTAAATATCATTTATTGGAAGTTTGGTCTCTTGATTCTGGGACAGTCAGAGACATGGTGTAAAATTTTATAAAGGTCTGAGTGATGTTAGCCATGGTGAGACATTACGCAGAATCAGGCAATAAAGTGCATGAGATTGATCACAGCGTTGAGATTATCTTGTTCAACCTTCTATGCTTTTCATAAGCAACATGATGAGATTCTCACTTGGCACGATGCAAACTGACGATCATTATTGCTTGTTAATTGCATGGTTAATGCCACACCTTGCTTAATTAATATTCAGACTCTCATCTTACCAAACTCACCAAATAAATTAGACATTGGATAAACTCGACAAGAAAACCGTAGTGTGTACCTGGTGGATTCAGCCTGCCACTTGTCCTGAATCACCTTCATGTTGGACACTAGACAAAAAAAAAAATCACAGGACATAATCTATAAGCACCAACTGAATGCACTCCTCCTCCTCCTTGGACTTTGGCACCCAGAATCAGCCAGCACATCACAACCATCCTTGCATTTGTACTTTGCACTGGTGGAGAAACCTGGAACCACAGACTTGCATTGCAGTGCACATCAGCAACTAACAATGAAAGGTTGCTGCAGGGGCACATTGCAAATATGGACAAGTATGCAGGTCACGTATCCATCTCAGTCTATTGTGTGTTTCCACAGAACCTAAGATTGGAGGGGGAAGGGGAAGAGGGAAAAGGGGGTTCAAGAGCAGTTGTAGCCACAGCAATGAGCCTCAGCAACTTAGTCATCAGAATTGGGGAATGTGGGCTCTATGAAAGGGCACCACCCATTGGTCAACGGGGTGTGGTGCAGAACAATCTATAGAGGAAGAATACTGTAAACTATTGCTGGTAAAAGTGTAATGTGGGAGGGTGGTTCATCTACTGTCAGGAGAACACACTGGCTTCAGGGATAGGGAGGGATGGGCAGTAGGCAGTGAATGACTACAACTGATACGGTCACCTCAAGTTCTGGGTAATCCGTGTATATAAGTTGAGTGGGAGCCTGGGAAGTGTGAAGCCGCGGAGTTAATTTGTTGAGCTAACAAGCAGAGGTATTGGATATTTTGAGGCTCATCAATGTGGTCAGACTGAGACTGGAAGCTGCTGGAGGAGGACTGCATACTGTTGCCTTCCATCGTGCAAGAACTCAAAAGTATAAAATGGGAAGAAAATGGTTGTGAGCACATTTGGAGTGGAAGGTTAAATGATTTGACTTGTGATGGAGGTGCCTGCAGTACACAACGTTCCAAAGGCTTTAGAAAAGGATCAACACTAGTCACAGACCCAAGAAACGTAGAGCACACAGACAAGTAGTCTGCCTAGTTCCTGGCCATCCTACAGCAATGACCCTGTCTGTCTGCTGCACATCCCTGTCAGTGGCACTGCTGAACTCTTTAATATCTGTGTCTTTGTGCATGGCAGAAGCCAAGCATTAGAGATGTTGAATGAGGAGGACAAAGGCTTCAACCTTTTGTTGCTGTTTGTATGCATTATTCCCACTTCTTACAGTAGACGTTTAGTATTGATCTCCATCCATTGAGCCTTGTATATGGCTATGAAGTGCTGCTGGATAGTCTGAAAATGCATTTAGTGCTTACGCTGAGAGACTCACAAAAACATGAAAAGATATTAAAGGAGAAATTGCCAACAAAGCATTCTCAATAGATTTTCTTCTTTTTCTCCCTTCCACAATATTTCAATGTATTCCTTGATTTCATAGCTGGGATTGGGGGAGGATAGCATTTGGAAGAGCCCATTGACTGTCTTTCTGCATAGCCAGCTCTTCTGTATCTCTGAGAACATCCATGTTCAAATAACCAGTAGCCCCATGGCCTGGTTGCTGTGTTTGGAAAAGAGCTCAAAAGTCCATTCAGGCTCATCCATCTCTAGTTTGGTGATATTTTCTCCCCCTGTTACAAACAAGGTACTTTTCTTTGTATGACTCTCAGCAGTTGATTTTGCTGATTAACATTAAAAAAATGAGCAAAATGATTGCATTTTCTACAAGCTTTCCTCTGGTTGCCAGTAACGGGACACTTTCTGTCTGGTGGAAGCATTCTTTCAACAGTTTGCACTCTTGTTAATGAATCTGCTTTTGCAGGTTTGCTGGTGATTTCCACATGTGAGCAATAATTGGTAGCCATAGGAGCTGAACATTGTGTGGTAGTTGCTGTTGGCAGCCTTAATTTACGTAATTCTGGATGTTGAATGCTTTAATGATCTTATCAACTCCATCAGGTCTGACAAATTTCTGTCTTTCTCAAGTGCTCTCAGCATAGCTGATTAGTGTCACAACTCTCAATTGTCTGTGTTTTGGTTTTCTGGTTGGCATGTTCAACATCACCATAGCCATATTTAGTTGTTAATTGCTTCAATTGTGTGCAAAATTGATCAATAATCATCTTTCCTTCTTGATTAGTGTGATAGACATTAATTGTTTCATATGCTCTATTTTTGTTAGACATAAAATGGGTTGTGAATGCATTTTGTGCTGAGCTATAATCATTTTCATCTTGCACGATTATTAGAGTTTCAAATATGTCCTCCAAAACAATGAATTAAGGCCTTTTTTCCTTTCATTATTTGTGATTCCAAAACCTGCCATTGCACCTTCAAGCTTTTGCTGTCACTTTTCCTAACATGGGAAAAACTCCAAGTACATATCAAACCATGCTAGATGGGAGATAAACAATTCCACTTTGATCGACAAAGCTGTGATGGTGTTTGATGAAGGATCTGTCATCACATTCCTGCTCAAGAAAAACCTCTCTGTAATGCTCTGAGATTAATGTATTTCTTGTTTGGATTGTTGCTTTAATGAGATTAATGCCTTCTCTGCACACACACGGTTGCTAATCCTGAGCTGGAGTGTCTGGTGGGTATCAATCAACAGGGTACAGCAGTAATATGTTCCTTAAATCATAATTTAGAAATAAGGGGTCACATATTTTAGGGCAGAGATGAGAAGAAAAAAAATTCTCTGAAGGTTGTGAGTCTTCCCCAGAGACAGCGAATGCATAATTTTTTAAACATTTTAAAAGCAGAGGTGGATAGATCCTTGATTGCTAAGGGAAATAAAAATTATCAGGTGTATGGAGGAATGTAGAGTTAAGATTAAAATCAAATCAGCCATGGTCTTATCAAATGGTGGAGCAAGCTCGAAGAGCGAAATAGTCTACTTTTGTTTGTCATTTGAATGTTCGTAAATCTCCAATTTAAAATGCTTTCTGTAAAAAGTTACAAACATCTTCCAAACATTTCCTATCTGAAAGTAACCTTTAATGTTTTTTATCCTCCTTCTGAAGTTTTTGGGAAGAAACTTTAAGGGTTCCATAAAAGCACTAAGATTCAGAACTGCATATTCTGTTAAAACATGAATTCACTGTTCTCCCCTGGATTGTATAGCCTTGGGTGTATGTTTATGGTAGCCTTAGGTGGAAAAATGTACAATGTAACTTCCAATTCCCTACATTTATTATACTTGTGAGACAGGAGACTACCTGATTGCGGTAGAGATATGTATCTTATGATGACCATAGAGGCAAATGTTAGCCGGGGGAACAGATAATGATCGGGAAATCCAATATTCATTGGAAGGAGGAGTAAATTGATCATGGTGTGAGTGAGTTTGCTGGGCAGTTTACTCCTGCTTTTGCTGGGATGCAAATTGTGCTATCAAGGCCTTTACCTTACAAATTCAACCCTTATTGCCTCCTTTAAGTTTCTGAGTTTCCCAAGAATTGGCAAAGCCATGGTGATAAATAGAATGATAATTAAAATGAAGGCAGACAGTGTGCTATAATTCTAAAACAACCAGCTGCTTCCCATGAACAGATTGGTCACCAAGCCTTTGTTAAGTTCTGTTTAAAGTGCAAAAGTTCCTGCTCTAGATCCCTTGCATTTTAACTTTGACACAAAATCGGCTCACTATTTTTTAAGATCATTAATAGCCGGCTAATCTACTAATAAAATGCATGTTTATGCATTAGGTTCACCTTTGGACTTGTGTTTAAATCTTTTTTGGTGTAATCATTGGAATAGATAGATGTGGCAGTCAGTAAGTACACAGTACCTCTGAGTTCAGTATGAAAGATTTTCAGTAGCTCTGGTGAGAATACATCCGTCAGCCTGCAAGCAGGATAAAATTGAATTAGCCTCAGTTTCAGATGCTTATGTCTCCCAGATCAGCAATGTTCTTTTGCTATACTGTAGCTTGTTTTTAGGGCTTTATATTATGGCCTCTTTCACAGTTAATCCTAGGATTTACAATAGGACCTATGTAGTTAGACCAACAATATCACTCTCTGTCACATGGTGATTCCAGAAAAACGAATCACAGTGTTTTGCCTCTCTGCAATAATGATAGATAACAATTCAGTGATATAGGATGAGGCATTTTATGTCAATTTCCAGCAACTGAGATATTCCTTGTTCCAATGTGTGATGTGGTGGAACCCACAGAGAGCAGTTTACATCACACTAGCATTCTTGACACTCCGGTTACATTTATCCAAGAGCTGTACAATTGCTTACTCCAAGTTATTGTGAGGGAACTTTGACAAAGAAGTATGCCAACCATTAAGTGATAGGTTGGATGAGGTCACAATCTTTCCTCCCTTTATAAATCTTCACTTCTTATCACATTTCAGTCTCATAACTTGGTTCTTGCATGTGGATTTTGAGGTTTTTCTATTGCATTTTGTCCAGCAGTTGGAACAATGAAACAGAAGTGTTTCGATAAATGTTAGAATGGAACTATACCACAATTTAACCTGCAATGGAACTTCGATTAAATAAAAACAAGAAAGATGAAAGCACAAGGAAAATCCCAAAGCCTTTTATTCATATATCAAGAGCAAGAGGGTAACTAGAGAAAGGATTGGCCCACTTAACGACAAAGGAGGAAAGTTATGCGTTGAGTCAGAGAAAATGGGTGACATTCTTAACAAGTATTTTGCATCGGTATTCACCAAGGAGAGGGACATGACGGAAGTTGAGGTTAGGGATAGATGTTTGATTACTCTAGGTCAAGTCGGCATAAGGAGGGAGGAAGTGATAGGTATCCTAAAACGCATTAAGGTGGACAAGTCCCCAGGTCCTGATGGGATCTATCCCAGGTTACTGAGGGAAGCAAGAGAGGAAATAGCCGGGGCCTTAACAGATATCTTTACAGCATTCTTAAACACGGATGAGGTCCCGGAGGACTGGAGAATTGTTAATGTTGTCCCCTTGTTTAAGAAGGGTAGCAGGGATAATCCAGGTAATTATCGACCAGTCAGCCTGATGTCAGTGGTAGGGAAGCTGCTGGAGAAGATACTGAGGGATAGGATCTATTCCCATTTGGAAGAAAATGGGCTTATCAGTGATAGACAACATGGTTTTGTGCAGGGAAGGTCATGTCTTACCAACTTAGTAGAATTCTTTGAGGACGTGACAAAGTTGATTGATGAGGGAAAGGCTGTAGATGTCATATACATGGACTTCAGTAAGGCGTTTGATAAGGTTCCCCATGGCAGGCTGATGGAGAAAGTGAAGTCGCATGGGGTCCAGGGTGTGCTAGCTAGATGGATAAAAAACTGGCTAGGCAACAGGAGACAGAGAGTAGTAGTGGAAGGGGGTTTCTCAAATTGGAGACCTGTGACCAGTGGTGTTCCACAGGGATCTGTGCTGGGACCACTGTTGTTTGTGATATACGTAAATGATTTGGAGGAAGGTATAGATGGTCTGATTAGCAAGTTTGCAGATGACACGAAGGTTGGTGGAGTAGCAGATAGTGAAGGGGACTGTCAGAGATTACAGCAGAATATAGATAGATTGGAGAGTTGGGCAGATAAATGGCAGATGGAGTTCGATCCGGGCAAATGCGAGGTGATGCATTTTGGAAGATCTAATTCAAGAGCAAACTATACAGTAAATGGAAAAGTCCTGGGAAAATTGATGTGCAGAGAGATCTGGGTGTTCAGGTCCATTGTTCCCTGAAGGTGGCAGCGCAGGTCAATAGAGTGGTCAAGAAGGCATACGGCATGCTTTCCTTCATCGGACGGGGTATTGAGTACAAGAGTTGGCAGGTCATGTTACAGTTGTATAAGACTTTGGTTCGGCTACATTTAGAGTACTGCGTACAGTTCTGGTCGCCACATTACCAAAAGGATGTGGATGCTTTGGAGAGGGTGCAAAGGAGGTTCACCAGGACGTTGCCTGGTATGGAGGGCGCTAGCTATGAAGAAAGGCTGAGTCGACTAGGATTATTTTCATTAGAAAGACGGAGATTGAGGGGGGACCTGATTGAGGTCTACAAAATCATGAGGGGTATAGACAAGGTGGATAGCAAGAAGCTTTTTCCCCGAGTGGGGGACTCAATTACTAAGGGTCATGAGTTCAAAGTGAGAGGAAGAAAGTTTACAGGAGATATGCGTGGAAAGTTCTTTACGCAAAGGGTGGTGGGTGCCTGGAACACGTTGCTGGCAGAGGTGGTAGACGCAGACACGTTAGTGTCTTTTAAGATGTATCTGGACAGGTACATGGATGGGCAGGGAGCAAAGGGATACAGACCCTTAGAAAATAGATGACAGGTTTAGACAGAGGATCTTGATTGGTGCAGGCTTGGAGGGCCGAAGGGCCTGTTCCTGTGCTGTAATTTTCTTTGTTCTTTGTTCTTTGTTCACTTGTTGCCTCTTCTCAAAATGGACCGGGAGGATTAGGTCTAAGCCAGTTAATATTCACAGGAGCACTGAATGCAACTTGTGCAACAATATTTGGTACGCAAAATGAGTTTTGCAGCAACTCAGTAAGATTTGTGAGGAAAAGAACCTCAGTATTTACAGAGATGCATTAAAATGTAAACTATCTCACTTTTCTTTTAAGATAAAAGGGTTTAGTAAGTCCTTTATCTATCTTTGTATAAACTACAGAGATGGAGTGCTCATCTTGAATAAAATCCAACTAACACATAAGGCTTCGTAATCAGGTATAAACTGAAAAAATAGAAACTTTATCACACTCTGAGGTCTGCACCAGGCTAAATGCTTCATACATATTCTTCAACTCAAAGTCAAGTCTGTCACTTTCTGTTCAGTAGACTTCATGCTGTGGTAACTCAAAGAAGCAGCTTAACTGCAGTTATATCTATGAAATTCCTCAAGAGCTTTTTGGACCTGAGTTCTCCTTCACAAGAATGGAAACGCTAACTGTGCTCTGGATCACTGATGGTATATGTGCTTCAAATAGAATGATAGCCTCAGAAGAACAAATCAAGAAAAAATGTTATTTGATGTGATTTGATTTGATTTTATTACTCTCATGTGTATCGAGGCACAATAAAAAGTATTGTCTTATATGCTTTACAGGCAGATCATCTCATATAAGTGCATCAGGGTAACAGAATGGAGTGCAGGATACAAAATTACAGCTGCTGAGAAGGTGCAGAGAGAGATCAACATTAACATTAAAGAAGTTCACTCAAAAGTCTGATAACTGCAGGGAAGAAGCTGTTCTTGAATCTGTTTGTACATGTATTCAATTTTTTTATGTCTTCTGCCCAACAGAAGACAGTGGAAGAGAGTATAATGGAGTGGGAGGTGTCTTTGATTATGTTAGTTGCTTTCCTGATGCATTGAGATGTATAGATGAAGTCAATGGATGGGAGACTGGTTTGCGTGATGATCTGGGCTGTGTTCACAACCGTCTGTAGTTTCTTGTAGTCTTGGGAAGAGCAGCTGCCATACCATGCTGTGATGCATCCAGATAGGAAGCTTTCTGTGGGGCATCCATAAAAATTTGTAAGAGTCTTTATAGACATGCCAAAATTCCTTAGCCTCCTGAGGAAGTAAAGGCATTGCAGTGCCTTTTTGGCCGTGGTGTCAATGTGGGTGGACTGGGATTGTAGCACTATTACTCAAAACTAATGTGATGTCTCTGCTATCGAAGTCCGATTTAGCTCTTTGGCATGAATACTATTTCCACATGCCACATGTCACACTGCACTGTTTGGGAAAGGCAATGCAGAATTAATTTCCTCCCACTAATCTGGTTTATTAAGACCTTTGATTGGCACAGCACTCCACCAGCTTTTCTGGTTTGTGCAAAATGGATCTTTATACAGAAGTTAGCTCAGTACAAAGTTCATTCCAGATCCTGTGGTTGTCATCATAGGTTTGTCAGAGTGCACTAAACTCAACAGTGATTAGCAATAGCATAGAGGAGCTCTTTTGACCATCATTGATGACAGATTTTAGAGAATGGAAAAAGCTACTTAAGATAATTCTTGGTGTAATTCAGCATCCATGCAGTTATGTACAATCTACTAATCATTTTTTGCCTCACTAATGATCTTCCTAGCACCTGGGCATACTGTATTTTAATCTAGCTTTGTAAGCAGTGCTTGATTGCTTTAGAGAAATTCAATTGCCACTTTAAACACCATCAGCTTTTGTTTAATAGCCTTTTTCTCTGGAGTGACTTTATTTGGCTTAAAATGCAGCTAACATGCTCAAATTTAGGTTTTCTTGGGAGAAAATTGAGACTTTGTCTGAAAATGGGTGTCACAGCATATGCTTAATGCAGTATCCATTGTTCCAAAGTAGGCAATCTGTTTGTTACAATATTTGCAGGGTCCAATTGGCTTTCCACAAAATATCTGAGGATTTGGTAAAGACAAGTCTACTACATTTAGTGAGACCCTATTCCACTATAACACTACCCCCTCAATACTGCATTGAAGTAGATATTAGTTTGGATTTTGCAGTCAATCATGAAGCAACAGTGTTCATGAACATATGAGTGGCCCCTTGAACCGGCACTGCCACTGAATAAAATCATGATGGATCTGAATGTAATCTCAACTCCACATTCACATTTATCTTCGAAATCTTATCATCTCCTTGCTTACCAAAATTCTATCCACCTCTGCTTTAAAATTATTCAAAGACTCTACTTTTACATTTTTTCAAGAAGAGAATTCCAGAGTCTCATAGCCTTTGAAAGAGAAAAAAAAACTCCTTACCTTTGTCTTACATGAGCTTTTTTTTATTCAATGATGGCCCCTAGTTCTAGATTTTTTTCTCCAAGAGGAAATATCATCTCCACATTGGCCCTGTTAAGACCACTCAGGATCTTATATGTTTCAATCCAGTTCCCCCTTACTCTTCTAAACATCAGCAGATACAAACCAATCCATCAAACTTCTCCTCGGAAGGCAAGCTGCCCATTTCAGGTATTAGCATGGCAAACCTTCTCTGAATTGCTTCGAAGGCATTTATATTGTGCCTTAAGTAAGTAGACCAATACTGTACACAGTATTCCAGATGTCATCTCTCCAGGGCCTTGTATCATTGAAGCTCAACTTCCCCACTTCTGTATTCAATTTTCCTCACAAAAGGTACTAACATTCTATTAGCTTTGCTAATTAGTTGCTGTACCTACATGCTACCCTTTTACGATTCAGTGGTAGGGCACCTAGATCTTTCCACATCTCCTCGTTCTGCAAACTCTTGCTTTTTAGATAATATGGCCTTTTTCGGTCTTCCTGTCAAAATTGTCAATTTCATATTTTATCAAATTATATTCAATTTACCAGATCTTTTCCCACTAACCTAATCTAAATATATCCCTTTTTAGCCACATTATATCCTCTTCACAACTTATTTTTCTATCTGTTGCAGTGTCATTAGTGAATTTAGCAATGATAACTCCAGTACCTTCATCCAAGTGATTTATATAAATTGTAAACAAATGAAGCCCCAGCACTGATCCCTGTAGCCCCACTCATTACATATCATCAAATAGAAAATGGTCCATTTTACCTAATATCTGTTTCTTGTTAATTTGCCAATCTTTTATTCATGCAAATATCTTACTGCCTACACTATGAGCCCCTGTTTTCCACCTTAACCTTTAATGTGACACCTTATCAAATGCCTTCTGAAAATCTAAGTATAGTACATCTGCTGGTTCCTTTGTCTACCAGTGATCATGCTGAACAATTCACTTATCTGCTATTCAATGGCTGGTGTGAACTTTTTAACATTATGTTGTAGCATTAGATGTGAGAAATTATGAGGCCTTGTAGTGAAGTTCATCTTGAGTGAAGCCTCAGCCTCTGACGATGTCATGAGACAGAGTCATAACCACTAAGATCAATATTCAGCTGAAGAACAGGTCAGCTCTTAATTATTTTAAACACTTTTGAACACTTTTTCTGAAAAAGAAACTTTTAAAAACTTAAAACACTTTTGCATAATCTAAGAAACCTTTGAAGAATAATGAATACATTCAGAATAAATGGGAAACTATGTACATTGGACAGCTTTTAAAAAAGATAAGCTCACTAAAACAGTTGTTTTCTTGGTTACCGAAATATAGTGACAGTACAAAGCTAGTTGTGAGGGACGGGTGTCATAAATCAAATAAATTATGGACAACATCAGGAGTAAACCATTGGCCACTTTCCATGCTATCCATAATAAGTGATTTCTTTTAAAAGGTGTTTAAAATATTTCTTAGCTGCTCCTGTGTATGTCAGGCCAGCTCATGTAATAGATGCAAGCTTTACTCAGTATAAGTATAGAGTATTATTTTTAACATATTTCTCCCAAAAATCTAAATGCTACACATACACGCAAACATATCCATACTCAAAATGGACCGTACTCATATGCATCCATTTACGTACACACCCATATATGTACGCACCTATGCACATGAACACCCATACACATAAAACTCACAAGACGAAGATGCAAACCAGGAGGATAATGTATTTTTATCAATTAGAAATAAATCAACATCAGATGCGGGCCCATTGAAAAAAAACCTATTTTGTTGCTGAAGGATTAGTTCAGGCAGATTCAGATAACCAGCCTCATTTATTAAAGTTATTGCATGATTCTCTTGAGCAAATGAATGTTAAATAAATGACACTTTCAGAATAGTATATGCTGAATGCACTCCGCATTGAAAGTTATGAATAAGACCTGCCTTTATTTTGCAACACTGAGCAAGAATGCAGCAGATTTTTCAGTGAGGTGATAGCGAAACATCATTGCATCATCAGAAATAATAATAGGATATCTTAAATAGTTAGCATCTTGGTTTGGAAGAAAATCGCAAAGCCTGTGACCGATAACATTACATTTAATTGCATCGCTGACCCAATGTGGCAATTACTTGAATTATTTAACCTGATTTGGCAGGTGCTACAGAGTTTTAAGATGTTCTTCCATTTAAATTTTTATTTCAGATTTGAAAGATTATGAAACAGAATTCTTGTTGCGGTAGATGGGAAACTAATATTAACTTGTAGGGACAACTCATATGAAGTTGACGTAAAATTCGAGATAACAAGGCGTGGGGCTGGATGAACACAGCAGGCCAAACAGCATCATAGGAGCAGGAAAACTTGACGTTTCGGGCCTAGACCCTTCATCAGAAATGGGGGAGGGGAAGAGGGTTCTGAAATAAATAGGGAGAGAGGGGGAGGCGGATAGAGGATGGATAGAGGAGAGGATAGGTGGAGAGGAGGCAGACAAGTCGAAGAGGCGGGGATGGAGCCAGTAAAGGTGAGCGTAGGTGGCGGGGTAGGGAGGAGATAGGTCAGTCCAGGGAGGACGGACAGGTCAAGGGGGCGGGATGATGTTGGTAGATAGGAGATGGGGGTGTGGCTTGAGGTGAGAGGGAAAACAGGTTAGGGAGGTGGAGATGAGCTGGGCTGGTTTTGGGATGCGGTTGGGGGAGGGGAGATTTTGAAGCTTGTGAAATCCACAATGATACCATTGGGCTGCAGGGTTCCCAGGCTGAATATGATTTGCTGTTCCTGCAGCCTTTGAGTGGCATCACTGTGGCATTGCAGGAGGCCCAGGATGGACATGTCATCTGAGGAATGGGAGGGGGAGTTGAAATGGTTCGCGACTGGGAGGTGCAGTTGTTTGTTGCGAACTGAGCGCAAAATTCAGTTGCCTTTGGAGACAGGGTTCACTGTGTGCTTGTAAAATTCTTCCACAGAAGAACTGGGCACAGAACTTCAAATACAAAGTGAAAGAGTGAACATTTCTCCAAACATCCAACAAGTTTTACCCAAACCAACAAAGGGGCACAAGTGAAATGTATTTTCTGTTTAGAGAACCTGCAGTAATGTAAGCAATAGAGACAAAATTGGGAAATATGGTAAGAATGAAAAAATCCAAATCTCAACATAACGAAAATAATTTCCAGTTTTCCGCTTAAGCTTGAAGTGACAATTTCAGGATTTTGCTATGAAGTGGCAACTAGCTTACTTCCATGCATTTTCATCTCATTATAAGATAAACCCATCTTATTTATATGTCACTTTTAATTCTCTTCCACCCTGAGAAACTAGACAGTGCTGATTTCTACCTGAAAAGCAGTGCAAGCACTCGATGGCAGTAGCTCACTGCTTGCTAGTCCAGGTCTGCATCCAGCTCAAATGTCATTACAATGTATATCCATGCTCCAAAGCCAACAACCTCCTTGACAATATGTCCTTGTAAATTGGCATTAGCAAACTACCAGATTCACCACACCATTATGCCTGCTGTCAGATCAAGTAACTCATTACTTTACTCTTCCAGGGCTTCACTTTAGAGCTCAGGGTCACCCTTGATATGAAGGCTTCTGCTGGGCCACTTCAAGCACAAAGACACACGCACATAGTATTTATTTACACAGGCTGCATCTAATGTTGCTTATGTTTATGTCATAGTGCAATGGAACTGCCCATTGCACAATGCCAAGCATTGAATAGCAGTGCACCACCTTGAAAAGCTGCCAGGTCGCATGAACCTTTCCCTCCAAAGATACGATTCCATATTCTCACTCATAAGATGGATGTAAGTTTGGAAGTTGTGTGCAGGCCTACTCAGAATGTTCTATCTAAATATGGGCTCATCCTTTTCGGCTAGAACCTCAGCAGAAATTAACATCGGAGGAAATGGGGAGGTGAAGGCACTAGCCTGTCTCTCTGAGAGGACGGGGATACCTGGAGTCAAGTCATAGGCTGTTATCCCCCACTCACCTTGCCATCAATGCTGAGAATCTATTGCTACAGTGATGGAATGGTCCACACACTTATCCAACAAACACCAAGTATGCTGGACCTCATCTCTATGTCGGTCCTTGGAGACAGCCAAGCACATGTAGATCATTCATGGACTTCAACATCCTTCAGTCTAGTTTTCTGCATGCTTCTGTCAAACCTGCACTCTGTTCCTGTTCCTGTGCCAGTTTGTCCATTTTCACAAAGTCATTAATGACCAAGATCATGGACATGTCATCTACCTGAGGCTGACCAGATAACATGGCGTCTGGCAGTCCTCCGATTGTCATGGACCTGAAGCATTTCTTCCTCAACCATCTGTGGAGACATGTCAATCTTGTGCTCAGCAGACTGTGTCCCCACCTCTAACCTAGATAGAGAACCTACCAAGGTGAAAGTCCCTGAGCAGGGTGAAGGTGAAAGCCTTTAACCAGCATATCCTCTGAGGGGGAGTGGCTTCCTCCTTGGAGGTGGAGATAGAGGTGGTCACTAGTTTCTTTGGGGTGGAGATTCTCTGGGTGCCATTAGTGTGAAGAAGAGGTGAAAACAGAAGGAATTAAATGTTGTAGAGGGAAAAGGCTTGTGCAGTTTAAAATGAGATAGCATTAGTGATCAAACAAGAGCAGCAGAACACAATGAAGTTTGCTGGTTTTGTCACCCACTGAGGTCTCCTCATTCCCACATGAGCAGTCGTGCTCTTTTCTGGCCAGCCTGAGAACTTTATCTTCAAATGGAGTGTAGAGCCGTATGTCTATCCCTCAACCAACCATCCACGTCACTGGTCGTGACTGTCTTGACTTATTTTTGGTACAACTGTTCTTGCAAAGAGACAGAGGAAGGATTTAGAATATTGAAAACAGACAGGGGAGTTCTTTATGGTGATGATGCAGGAGCAGGAAAGCAGATGAGGTGTTCTCAGTGAGTGTGCAGGAAGCGCAGAGGGCAGGAAAGGTTAGTAGTTTAGGAGAATTAAATGGGTAAGACCTATTGGGTGGATAAGATTTATGCAAAGGTGAGTATTGTAATGCATGGGCCTTAGTAAGAGGCATGTAAATGTAAACATTAGTAACTAGGTAATGTGTTCACCTTTATTTTGTGTCAAGTAGTGTAGGGAGAGTGTATGTGACAGCGCAGTAGACAACCTTTATCATAACAGTGACATCCTTGTGAAAAGAGCAACCCATAACTGTCTTCAGCAAGTTCTGACCTCAAAATAAAGAGTGATTGATAAGTCCGTGTGGCTAACCAGCTCTGAGCTGTAAACATCTGAGTTAAATCTTTCAGTCATATAAGTCTACTGTTAAATCCTGGGTCAGAGTTTCTATCACGCTGGAGCAAGCAATTATTTTCTTTTCTCAGCAGCATAACACATAATGGCCACAACATTTGTCGCTAGAGTATAGATTTTTCAGGACTGTGGAAGCTAGTTTAAGTGCAAAATGACAGCCATGTTATGTAGGACATACCCCGGTGTAGATTCCAGATGCCAGTTTAGCGTGAGTGTTAACAGAGGTGTTTCAGACATGCAGAGTAGGCAGAACATGAAACGAGTTGTTATACTGATTTGACCTAGCAGTACAATTTTCGACATCAACACTCCACTTAATGCCCTCTCTTAACTTGGTACAGCTGAACTTGCATTCAGCAGCAGCAAGGAACCCAAGCTCCACAAATGCTATTTAAAGCAATCATGAACTATTTTCAAGGTAGGTGCTGATTGATTTCTGCTGAGTGTGTAGGAGTGTCTGATGGTCTGTACGACTAGAGACATAGAGATATACAGCACGGAAACAGACCCTTCAGTCGAACTCATCCATGCCAACTAGATATCCTAAATAAATCTAGTCCCATTTGCCAGTACTTGGCCCAAATCCCTCTAAACCCTTCCTATTCATGTACCTATCCTTTTAAATATAATTGTACTAGCTTCCCCCTCTTCCTCTGGCAGCTCATTCCATACACACACCACCCTCTGTGTAAATACAGTTGCCCCTTAGGTCCCTTTTATATCTATCCACCCTTACCTTAGACCTGAGCTCTCTAGTTTTGGATTCCCTCACCCCAGGGAAAAGACCTTGTCTATTTACCCTTTCCATGCCACTCATGATTTTATAAATCTCTATAAGATCACCCCTCACCTTCAGGAAAAATAGCCCCAATCTATTCAGCCTCTTCCTATAGCTCTAACTCTCTAACCCTGGTAACATGCTTGTAACTCTTTTCTGAATCCTTTCAAATTTCACAACATTGCTGCCATAGCAGGGAGACCAGAACTGCATGTAGTATTCCAAAAGTGGCCTAACCAATGTCCTGTATAGGTGCAACATGACTTCTCAACTCCTATACTCAATGTATTGACCAATAAAAGCAGGTAAACCAAACACCTTCTTCACTATCCTATCTATCTGCGACTCCACTTTCAATGAACTATGAACCTGAGCTCCAGGGTTTTTTGTACAGCAACACTCCCCAGGACCTTACCATTAAGTGTATAAGTCCTGCCCTGATTTGTCTTTCCAAAGTGCAGCATCTTCTGTGATGGTCTGGGCTGTGCACACCACCTTCTGTAGTTTCTTACAGCCCAGGGCAGAACAGTTGCCACATCAGGCTGTTATGCACCCGGCCAGTATGCTTTCAATCGTGCATTTGTAGAATTTGGTGAGGGGTCTTATGGACATGCCAAATTTCCTGAGCTGCCTGAGGAAGAAGAGGCATTGTTGTGCCTACTTGACTGTTTCATTTACAATGGGAAGTTCAGGACAGAGCATCTGTTATTGTCACTCTGAGGAACTTGATGGTCTTCACTCTCTCAACCTCAGTTCAGTTCATGTTGGTGGGGGTGTGTTCTCCATCTTTCTTTCTGAAGTTGATGATCAGTTCTTTAGTTTTGCCGACATTGAGACAGATTGTTTTCGTTGCACCACGTCACCACGTCCTCTATCTTCAGTATTTTGACTTGATGAATTTGGCATCAACCTACCTTTTACCCAATTAATGTGCTGGTTTAACTTGTATCTTTCTAATTAGGAAACCTACCGATGGGATTTAAATGTGAAGTTTTGGCTTAATCCACTTGATCAACCCAATGGCACATTTTTTATTTTAATGATGCCAAAATGTTCATGCTTGTAGAAAAGAAACTGATGTCATTAATAATCCATGAAAATACCTTATATAATTACCCTGAATTAGCCATAATTATTGCATAGGCTGGATACAAAAATAGGAAGGTTTGTCTTCGTGAATATAATTTTGAGGCATTTAGTTTTTTTTTCCCTGAAATTCACTGAAAAGCCTTATGATCTTTTCTACTCTGGCTTGTGGTAAGAATTTTAACCCTTTCCTCTCTGAAGTTAATGAATACAGTCTGAGATATAGACTAGAAGGCACCAAAGGAACTCAACCAAAAGGTAACCTGTAAAATTAAAACTACAAAGTATGAAAAAAAAAATTGGCAAGTATTTGCCCCTATAAAAGGCTGAATTCTACATCCTCCCAGGGTGGAATGGTAGGCAGGATGGTCCGATATTACATGCAGAAATATTGCGCCCCTGTTTGGAGAGGAGTTGGACAGCTCATTTATCTCCATGTAACCTTGAAATCACCAATTAATGGCTCTTTAAAGGCCTCCATCTGCCACAGCTAGGTTTCTTCCTTCAAGCGTCCAGGTTTTTGTCATTTGTTCATGGGATGTGAACATCATTGATCAGGCCAGCATTTATTGCCCAACCCTAACTGCCCTTCAGGTGGCTGTGGTGAGGTGCTTTCTTGAACTGCTCCAATCCTTAAAGTATAGCTACTCTCATAATGGCGTTGTTACGAAGGGAATTCCAAGAGTTGACCCATGACAGTAAAGGAACTGTGATATATTTTCAAGCCAGGGTGGTGAGCAGTTGGATACAGCTTGCAGGTGGCGATGTTCCCATGCATATGCTGCCCTTGTTCTTCTTGGTCTTAGAGATCATGTGTTTGGAAGGTTCATTCAAACAAATCTGGGTGAGTTGGTTCAGTGTATATTGAAGATGATATACATTTTCAGTATATGTTGGTGGTGTAGGGAATTAATGTTCTAAGTGATAGATTAGATGCTAAACAAGTGGAATGCTTTGTCTTGGACCTTGTCAAGCTTTTTGTGTATTTTTGGAGCTGCACTCATTCAGGTACGAGAACATTCCATCATACTGCTGATTTGAGCCTTGAAAATGGTAGACAGATTTTGGGGAGCCAGGAGGTGAGTTACCTGGTATAGAAATCATAGCACTTAACATGTTCTTATAGCCAAAATATTTACATAAATGGTCCAGTTCAGTTTCTGGTCAATGATAATCCCTAGGATGTTAACTGTGAAGGATTAAGTGATGGTAATATCGTTTAGAATTAAAGGGAGATGGTTTGATTCTTTCTTGTTTGAGATGCTCATTTTGTGGTCCCTGTGTGGTGCAAATCTTACTTGACACTTATCAGCCAAAGTCTGGATATTATTGCGGTCATGAGGCATGTAGACACGGACCGTTTTATATTGTGAATGCTGCTGAAAACTGTCTAACTGTCAGTGGGCATTACCACTTCAGACCATATGATATGGGAAGGTCATAGATGAAGAAGCCAAGATGATTGGTTCTAGGACACAACCCTGAGGAACTCTTGCATAGATGTCCTGGAACTGAGATGATAGACCTCCAACCACAAACATCTTCCTTTATGTTAGATATGACACCAAGCAGTGGTGAGTTTTTATCTTGACTCCTAATGATGTCAGTTTTGCTCCGGTTCCTTGATGTCACAGTCAGTCAATGGCTTTGATGGCAAAGGCAGCCATTCTCATCCAATCTCTGGAGTCCAACAGCTTCGTCCATGTTTGGACCAAGGCTGCAATGTGATCAAAAATTGGCCTGATAGAACTAGAACTGAATGCCAGTGAGTAAGTTATTGTGGAGCAAGTGTCATTTGCTAACACGATTGATGACAACTCCATCACTTTGCTGATGATCAAGACTAGACTGGTAGGGCAGTAACTGGCTGAGCTGGATTTATCCTGTGCTTTTTGTGGACAGGATATGCCTTGGCAATTTTCCACATTCCTTGGAAGTTGCCAGTGTTGTAGCTGTACTGGACTAGGTTGGCAAAGGGCACTTGAAGTCTCGAGAATAAACCTTCAATACTACTGTCAAAGTTTTGTCAGGGTACTTAGCCTTTGCAGTGTTAATTGCATTCAGCTATTTCTTGAAATCACATGGTGTAAATCAAAATGGCTGAAGACTGGAATCTGTGATGCTATAGTCCTCGGGAAGAAATCAAGAAAGATCATCCACGGTGGCTTAAGATTGTTACAAATGCTTTAGCCTTGTCTTTTGCACTGACATGCTTGGCTTCCCATCATAAGGAAAGGGATATTTTTATTATAAGGTGATTTAACTGCCAGCAGGACTGCAGCGTTTCAAGCTGATCTGTTCTAGTGGGATCACTTTAGTCCTGTTGATTGCATTATACTTCAGCTCTTGGTATTTGTGTGCCTACTCATATATACATATGCTGTGTTATTGCTTCATTCGGCTGACACCTCATTTTCAGTTATGCTTGTTGCTGTTCCTCGCATGCTGTACGACACTTTTCGTTAATCCGGGGTTGATCTGCTGCTCGATGGTAATATTAGAATCGGGGATTTGTTACCAATTATTGTTGGTTGTAACTCTGCTGCTGCTGATACCAACAGTATTTCATGGATGCCTGGTCTTGAGTTGCTAGAAATGTCTGAAATCTATCCCATTTAGCGCAGTAGCAACAGTAGCATAGAATATATCCTCAGTAGACAGAAGGGATTTGTTCTCCATGATGACTATACAGTAGTGACTTTTACCCATACTATCATGCACACATGCCTTTGCAACAGCAAATTACTGAGAACAAGATGAAGTTAGTCTTTCCTTTTTGGTTCTCTCAACCTCTGTTGCAAACCCAATCTGGCAAATTTCTCTGGGTGTGGAATCACATATGGGTCTGAACAAATAAGGACAGTAGTTTTCTCACCTGACAGGACAGTAGTGAGCCAGATGAGCTTTTACAACAATTGATAAGGTTTCATGCTCATTATTAGACTAATTCTTAATTGGAGATTTTAGTCATTCCGTTCAAATTTCACCAGCTATCATGATGGGATTTAATCCCATATCCACATAGCATTAATCTTTGCCTCATTGATGCTACTTGTATGTCACCACCTCTCCCAGTTAAAGCTGGTGAACTTTGTGACCAGGCCTAGGTAGTGGCTATGCCTCCAGTTTGAACTCTCTGTGGCCATTGGACATCCATCCCCAAGATTCACTGCCTCCCCTGCATTTTCCCTTCTCCTCTGACCTGTCCATCCTGCACCCCCACCTCAATCTTACATTCTTTCAGGCTTCATGCCTCTTCTTCTTCAGGAAATGGTCTGGCTATTGTCGTGATCTGCTGCACTAAATTGTCCTTTGAGAAAGGTGTGGACCTTAAAGGGAATAGGGCCCTGGAAAGAGATAGCAGATGGAGATGAAGCTGAATAGTGAGGTGCCCTAGCTGCATGATGAAGTGGCTGGGCATGGCTCAGAGCTCAAAGTGATCAGGATGGTGCCAATGATTGTCAGTAAAACTCTAGCTTCGGGAACAGTACAGCTGAGCATGTCTGACCCAGATTAAGGGGTATGACTTGGAATAGAACCTGAGATTTTTGACATACCAAATGCAGTTGTAGACTGGAACATCTAATTTCTTAACGTCAATGAAAGAAGCACATCTGACCCAAAGGCCTCACTCACTGAAGAGGAAGGCATTGTCTCCTTCAACTTTTCATGATACTTTTACCATTGTGACACCAATAACTGGGGTCCCAGGTATACAACCTAAAGTGTATTCATTAATAAATTGCAAATTCATGTAAAACAGTAGGTAGAGACTGTAAGGAAATAATGACCCTCATAGTTCTCTGATCGCTGCCACTCTTCAAAAAAATGGACCACTTCTCTCTTCCACCTCACTTCTGGTAAAGATTCCATCCCATTCTCTCAGTTCCTCCGTCTCCGTCGCATATGTTCAGATGAGGCCAACTTCGACAAGGGAGCCTCCGAAATGTCCACATTTTTCCTCAACTGAGGATTCCCCAGCTCCATTGTCGATAGGCCCCTCAATCGGGTCCGGCCCATATCCCGCACTTCTGCCCTCACTCCTTCTCTTCCCTCCCGCAACAGCGATAGGGTTCCCCTTATCCTCATCCACCATCCCATCAGTGTCCACGTCCAGAAAATCATCAGATGCCATTTCTGCCACCTCTAGCAAGATGCCACCACCAGACACGTATTCCCCTCCCCTCCCTTGTCCGCCTTCCGCAGGGACCGTTCCCTCTGGGACACCCTGGTCCACACTTCCTTCACCCCCAACACCTCCCCACAGCCCTATGGCACCTTCCCCTGTAACCGGCGAAGGTGCAACACCTGCATTTACCTCCTTCCTCCTCAGTATCCAAGGGCCCAAACATACCTTCCAGGTGAAGCAACACGTCACCTGCACTTCCAAGAATCTAGTCTACTGCATTCACTGCTCACAATGTGGTCTCCGCTACACTGGGGAAACGAAACTTAGACTTGGCGACCGCTTCGCAGAGCATCTAAGTTCTGCTCGCAGAAAAGTCCCTGAACTACCTGTTGCCTGCCACTTCAACGCACCACCTTGCTCATCCCTGTCTCCGGCTTGCTACAGTGTTCCTGTGAAGCCCAACACAAGCTGGAGGAACAACACCCCATTTTCCGCTTCGGGACCCTACAGCCCTCCGGACTCAATATTGAGTTCAATAATTTTAGGTCCAAAACTCACCCATGTCCCATGCCCCCACCCCACACACCAGGCCTTGTTACCACATAGCCTGCCACCACACAGCCCCTGTTGTTAGTCACTAACAGTCCCCATTAACAACTATTCACCCTCCCAGCCTGATCGTTAGCAACTCCTTTGTCTGTTCAACTGTCTTTCTCTCTCTTTGGGCTCTATCCTATCGTTTACTCCCTACCCCACCCACCTCCCTATTTTCTGCATATAAACTGACGTTTTCCCAGCCACCATCAGTTCTGAGGAAGGGTCACTGGACCCGAGACATTAACTCTGGTTTCTCCTCCACAGATGCTGCCAGACGTGCTGAGCTTTTCCAGCAACTGTGTTTTTGTTCCACTTCTCTCTTCCCGTAGCCTGTGGAATTAGATCCAGGTTGACACCAATAGGACTGCCATACCCTGGGTACAAGCCCTTCAATTTTTCTGTGACACATATCTTCCCTCTGATACTGTGGAAGGTGCTGATACAATTTGAAAATTTCTTTCAGATAACCAGCAACATCAGAGATTGCTGCCATGGGAGTTTAAAACATTCCTACACCACCGATCCACATCTGTTTCTGTGCTTACTGGCTTTAATTGGAGAGGAGAATTATGTCTTAATCCACTAAGGGCCGATGAAAATCTGAACTTCAATCTGTTTCCCATCAGAGGCATGTTTCTGACCCAAAAACAAACCCAACCCCTTCTTCCAACCTCCTTGGTGGAAGTTAAGCCTATCTTTAAGAACGCTGGCGTCATAGTATATGGTTCAAGTTTTTAACATCAGTGTAAAATAACTTTTACATTAAATTGAATTTCACAATATATTTAAGTTGTAACCATAGGGTATCCCTAAGCCACACTGATGCCAAAGCAAATTACTTCAGACACTGGACATCTAATCACTTCTGATGTTGCAATTTGGATTTTCACTCCAGAGTTTGATAGTGAGAGTCAGGAAATTTCCTGATTTACTTTATGACCTGAATGGTAGGATCTTCATTCAGAGGTGAATCTGGTCAGTGGGGCCATTCAGGACCTGTGGTATCCCAATGCAGATTGGAAGCAGTCGCAAGCACTTAAAATGCTGGACTTGGTTCTCTGTGGATTTGTCCCTGTTGTTTTGTTAAATAGTAGGATCTCTAGCCCTCACCTCTCATATCATCATCTCACCCCTTCCACTGTCAACCCATCCCAACCCATGTGCTCACCAACCTTTCAATTGCTCCTCATCCCCTCTTGTCAACATAATATGGATCATGCCAATTCATGACATGCCCACTCACCACCATCTCACAAAAAATGTAAAGAGAAAAGTTGTCCAATATAAAAAATACCTCCTGGTCATGAAAACCCATTTAACACATTTAACCTTTATCAAAACAGACTTCTATTCCTCAACCCACATTTGAGACAGCTAATATTTTAATAATGTCATTGATTGTCAATATAACTGTGAAATTAACATGTGCTCAGCTCCACATATGATAATTGTAAGCAGGCAGCCATGTATTACAAATGCTACAGGAAGAACACTTAGGGAAAAAGAGCTGTTGAAGCTACCATAACGGATTTTATCCATCTCTCACAGGCATAGGCAATAGTTTCTTTTTAAAGACCTGGCCTGTTCAATAATTTGACAGTATTACATACCTGATCTACCAATAACTTTGTAATTTCCACACTGCAGGACAAGACTCTCATTTTGTTGAAAATAGGGACTGTTTAAACTTAGCATAGAGCACAAAGGTTTCTTACGTGTGGAATACATGTTCTGCGCTGGTTTACCCCAGAGCAAGTAATTTCTGGTGTGATCCCAGATCCATGATATATCTGCCATTTTGGAAAAACTAAGTTTCTCTATGATTTAAAAATTTCCAAGCCAATAAATCTGCTTCTCCCATCAAAGATGCTACCAGACCAGTTAACGACTGACATTTTCTGTTCTTATTTTTGATGTTCCTCATCCATTGGAAAGGCTATTTTAGGACAAATGCTATTTTAGTAAACATAAATAAAGCATAAGATCAAGCCATAAAGTATAAATAAGATTATAAAATGCTATAAATATGCTGCAATAGTGGAGAGAGAAATGTAGGTTTACCCTTCCATTTTCAACAAATACTGCTTGACTTGCTGAGTGTTTAGAACATTTTTATTTTGCTTCTGGCTGATTTCTTTCTTTCATATTTATGCTAATCTAGAAAATATCCATTTTTCTTCTACTGAGACACATAATAAGGCAATAATGCTTCTCATTAAAGATCATTGACACACTGAATTTCTTCCTTTTCTCACTCTATACTTTGTAATGGTTTCTCCTTTTCAGTTAATCCTTATCCTATTATATAAGCATGGACTGTGTTTTGTTGCAGTGGAATGCTACAAGACCATAATGAGATGACATGTTGAATAAGTTTGAAGACATAAACGCTTTACATTATAATGTGGAAAGCCTGTGACTGTTCCAATTTCACATTGCTTATTTGTTGGCAATCACTATTCTGCCTTCACTTAATCTTGAGGTTATTATTTTGGTTGGGTTTTGCAGCAATGCACTGAGCAAAGGATATTGAACGTGTTTTAATGTTGATTACTGTGGGAACTCAACCTCCTAACCTAACCCTTAACCATCCAACTCCTTGTTAGGCAATCTATTTGCTGCCTGGTCCTTTGATGTGTAAATACTTTTCCTTCTTTATTTCAGTTTCATCAACCCTGCATTTGTTGAAAGTCCTGACTATCTAGATTTTAAATTTCTTCCTTACTTTCAAATTCACCTATCGGTGAATATATTCACCCTTCCCAATACCTGTGACATTTTCTTGCTCTACAACTTTCCAAAATCTCTGCAAACCTCAAACTTTGACCTTTTATGCATCCAATTGGGCAGGCATTTTTTTTTGGTGGGGTAGCAGTGCAAACAGGTTTGGGGGGGTGGTGTTTTGGTGACAGGCTGTAACAAGAGGAGTGCCACAGGGATCAGTGTTGGAGCCTCAAATCTTTACAACCCATATCAGTGGCATGGATGCATGTGCCTAATGTATGGTAGCTAAATTTGCTTATGATGTTAAGGTAAGTATAAGAGCAAGTTGTCAAGAGGAGGTAGTGAGTCTTGAAGAGATGTAAGTCAGTTAAATGAGTAGACAAAAAAAAATTGAGATAGAGTATAATGTGGTAAAATGGTAATTTGTCCAAATTGTAGAATGCTGAGGTACAGAGAGGCCTGGGTTTACTGATACATGAACTGCAAAACTTTAATATGCAGGTGCAAAAAGTGATTAGGAAGACAAATGGAATGTCAGTGATTTTTGCAATTGGAATGAAATATAAAACCCTGTAAAACTTCAGCTTTACAAGGCCTATCACAGGTGAGACCACTTCTGGAGCATTGTGTCCATTTTTGATCTCTTTATTTGAAAGAGTATATGTTTGCATTAGAAGCAGTTTAGAAAAGGTTCATTCAGCTCATTCCTGGGATGGGGGATTATAGTATGAAGAAAGGTTGTACAGGCTGCTTGTAATCACTCGAGTTTAGAAGAATGAATTTTATGGAACTATATAAGGGATATTGGGAATGTTTGGGTGGATACTTGGAAGATGAGTACTCTTGTGGGGAGCCTAGGACTCAGGGATACAATTTAAGAATGGGCATCCTGTGATTTACTTATGGGATTTACTTAAAGAAGGGTGCAGGTGAAATCTAACAGGTGAACTTCCCAATGCATACTCTCCTCCCAGTCTCCTGAAATTTCATGGAGAGTCATCAGGCAGCCAGTCACTCTTGGGCCTACTGAGACACTTCAGAATGTTTTGCTTGACTCCTGACCAAGTGATCATGCCTTGTGCAGGACTAGTGCAGCAGAAATGTCAATTCTGCAAAGAGAAAACATCAAAAATCACCCTGTCTCTCTCTTTCTGTCTCCTGTGATGAGGAAACACAGAGTCGACAGTAACAGCTAGCTGGCTTCCTTACACCTTTCTCTGCAAATCCCAATTGAATGGGCAATAAAAAGCCTTCACTGACATTAAAAGGATGAATTTTTAAACAGTGACTGAAACTGAGTTTTGCAAAAAAAAAAACCTTGTGTCAATATCAAAGAATTGATAGAAAGGAAAAGAAAACAACACATCAATCCTGGGAGATCCAGGATGGTGGTATCAGACTGTGTTTTTGTTCTTTACTGCGTGCTCCCTTTCCCCTACTTCTGAATCATTTAGCTTCTGCATTTCTACATGTACCTTATGCCTTCCACACGTTGTAATCCTGCTAACTACGTCTAGCTGTTGTCTGGTGGGAGGAAATAACCCACTCCAGATGCTGAATTTATCTTTTACCTTTCATTAAGCATATTGGCAGGAGCCAAAGAACAGACCAACATCTCTCCTCTGACTCTCAGAACAATAGTTAACAGTGTACTTTTTTTGTATCAAGGTATGATAAATCTCAGTGTTCTTATGATCCTCAATGACTCATGAAGTTACATTCAAATTTGTAAACACCATTGATACAATATCTATTATTGGCCAGAGTCCATCCATCCTTGTTCTTTGCTGCTTGCCTAACCTGTTAGTCAGGGTTAACCCACTCCCTGAATCCCCCGGCATCCTTATGCTGCCTCAGCCTTGTTGGCTCGGGTCCATTTACTCCCTGTTCTTTGCTGCTTGCCTAGCGTCTTGGTCTGGGTTCACAAACTCCCTGTGTTTTCCAGATTCTTATGTTACATTAACCCTTTCATTACTATTAAAAAATTAAAAACATGCAAATACCTACACAAATCTGAGGAGAAACAAAAAGAATGAAAATCTTGCAGGGTGTCAACTTCAAAGTATTTTGGCCAAGGAATAGTTACATAAATGAAACATGGCTATGTTGCAGAATGTCTAACTGACATTCTAATTCCAAAGTTCTTCTGCGTACACATAGGCTGTTGGAATGGTCTATCTTCCTGGAGCTATCATACTTGACTAAATTCCCTTTGCTTCAGATGGTGGAGTAAACTCCAAGAAAAATGTCTTTGGGAACTCTGCATGAGAGGTAAAGATGACTTTTTGTGGGTTTTGAACTCATATTTTGGTGCCTTTCAGATAAATCTTAAATTCTGCTTCACTCTGTTCAAAAATGCAATCGCTTTATTCACTCACTGACTGAGCTAAGTGATCACACTCCCTGAAGGTTCCCCTGTTCCATGTAGATGCAATATTTTTGAATTTGTACTGAGTTTCTTTTTCCTTAGCACAGTGTCCTTCATTTAAAAGTTGAAGATATATTTCTGTAGGTCCACATAATCCTTTTATAAAAGTTATAATTGAATCGTAAAATGTTGACCTCAGTAAGACTTTTGATAAAGTCTCACGTGGTAAGGTGATTAAGGAGGTAAAAGCCCATGAGATTCAGGGCAATTTGTCAAGTAGATCCAAGTTTAGCTTATTGGCAGAAATAAGAGAGTGATGGTCAAAGGATGTTTTTGTGCTTCAATGCCTGTGTCCCTTGGTGCACCACAGAGTTCCGTTCTGGATCCTTTCCTGTTTGTCGTTACCATTAATGACCTAGACATGAATGTAGAAGTTGTCATAAGTAAGTTTGCAGATGACATGCTAATCGGTGGTGTGGTAAATAGCAAAGAGGAAAGTCTTAGACTATAGGAAGATACAGATCGGCTAAATAGTGGTAAATGGACTTAAACCCAATAAGTGTGAGGTGATGAATTTAAGGAGAACTAACAAGGCAAGACAGTACACATTGAATGATAGCACCTAACTGGTACAGAGGATCAGAGTGACCATGTTCACAGAGTGATTCATCGATCATTAAAGGGAGCAGGACAGATATATAAGATGGTATGTGGGATATTTGTCTTTATTAGTCAAGTCATTGAATTCAAGAACACGGAAGTTATGATGGACCTGTATAAAACATAAGTTTGGCCACAATGGAATACTGTGAGCAGTTCTGGTTACTACACTACAGGGAGGATTTGATTACATTAGAGAAAGTGCAGAAGAGATTCATCAGGATGTTAGTTGGGCTATAGTGATCCAGCTATGAAGAAAGGCTAGATAGGTTGTGGCTATCCTTGGAGTAGAGAGACTGAGAGAGGATTTCATTGAGGTGGACAAAGTTTTGATGGGCATAGACAGGATAGATTGAGATAACATCTTCCTTTTAGTAAAGTGGTCAATAAGCAGCAGGAACTGTCTCAAAGTAAGGAGCAGGAAGTTGAAAGGAGGACTGAGAAAAAAAAAATCAGTCAGCGTTTTGAAATATCTGGAACTCACTAGCTGAATGGCTGGTTGAGGCAGGAACCAACAAAACATTTCAGAATGATTTAGATGAACATCACGTACCAACCCACTATGTACACGACAGATACTGATGTGACTCAGCCAATATTGTCTCTCCCATACGCTGTAAGGATGCCCTGAGACATGGTATATTGGTGAGATCATTTAGACACTATGACAACGGTTGAATGGGCCCCGCGCAATAATCAATAGACAGGAATATTCCCTCCCTCTTCAGCGGTCAAGGGCATTCAGCCTCCAATCTTTGGGTAAGCATCCTCCAAGGAAGCCTTTGAAATATTCAACAATGCTGAATCACCGAGCAGAGACTGATAGCCAAGTACTGCACCCGTGAAAATGGCCTTATCCGTGATCTTGGGTTCATGTCGCGCTACACGTGACCCCACCACACTGTTCTACATCTGTAAACCCTTTCTCATTGTCCTGTTTTGACACCATCACCTTGCTAAATTGTTATGATCTCTGTATCTTAATTAGCTTGTACAGTTTTGGATTACTTATTACTTTGGTTAGACCCTCGGCATATGAACCTTATGTCCATCGTGTTATTCCAGTCATTTAGTTTGTCTCCAGCATCATCTTAATTTTTTTTTTGTAATTATCCTTTTGCCTCATTTAATTGGATTATATGTCATCCCTTTACTTGTTATTCAGCTGTTGACACTTTACTCACACTGTCTGACACTTTTGATCACCTGCAGAGACTTATTATTCAACAGTCCACTCAAACCATTTGTACAGGCTTTTGATCTCTCTGCCCTTGATCTCTCTGCCTATAAATTCTGTGTCTGTGCTACCCTCTCACTTCACCTGATGAAAGGGCTATGCTACAAAAGCTTGTGATTTCAAATAAACCTGTTGGTTTATTTGTGTCATGACCTTGTGTCATGACCTTGTGTCATGTGACTTCTGACTTCATTAAAAACAAATTAGCCAAGTTTCTTCAGTCAACAACAAATAGCAGGCTTATTTCTAAAATAAACTTACTCAAATAAAGATAAAGAATTTATTGACAGTTTGGATTATGCAAATGTATATCCTTTCAACACACACACACACACACACACACACACACACACACCCCTCCAAAACAAAAATGAAAATTCTGCAGAGTGTTAACTTTATAAAACATTGACCATGTAATAATTAAACTCATGCTAAAAGGTGAAGTTGTGGTTGTCTCAAACGTTGTTTCGATTTCGAAGCTCTACTGTAGCCACAAGTTGCTGACACTGGATTGTCTTCCTGGAACAATTGTAATTGGCTAAATTCCACTTGTTTCAGATTGTGAAGTAATTCCAAGAAAATCTTCAGTAACTCTGCCAGAGCATTAAAGATAACCTCTGCTGTGTGTTCAGCTCATTCTCCTTTGCTGAGAGAAGTTGAAAAGAATGAGAGTGAGGGCAAGCAATGGGCTGTTGCTTTCAGGTAGGTCTTAAATTCTCTCTCACTGTAATTCATAACTGCTCTTTGTATAGTTGCAATTTTGCTGCTGTTGTACACAGTGCATTTTTGTTAGCAAAGTGTGCTTTCTTTTAAAGTTCAAAATGTATTTGGATGGACCTACAATTTTTAAAAGGTGATATTTGGATCACATCTCTTCACAACACAACCTCATCCAATTGGTTTCTAGAATTTCAGAACTCACTGAATGCTTTCTAGCTAATTTAGCTCCAATTTCCAAAACAATCTCTTCTATTCTGATTCTACTAAACAATCATTCATAACCACTTAAGGCACACGACCCCAAACTTTTAAGTGTAATAGGCTTTCATGTGCTTCAGTTACATCTATCACATTTTCTATGGTTAAACCTTAATTCCTAAATCTAAAAATTATATACTAAAACACATGGAACTGTGACCTATACATTCACAATACAGAGCTGTAGGGTTTGGTTTTCAGACCTTTTGAGATTGACAGTACATGTAATTTTTGCGCTTTTTAGTTGGATCACAGCCATTATATAAATAGCTCACATTGGAGGTAAGTGTGGGAAGGCAAAAGTCATGAAGGCAGTAAGTGGAGAATGATTATAGGTGAGAGAGAAAGCAGAAAGGTTAAAGCATGTACAAAAGAAGCTGAAATAGTCCAGAAGAATCATTTAAAAAGATCTATTACAGCCCAGACTTCTGGTTTCCTAAAGAATATTTTAAAAAATATATATTTATATATATTTATATATTTAAAACGTCTATATTTTGGCTTATTTGTACATATACTGGAAGATCACACATTGCATTGCTCATAGTACTTTGGAGAATGCAAACTTTTGATATTTTGCTCTAATTTTGCAAAGTTCTGCTGCAACAGTGTGAAATAAGAGTTTGTATTGCAGGTGAGACAAAACCGACTTTTATTATCAGATTATTGAACTGAGGTCCTATAATACTTTTCACAGCTTTAACAAGAGGTCTGCCTGTGTTGTCCAGAGTATCTGTATAAAGTGCACCATTTTGGCTCAGCAGTACTGGCCTAATTTGATTATTTGTTAAAACAAAGTTGAGGTTGAAGTGTAGCACTTTCTTTGCAGTGTGTATTTATATCTATTTTGATTATTTTTGCACACTTTTAACATACGTGTTGATGGCTTTTTGTACAAGCCTTCAAGCTTATTGAATAACTCTTCTGTAGCATTAACAATTATTGCTACAAAATGAATTGTAGCTTTTAACTTTAAACAGTGAGAATCCCATTGGCAGTTCCCATGTTACATGGAATTAAATGAAAAGAACAAATTCTTGAGCGAACAATGCCGTCAAATTTGACAATACGTGCAGCAGCAACATGTTCACTGCTGTTAATTTGTTAGGTGATGTCCATACAAACCATGCTATATGGAAATGTCAATGACAACTAGCGATCACTGCTGATAGCTGATAGACAAATTGGGCTGCAAAACTGATTTCTATAACTGTAAAGATCACCATGTCATTGAAGCAAAACGAAGAACCGTGGAAGCTGAAGATCTTAAACAAAAACAGAAATTTCCGGAAAAACTCAGCAGGTCTGGCCATCTGTGAAGAGAAATCAGACTCAATATATCAAGGCCAATGACCCTTCTTTAGACTTGGAGTTTCTCCAGCAATTTCCGTTTTTGTTTCACCGTTTTATTAATCTTGTGGAAAAAAAAAGGAATGTTCCAAACCATCGCATTTGGCAACCAACAGGCAAGTAAGTCTTCAGTTCAATGTTTGCTAGGGGAAGCAATTTTCCAAAAGGCAAAAAGATATAACTGGAGGTTGCATGAATCCAGAAATCTTCCAAAGAGACCATAAGAACATAAGAAATAGAAGCTGAAGTAGGTCATTCAAACTACCAAGTTTGCTGGACCATTCTATGATCTGGTAATCTTCAACTGCACTTTCTTATCTTTTCACCATAACTTATAATTTTCTTTCTGGTCCTTTCCTTCAGGATCCCATATCTAAAACCAGTAAATCCAGTATAATGTACAAAATACCACGCAAGGACAGTGAGAAACACTACATAGATCAAACTGGAAGAAAACTGACAATACGGATACATGAACACCAATTAGCCACCAAGAGACACAACCAATTCTCACTTGTCTCGCTACACACGAACAAAGAGGGACACAAATTCGACTGGGACAATACATCCGTAATCGCACAAGGCAAACAATGACACAGCATGGCATTCCTGTATATCTGGTATTCTAACCAGAACTCCATCAACAAACACATTGAATTCGACCTTGTGTACAAACCACTGAGAAACAGAACCAGAAGTGGTAGCAAACACACAACAAACTGAGACATACAAATAACAAATGGGACAGAACACCAACACTTCACCAGAGATGTACTGATGATGTTACCTAGCAAGGTGACAATACGTTTGCAACCGAACCTACTGGCTCAGCGAGCATGTTTACAACCTCCTCCACAACACAAGCAACATGTCTTGTATAGTTTTGGCAAGATTTCTCTATTATTATATCCTATTCCCTTTGAAATAAGGGCTTCCCTACTTCCTACTGAACTTAAATGGTACTTTATTGTGATTTATGCACAAGGACTCCCAAATCTCTGTGTTGCCACTTTCAGAAGTCTTTCTCCATTTAAATAATATTCAGCGCCTCTGTTCTTCACATTCTCCCACATTATATTCCATTTGTCAAATTTTTACCCACTCACTTAACCTGGCTGTATCCTTCTATAGCTTCTTTACGTTCTTCACACTTATTGCCTTCCCACCTATTTTTGTGTCATTTGCAAACGTGGCTGTAGCACATTTACTCCCCGCATCCAAGCTATTTATATTTACTGTAAATAATTGTGGCCTTAGCATTAATCCACATGGTACTCTACTTAGAGGTTGCCCTTGTGAAAATGGAACCCGTATCCCAACTCTCTTTCATCTATTAGTTAGCCATTCCTCTACTCTTGCTAATATATTACCCACAACACCATGTGTACTTCTCTTATTAAACAAAATAAGGTGCAGTACCTTATCAAACACATTTAGAAGAATCAAATACGTTACATCTACTTGCTTGTTACCTGCTTGTTAGCTCCTCAAATAATTCAAATAAATTTGCAGGCATGATTTCATAAAGCCATACTAACTCTACTTGATTGTGTCATGTATTTATAAATACTTTGATGTTATATCCTTTATAATAGACTAACATTTTCCCAATGACAAGTGAGAACTGGGTTTACTTGCCTGTTCTTTGTGACATTCTCTTTTTTGAATAAAGTTGGCAGTTTTCCAATCCTCTGGACCTCTTCAGAATCTAAAGATTCCTGGAAGATTGCTATCAGTGCACCCAATATCTCTATAGCTCCTTTCTTTAATATCCTTGGATGCATCACATCAAGTCCAAGGTACTCATCAACTTTTAACTCCATTACTTTCTCTGGTACTCTGTGCTTTATCCTATATTTCTTTCCTGCCCGGTTTTGGTCTCTTGATTATTTAGTAAACTTGGAATGACATTTGTGTCTTTCATATTTCAGACTGATGCAAATTATTAAATAGATTCCATATAAAATAAAAAGTTAACAATTTCATCTCTTTGAAGTCTTTCCAACATGTGATACCCCCACATTAAACAATAAAATGTTATGCTATGATGAACATTAGGCACAGACAACATTCCTACATAGTATGTCACTAAGACAGGTAACTTATGTAACTTACTTCTTGTAGCTGCAAGTACGATGCCAATTAATCAAACAGGTGATGATCTACAGAGGCAATACATTTACGGCTGTGAATTTGAATTGGTAATCACGTGTCAACTCTGCCAACTATATGTCTTCAGCAGCTTTGCTTTATCATTTCCGTTCCACTATGTGCATTGCGAAGGGCTATATTTGGCTGGCAACATTTGACCTGGTGCACAGCTGGGCTTTAACTCCGTTACCTGTGCCAAAAATCCTGTACGGTCCCAGCAGTGGTGAGTACGTCTCCTGCTGACGAGCACTCATGTTAACCTGAGATTGGTGCCATAATGGTGTAGTGCATACATAATGAGGTGAGCAGTGTAACATTACATGAGAAAACTCACATGGGCTCATAGGGAGAGCCTTCCATGAAACTCTCCAAAATTCAGACTTTGCCGATTTTTGGTAAACTTCAGTCGAAGGAATTTCACACTGCACTCTGACAGTGTGTCAAAACAGAGACTATCTTACCTTCTCTTTGCACCCATCAGTCTCAATGGGGCTGCTAAGGCTGCAGAACTGTCTGTGTGCTGATTCAATGGGCCCTGTGCCTGCCAATTAAAACAACACAATTGAGAAAATAAAAATCGAAAGAACAGTGGATGCTGTAAATCAGGAACAAAAACAGAAGTTGCTGGAAAAGCTCAGCAGTCTGGCAGCATCTGTGAATGGAAAATCAGAGTTAATGTTTCAGGTCCGGTGATCCTTCCTCGGAACTGATGGTAGCCGACGTTTTCCCAGCTATCATCAGTTCTGAGGAAGAGTCACCAGGCCCGAAATGTTAACTCTGATTTTTTTCTTCACAGATGCTGCCAGACCTGCTGAGCCTTTCCAGTGACAATTGAGAAGATTATTTGCATGGTTCATACTTGGCCAACATGGGTTTAAGGAGGTGTATGGTCAGGATGTCAAGATTTACTAACTTCCAGAAAATCCCAGCCAATGTGTCTGTAATGAATAGATCCTGCAGCATTCCTTGTATTATCTTCCTTTGTGGACTCATTGGGTATGTGCCAATTTAGTGACAAAACAGTGCCGAGTAGTGCAGATACCCACTAGAAATTTGGTGGAGACTGGCCATATTTAAGATAATGAAATAAAGTTAATTAGCAATCTAAATGATGTCAATCAATAAAGGAGCATGAATTAAAACAGGAATTGGAATACAAATCATAAAACTGGGTAAGTTTAAAAGTTGTATGCCTTACCATTGCAGTGACACTTTAAGACTTTGTACTTTTAAAGTAAGGCATATTTTTGTTATAAGTGAACACAGAAGTCAATGTGTTAAAGATAATTAAATAATGACCTTTTAAAATATTGGAAGATTCACAGAAGCAGCCAACATTTAACCTACAATAAATAGTTACCAGTTAATATCCAAACAGACACACTTCCTCAAAGTAACTCTAGCGTGATTCTTCACGTTTTATTTACATAATTTATGATATACTAAACTTATGTAATATTTTAACTTTATATCAGTGTGCCTGAGTCCGTGGAGCCGATGATATATGCGAAAAGCTACTTATGGTACGTTGATTATCTCAGTGTGCACTTTCTATCTAATTAGTTACTCATCAACATTTGTAGCATTTATAGCAGGAGGTTTTGGACAAGTATCAAAATAAAAACTGAAGGTTCCTGATCATCGCCCGGTATCCAGTCCTACTGAACAAAGCCTAGCAGGAGGAAGGTTTTACCAAACGTAAGAGTTTATCTTTAAGTTAGCTTTTGCTTTATTTATAAATTTGGTATTTCTTTCAAGTCTTTATCCGCTAATCTGTTCAATGTAAAGCGGAAAATGCTGAAAATTCTCAGCAGATATCTGGCATGGGAAGTAGAATTAACTTTTCAAGTTAATGACCTTTCCTTGAAACCGGGAAAGTTCTAAACATAATAGGGTTTTAGCAAGTACAGCAAAACAAAAGGGAGGTCAGCATTGCAGGAGAAAAAAAGTAAAATTAAATGGTGAAAGGTTTTACGATGCAATAATTAAGGAAACAAAAGAGGAGGAATGAATGGCAGAACAATGAACAGCTGCCATCCAAAAGCAAACACAACCTGAAAGTAATATGTAAACTCAATAATGGTGTGGATTTATAGTCGTAAATTGTTAAACTGTGTGGGTCCAGTAGGCTGTAAACTGTGATCAAAACATAAGGGATTGTTCCTTGAAGTTATATTAAGATTCTTTATAATATTATAGGAGAATGAAAACTGAGAAGTCAACATGAGAGCAAGGTGAGAGTTAGAATGGCAGGAAATCAGAAGCTCAGAATTGCAGACTGAAGCAAAGTATTTCAAAAACAGTCTTCCAACCTGCATTTAGACTTGCTGGCGTTAAGTGAACTCCATTGTGAGTATGTAGTACACTAAATTGAAAGAACTACTGATAAATTGCTGCTAAACCTGGAAAAAATGTTTGACTCCTTGGTAGTGAGTAGAAAGGAAGTAGAAGGACCCGCATTGCATCTCCTGTGCTTGCTTGTGGACTGTGTGGTGGTGCCACAGCTGCTCAGTGGTTACCACAGCTACCTCTAGGGATCCAGGTTTGATTCCAGGCTTGGCTGGCTGTCTGTATGGAGTTTGCGCATTCTCCCCATGTCTGTGTGGGCTTTCACCGGGTGCTCGTATTTCTTCCCACAGTCGAAAGATATGCGGGTTAGGTGGATTGGCCATGTTAAATTACCCCATAGTTTGCAGGGATGTGTAGGCCAGGTGAATTAAGCAGGGTAAATGTGTGGTTCTGTGGATAGGATAGGGTGGATCTCGCAGGATGGTCTTTGGAGAGTTGGTGCAGGCTGGATGGGCCGATGGCCTCTCGCGGCACTGTAGGGATTCTATGTTCCATAAAGTGGTTATCTAACCAGTGTTTGATGTCCCCAGATTGTTCCATATTGTTTGGAGGAATATCTCAATGAATAAAGATCAAATTTCTGGTTTAAAGCTAAGCTTGTCATAATTTCAACAGTTCTCAACTTCTGTGTGTACTCGGCATTTTTCATATTTTATTGCCTTGAGAACTATTTTACTATGTTACAATAAAAACTTATATTGAAATGGAACCCTTAATATAATAAAATGCCCCAAGGTACTTCACATTAGCATTTTAAAACAATATATAACACTGAGCCATAATGAGGAAATATTACATCAAAAGACCCAAGGTTAATCAAAGGTGTAGTTTTTTGAGAAGTGTTTTAATAGAGAAAAATGAAATCAGAACTTTTGTTTAATTTGTTCTTTATGGGATGTGGGACAACAAGCAAGGTCAACATTTGTTGCCCATCCCTGGCTGCCATTGAGCTGAATAAATTGCTGAACTATTTCAGGGAGTAGTTAAGAGTCAGTTACATTGCGGTGGGTCAGGTGTCACTTCTAGGCTAGATCAGGTAAGAATGGTAGATCTCCTCTTCAAAAGGGCCAGGGTGAACCAGATGGACTTTTGCAACAATCAATGACGTTTTCAAGGTAAAATTACTGAGATAGGCTCTTAATTGCAGACTTCACTGAGTCAATTCAAATTCTGTCAGCTGCCTGCAAAGTATTATCCTGAGCTTCTGGATTTGTAGCTGCTTCCCCTTAGCACCTAACCAAACTGAAGGCTGTGGCCCCCAAAGATGGAGCAATTAAAATTGGCTCCAATGAAATCAACTTTTCTGACACTATAATAAAGGAAGCTAAATTGTCAAAATACTGATGTGAAGTTCCTTGGGGCATTTTATCACATTAAGTGTGCTATATAAATATACATTGTTGTTGTAGCATATAAAATAGTTCTCAAGATAGTAAAACAAAAACAAATGACAAATAAAGGAGATAAAAGGTACTGCAGATGCTGGAGAATCCGAGATAACAAGCTGTGGGGCTGGATGAACACAGCAGGTCAAGCAGCATCATAGGAGCAGGAAAACTTGACGTTTTTTGTAAAAGTGAGTGAAGGGTAACAGAGTGTGACTATATGCTCTGTGCAAAAACTATGATGTTATCAAATTACTTTTTACTCATTTATTCCCAGACTAGGTTTCAGCTTATTCTAAAAAATGGCGAGAAGGAAGTTAACCAACTTGGAAGCTATGCTGATTGCTTTATTCATCATGGTGGTTATTGTGGCCATTGCTTTAATTGCACTTTCAGCCACCAGCAAACCAGGAACTAATGACAAAGGTAAAGACTAAAGTCTAAGATATTTTGTATGATTAATCGTTTAGTTTTCTTTATTGTAATTTTATAACAAAGTACAAATACAATAAAGATAAACAAGCCCTCATTTAAAGTAAATCTGGATCAGCACTTACAACTGAAAGGTATATTCTAACCTGCACTGGGTTCAGAGATTGCTTCCGTTTGAAAGATTTAAGTTTGAAAAGTGTTCTTATCTGAAAGACCATTATCTTGTAGCATAAAAGGTAATAACGTAGAACCCTTGTCGTTATGAAATTGTTCCACCACTGTTACATTATTAATTCATTTGCAGCCTTTTCATTGTATCTGAAAAGATATTATGAGATTTATAATTACTTACATTAGCTGGTACAGAAAATATTAAGGATTCTTGTGTTGGCTGTATTTGCTGTGCTGCTATATCGCTGAGTCTATGTCTATGCTTTCACAGATAAAACACAACCTTTCACCCCATTTTGTCCTTTCTCCATTCACGATAATGATCGAATCAACTGCCATCCAGAAGATGGAGCTTCGAGGGTAGGTTTAGAAAGTGTCTTTGAACGTTTTAGGAAAATCTGCTCTATACATGTATGGTTTATTATTTTGTAAAAGGCATGTTTTTAATAATGAGCCGTCATGCACTGAAGCAAATCCACAAGCACCAAACTGACCATCGTCATGAACTGAAATGGAGGTTTCCTTGAATTACACTTGATTTGATGGAGTTTTCTAAATTGTGCTCAAATTTTCAAACACTCAGACATCTTGGAAACCTGCACAAGTCAGTCGACCCACAATGAAATAAAAACTGCCCTGCTGTTCTAAAAGTCATACACCTTCAATTGAACTTGTGGGATGGATAATTTTCTGCCAGTTCCTCAGCAGGTATTGCAAAGTTAAAAAATTCTTTTGACTCTATACAATTGAAATTAAGAACTGTAAAAGTTTACAGGCCTGTTAGGTTATAGGTGCTTTCAGGCAGTTTTGATTTAAAGAGCCATGTTTCTTCCCTGATATTTTCCACTGCTACAACCTGACACTTTGGAGGCCCTTTACTTCTGTTCCAGTTGCAAATAAATTACATTAGATTATGTTGGTTGGTTGCATTGATTCATGGGAACATTTATATTCAATTTATTTTGAAGTTTCAACAGAGCTCAATTTTCCTTTGGCCATGAAGAAAACTCCATGCCTTTAATGTTTGAAGCATTCACAAAAGGTGGCATGATCCAGTCTTTAATAGGAAAGCCATGAAAGTGGGGGGATAGCAATCAAAATACATTCCTCTGTTAGCCTTGCATCAATTCTTTAGTATATTCTTTTAGCGCTGTTGCTGACCCATTTAAAATAAACAATTGTTTTAAAATTGAAATTCTATGTGAATGCATTAAATAGTATGGCTACTGGAGGAAATTAAACCCATGTGAGGTCAAATATGTTATTTTCATAAAAAGAATATTACCATTTAAAATAACAGCTATGCAATTTGGATTCCATGGTGACATTGGTCCATTGTGTGCAGAGCGCTGCACAAGTTCACATCTGAACATTATATTACGCCTATTGTTATGGAGATTAATGAGTAGGATATTATTGGATCATAACCAAAGTAGTTTCCTCAATTGTTGAGAAAGGCAAAGGCATTGTGAATAATTTAGACGCAGTTATGCAGAATTTTCAGGGTTATTCTACAACATTTTTCTGACTACATTATGCTCAGCACAGGTATTGCAGATAATCAGCCACTTGATTCAAAATACTGAATTCAAATCCTGTTAATAAAGCCCAATTGTATTTCAAGTAATTGAATATAATTGAATTTAATGTCACATTTATTAGTCATTGTATCAATTGACTTATTATTAGAAATTTTGCCTGTTTTGGGATTTAATTTCATTTTGAACTATGCCTATAGAATGGGATCAATGATAGCATGCAGATAAGTTTCCCTATTTCATGTTTCTCAAAAACTTCCTTGTCGACTGGTGGATTTTGCTATCTGCTTCGCAGTGTGGTAAAGAAAAAAGTAAAAACCCCTGCATTGAGAACAGTTCATACCAGAAGGAATATCTAATGCTTTAGTGTAATTGTATTTTTTTTCTTTATTGGTTAATGGGATGAGAACGTCGCTGGCTAGGCAGCATTTATTGTCCATCCCTAATTGCCCAGAGAGCAGTTCAGAGTTAACAACATTGCTGTGGGTCTGAAGTCACATGTAGGCCAGACCAAGTAAGGATAGCCATTTCCTTCCCTAAAGGATGTTAGTGAACCAGATGGGTTTTTATGACAATCGAAAATTGATTCATGGTCATCATTAAACTCTTAATTCCAGATATTTATTGAATTCAAATTCCACCATCTGCTGTGGCAGGATTTGGACCCAGGTACCCAGAATGTTATCTGGGTCTCTGGATTAACAGTCCAGCGATAATATCACTAAGCCATTGCCTCCCTTATAATAAAATTAACTGTCTGGAATTGCAGAGTTTTCTCCTAATGAGTAAGGTGGCACGACAGCTCATTGGTTAGCACTACTGTTTTACAGTGCCAGGCAACTGAGTTTGATTCCACCCTCAGGCAACAGGCTGTATGGAATTTGTACATTCTCCCCATGTGTGCGAGGGTTTCCTTTGGATGCTCCAGTTTCCTCCTCCAGTCCAAAAATGTGCAGATTAGGTGGATTGGCCATTGGAAATGCAGGGTTACAGGGGTAGGATGGGTGGTGGGCCTGAGTGGGATGTTGTTTGGAGGGTTGGTGTGAACTCGATGGGCCACACTGTAGGGATTCTATGATTCTATGAGTATGACCAATGTTGGTAAGATGAACATTTCGTTGTTTTCTTTTGTTATTTAGTGCAAGAACATTCCTCAAGCCAAATGATAGCCTCCCCCTTTAATGATTTAAGATGATTAGTTTACCACTGAGTCTGTAGCAGGGTCACTCCTTGGTAATGTTTGTATCTTTCCAAAGTGCAAATGGTGTTTGTACTGAGGCCCCAGTGGTAAGGATTGGCTGTGTGGGCCCTGACTTGTTCTAATCCTGTTTAGCAAGGACCATTCTAGCCACAGTAGTTCACCAACTGCCATTTGATGGTCTAACTTTTTCACCGCAAACTTCTTATGTTTCTGGTTCCTTAATCCAAAAGATATCTGCTGGTTGGTCTTGCTCAACAGGATTTGCTCAGAGTACTGAGATGAAAGGTGAGCTACCAGGTGTGTTGAACAGGTCATTATGGAATGGTCATTAAGGTGTTGCATGGATTGGTTCAACAAGTGTGTGGATTTTCACAATTTGGCAATGAATATACAGAGGAGTAATGTTTGTGAGGATCCGGTGTTGAGCAGAGGCTTCCAGTTGCAATGTACATTGAAACGAGTGTCGATGAGATGTGTTTGTGCTGAACTATACCAGATGGGTGCACAACTGTACCAGATCATGGTAGGGCCAGTGCTGACGTCTGAGTGTTGTGGTCACAATATCCCATGTAGATACACAAAGTTGGATAAATGATTTGTTTCTGGTTTTGAGTTTTGCTGCTCTTTTCTTCAGATGTTCCTAGTCAGACAACGTCCCATCTAGAATTACTCCCAGGTACGTTTGTAAGGGATCATGCTTTGACCGTTCAGATAGATGAAAGTAACAGGATGAGGTGAAGTGAGCATCGTGGTAGTAGCATTTGGTAATCAGCATGACATTTTCTTTTTCATGTTTAACATGGTGCCATGAGATTTCAAAGGCACTGGAATCAATGTTGAGGGTTCCTAACTGTAAACCACCTCCTTTGGTGGGTATATCTGGGTGGTGGGACATTACAAGTCAGCTGGACAATTTTAGCACAAGCTCCTTGATGTTACCAAGTATGACTTTGCAGGGTTTGACTGAACACCGTGTGCCATTGCTATTGCAAGTGCCAAGATTGATGATGGATGGTACGTTTGTTTTCTTATGTTATTTTTCTGTAGTAGCCTGGCATAACTCAGTGGCTTGTTCAGTTACTTTAGAGGGCAGGTAAGAGTCAACACATTGTTATTGGGTAGCCTTATACAAGGGCCTAAATGTAGAAAGCCAGTTCATTACTAATATTGTGTACTATTTGGAAGTAAAAAAGATTTGACTTGATTTCATTGCATTTTTATGATTATTTTGGGTATTATGTCATTGGAAACATTCATCTCATAACTCATATCAGCTGACAATATATAAACTGTCATGTTTCAGACATTAATTATTGAACAAGAAGTGCATGTTGTTTGAGAGCTGTGCACGCATTTTATATGCTGATTAACTAGCTACTTCAGCACCTTGGACCTGAACTGAGTCCAGGTGAATTTTATCTTTGTGACAAAGTTAACAAAATATCAGTGTTTAATGTTCATAATGGAAAACATTGATGAGATAAATTCACCAAAATATCTGTGAATGAATTTTCAAAGGACATGATTTGGTGTCATATGAGTGATGTGGTAGAGAAATATAATATATGTCACTGACAGAAAACAGAGAATGAAATTAACAGGAACTTTTTATATACTCAAGGGATACGAGTAGTAGTCTTTCTCATACGCCAGAATGAGGTCTAATAGATTTATAATATAAAGAAATGATTTGGTCTTGGGTAGAAAGACCAGAATGTCAATGTTTTTAAAAACAATGAACGTGATTGTGTAGAAATCTTCACAAGTAAGTGATATCAAGGGACAGATAGAAAAATAAATTAAGCAGATAGATGTAGCTAATAACCAATCTGAGGAAATCAAAAGGCTGGGTTTGACTCCTTTGACTTGGCAGCAATCTGGGTATAATAAAGTAAGTTAAATAGCAAAATAGACTTACCACCTCATTCAACCACACATTTCAGACTTGCTTCATCCTCTAAAGTCCTGTTGCTTCGAAGCAAACAGTTTCATTCCACATTTCTACAGAAACTGATAGCTGCTCTAGGATTCTGGCAGGCAGCATCCCAATTATACTGATTGATTAGAAATCCGTTTCTCCAGTTCAAGAGTGATCATGCACACATGGCTACATCTTTTGTTAGGATCTCTTGAACAATAATTAAATGTGAAATATTTGCATAATTTGATATGTACTGTCCACACAATACAAAGCATATATCAACCGTAGGCCCAAATCCTCAAGGATGCCCAATGGAACCCTGAATCCTACTTTGATAATGTATAGGAACTCCACTCTGTGTGAACCATCTCTAAATGAAATAAAATCAGCATCTTTTAAGAAGTCACCGCTGTATGATTGAAGGTAGACTGCTGATTTATTCTGGTTCCTCATAGAAACTTCACAGCAGGGGTCAGATTTTATGATGAGTGGCATGCAGATTTTCACTGTGGGGAACTCAGTATTTTTGATGAGGAGATTCCGCTCAGGACTGCCTCAGAAATGCTAAGATGTACTTCCATTCTGACAGTTCTTTGATAACACATAACATTGGGAAAGGGAAACCAAACTCTCCTTTTGCAGAATATGGCTATCAGATTCACAAAAGGAAAAGCCCTGCCAACCACTTTGACAGCTTCTGTCAAACTATAAGTACATAGGTAAGTAAGGTGGCAGAGTACTGGGGGAATAGGGGGCCAGATATGGATAATGCCAGCTGGGAAGGGTGCCAGCTGGAGAGAGGAGAGGCTGCCGGGGTAAAATATCAGGGTGAAATGATGAATGGGGGAAGTGTGCCAGATTAGTGCAATGCCAGCTTGTGTGCCAGAATGCCAGCTGGATAAAGGTTAGGATGCAAAGTGTAGGATGTTGGATGAATAGGATGTAGGGTGCTAAGTGGGTAAGATCCCAAGTGGGAAGAGGATATGGTGGTAAGTGGCTAGAGTACTAAGGCACAAGGTGGCAAGGTAGATGATACAGTGTTTAGGGTAGATTACGGTAAATGGGAAAAAAAAATTCAGTGGGAGGCAGGGAGAGTCTGTGGAACAATGCCTCCTCACGTTGGCGATGGTACTGGCTTGGATGATAATCTCCCTGTGCTGGCATGGTATGGTGGTGCATCCTCTGCCAGACCTCCAGGCAAAGGATTCCTCTATTCTCCACCACCCCGTCCTCAAGATTTCCACTACACTCCCCAAGAAACATGGTGCTATGTTTCCCTTTCCCTGCCATCTCTCCTGAACCTATCACAGCCAAGCAACACAGTTTGCTGATGGCAACTACGCTGGGCAATGGGCAGTGAAAGATGATGGGGCTCCAAGGGATGCTAAATCTTATGAAGGACCCCACCGAGTGTCAAGTTTGTCTATGAATGGCGCATGGTAGGCTGGGGCAGAAGTAGCATGTGAGTCATACCATAAGGGCACAAACAACATTTAATGTGGTGAGTTTGGTAGATACAGTGAGAAAACATGTTCTGCCTTTTAGCAGGAATCGCTCCACCAAACCTGGTGCAGCTTGCACTTTGCCAAAAAGTGTAAGATTTAACCACTAGTTACTGATACCAAATGAGAAGAATACCCATGTGAAATCTTTAACAGAAACAGACTTAATCTTGACAACCAGTCAAAGGTAATTACGTCGTACTTAACAGCTAATTATGGTAGATCTGAGATACACGATGGTTTCTTATGAGACATCAAGTTCAAGATACTTTACACTTAGCTATGCTGACTTAGCATGACAAAAATTTGAATCAAATACATGGGACACTGTTTAGCTCCTCCCAAGATCAGTCCTTTATATCCAGAGAGATGGAGCTTATCTTAAATGTCAGTTTAAAAAAAAACAAAATGTAATAGACCTTAACTTTACAGTCAAATAACACATTATGGCAAGAGGTGGCAGATAAAAATGATCTAACTTAACATCAGTTCAGACAATGCAATTCACATGATGATTTGACAGATGTTAGTTTGAAATTATCTGTGCTACAATTTAAAATGCATTAAACAAATGCCTCCTTTTGTTATTGTTGAAATGATTTAAACTACAATTAACATCATAATACATCTTTTGAAAGACAATTACTTCGAGAGAATTATGATACATATTATAGTTTGTGTTAATAAAGCAAGATGGATTTTGCAAATGCGTGGGAAACAAAAGAAATTTGAACAAAATCTGAACAGCTCATTATCATGAGGGAGAATTGACTGTAATCACTGAGCAAACAAACTGACAAATACCATGTATTTTCTGTTTCCTAGCCTTATCCTTCTCTGTTTAATTTTTGAGATTTTTTTGCTCTGGAAATTGCTTTAAGGTGGAAATTTAAATAAGCAATCTCCACTCGAGATCTGCAACCTGTGAGTACGGTGCAAGCAACAATATATCACTTTATGTAATCAAACTGAAGCATTGCTATTGAGAAAGTCAAAATCACAGGAAGAAAAACAGGAAACTGCATTTTAAAACAGATCAAAGTCAGGATTGGAGGTGAGCAGGACTGTAATTTTGAGCTGTTGGCTATCACAATAGTTTGGAGTCATGATACCAACTCTGAACAATCTTTGGAGAGACTGGTTTGTGTCAGAGTGGCAATCTATTTGCAGGCATCAAGTGGCTAATTGAGGGCAATTATCAACTAATCCTGTACTCAAGAGACAGACACTTGATTTAAAAAAGTAGATAGAAGCCCCATAAAGAAAAGCTTAAACAAAAACTGCATTGATTTCTTTTTAATTTTCAGAAGAGATTCCATACGTTTAATTGTCAGTGTCAAAGAAATTGTTTGGCAGTAATTGAAGTGTATCACATTATTGAAACAGACATTCAGAAGGATAAACCTAACTTCCTAAAAGGTGTTAAAATTTGTCTCTCCATGGTACTATACCTCTGTACTGCAGATTGGGCTTCCTACTTTTTTCAGTTTTCAATTCTTTTTAAAATATCAAATGTTACTATTTGTTTTTTTCAAACATTTCTCATCTTCTGCAGCCAAGGTGGAGTTTTCATGCTTCTCCTGGGTAAAATGGAGTGTTTTCCCACTTTTCATCATCCTAATCATCACTCACTTCCTTCTACATAAATGTTTAAATAAAATTCTTTGGTTGTGACATTTATAAACCGTCTTACTGAAATCTCAGCTTAATTAATAAGTCACCATCATTTTACCCTTCAGTCTGTCTTGATTTTCTTCTGCTATGAAACTATTTCATGAGATTTGTTGATTTTTTTCACTTTTCAGCTAAAGTAAATTCTAAGGCCTTCCTAATTTTTTAGCCTGTAAATAATCTAAATGTATTTTCTGGTCCTTTCCTTGTTTATTGCATAGACCCTAATTTCCATGGTGGTGATGCGTTGTTGTGAGAAATGAGAACTTTCTTTTACACAACCTATCATCCCCTTTCTGTTTTTTTGTGCCATTTTAAATAAAGTTATTCGCTTTTGCTCCAGGGAATCTCTAACAGTACCTCATGAGCCTACAGTTGCTCCTTGGGAACCTGTTTCTATTAGGTGTCTGCATTTTGTTTCTTTGGCTGGCTTTTCTCTTTTCTTATCTTAAGCTCTCACCATACGGTAATTGTGTTTCAGCTGGTGACTGACAGACTGCCTTTTCTTAAAGCCAGGTCTGTGCTGTTACAACCCTGTGAAATCTGGTATTTTCCCAGAGGTTTACTGTTGGCATCTTGTGGTGTTTATCACCTCCATCAATATTCGGTGCTGAATAAGAGTTTTTTGAAGTAGTTTGCAGTCACAAATCCCCTTTTGACTTTGCTTAGTCTTGGGCCTGTCAAATGATTAGTGGCTAAGGTAATGCCATCACGAAACAGCTACAAAACAAACACTTTTTCAGTAACAGAAAGTTTTATTGCATGATAGCAACAGGCACAACTATATTTGGTCAGACATAATTACCAACACCTTAGGGAACTGGTATGGATATACCATTGCCTCCAAAAGCTAGAGAAGAATTCTTTGTTTCCGCCTACAGACTGTGTATAACATCAGTACATTGGCTGAAGCCAATATAACATGAATGTTAACTCCTTCACAATCATTGCCAATAGAACTTTATGCTATCTAATCCATTTGATAAGGTACTGATTTCATGTAATTTGTCAAGGAACAGTAGATGTCAGAGAGTAACATTCAGACTTTTGCATTGAATTTCATATCTGCAATTGCCTGAAGCTAGAGCTCAAACTATACATTTTCCAAAATAAAAGTATGGGTGCTTTTAGTTTGACCATTATTTTTACTGTGAATTCTGATCTGATATTTTGTATTTTATTCTTTCCTAGGAACGCTGTGAAGCCCGAGGTTGTTGCTGGAAACCAGTGACCAGTGGAAATGGGCCTTGGTGCTTTTTTGCGGTGAATATTGGATACAAAATCCAGGAAACAGAAAAGAAAACACAAACAGGTCTGTACTGTTGCTCAAATGACTTGATTTGTTGTCTGCTTCTTTTAACATGTAGTCTGTATTTTTTTTTCTCATGAACACATCTAATCTAGATTCTATTTTACAAAGGTTTCGAAACTCTACTCCACCGTTTTCCTTCTCCCTCTGTTTATGGAAATGATGTTGAAACACTACTATTGACTGGCGAAATTCAGACACCAAATCGCTTCCGATTCAAGGTTAGCATGTTTTAAAGAGAGCAAAAGTCTTTATGTACATTTTAGTAATTATATCTTATTGTGGATTTCAGGATAAATGACTGATAAATGACTGAGGCTGAACCAATGTTTTACACAGATTTAAAATAACTATTTTTTATTCTCTGCATCTGTTAAAGCTCAGGATACAGTTTGCTTTATTAAATGCTCTCTCAACTTGTCCCACCACCTTCATTGCATTATGTACAAATGTATCAAGGTCTCTCTGCTTCTGTAACTTATTTAGAATTGTATCCTTTAGTTTGTACCGTCTCTCTGCATTCTACTAAAATGAATAGCTTCTATCTGCATTAAATTTCATCAGCCACTTGTCCACCCATCTCATGAGTCAATGTCTTTTTCAAATCTGATAGTATGTTCTACCAGGCTCACAATGCTTCCAAGTATCCACAAGTTTTTGAGCTGTACCTGTACACCAAGGTCTAGGACATTAATTTGTACTGTGAAGAGCAGGGATCCTGGGAAGCCTTGTGAACTCCACTACAAATATTCTCCCAGTTGGAGAATCAACTATTCACTATAAACATTTGTTTCCATTCACTCAGCCACTTTTGTACCTATGTTACTAACATCTCTTTTATTCAATGAGCTCTTATGTTGCTCATAAGTCTGTTGCCTGGCACTTTATTAATTCACTTTTGGAACTCTATGCATACCACATCAACTTCATTACACTCATCAACTTTCCCTGTTACTTCATCAAAAAAACTGAAGTAAGTTATTAAACATGTTTTGCAATTTAAAAATCTAGTCATGCTGTGACAGAAACTTACAGGGGACTAAGCAATGTGAGCCAGCGAGATTTGTGGCAGACTCAAACGAAAAGTCTAGTAAGGACTAACACAAACACCTTGTTCCATCTTTTGTGTTTTTGACAAACATTTTGGCAATTTTCTCACCAGGCAGTAGAAAGTTGCCAATAAGGGAGTTTATTGCATATTAAATGCCTTGGTAACCGCCCAGTTTGTATATTAATATTTTGCTTCCTACCTGACAAGAAGCAGAAATCAGAATGGGTACCATTGGCTTCAGCTCTCCACCTACTCTGAAGGATCTCCATATTAGTTAGGACCAAACAGCATCTCAGGGCATGATCAGCAGGCACCAGCACATGCAAGGAAGCACAGATACTTATTTCAGGGTGTACCAACAACTAGCATTGAAAGAGCATTATGTCCACAATAATAGGGAGCCAGCTTATGAATTGGACCAGGCTACATCTCAGGGCTGAATATTTGCTTCCTTAGCACTAGTCACTGGATATTTGACCATTGATACCTCACCTTGCCTTGCAATTAGCCTTATCTTTAATGTAGTACAGAATGAAGCAGCTTGCCATGGTGGTGGAAAGGTGGGCATGTTGAGGCTCATGTAAATTAGTTCGGTAGGGACCTGAGGAATTGCACATTGTTTGGGCTGCAAAGGAAGGGCTAGCAGGATGAGATTTGGATGTTTAAGAGCTTGCTAACAAATAGAAGTGAAGGCTAGAAACCACTGGTTAAGGAACTTTCCATCATGCAGGAACTCAAAAGTACGCAATGAGGAAGAAAACAATTGTGACCACACTTGGAGTGGGTGGTGTAAGTTTCTCGACCTGTGAGAGAGGGGGATGTGAGGGCCTGTAAAGGTAAATATTACACACAGGACTATGCACTGTGCAGGACAAAGACTTACAATGTCCCTAATCCCTGGTTATCCTAATACATTGGCCCCTGTTTGCTATGCATCTTTGTCCCAGACATTAATGAACATCTCATTCACTTTTGAACACAGAAGCTAGAGAAATGATAAGATTGTTGTACAATGAAGGCCAATGCTGCCTGCAGGACCCATTGCCCTGTATCTGCCTTGTTCCTCTTGCTTCCAGATACTGTGACCCAGACATTGATCCATGGTACAACCTGTGTGGCCATGAAGCTATGTCTCATGCAGTTACATTTAGGATTACACAAAGAGATAACTAACTAGATATAAGGTGAAAGCAGTAACATTATTTCTAAAAAAAAGTACAGTTTGTTGGATGGGCCAGACATGCCAAAGGACATCTTGCCAAAACAAGAAGGCATTCCTTGGCTTGAACATCCAAGAGTTAGAGTGGAAGTCGAGGCCTAGCCACTTCTGCGAAGTCCTGAGTGGAGACTTTTCAGGAGGGTCTCTGTGGTTCCGTCTCTGGCTGGGTGGCTCCTGGCACCACCCTGTCTCCATGTGAGAAAAGCATACCTGGAGTGAACACCAGGTTCCCCATTCCCATGTCACCATGTCTTCAGTCCTGAGGCCGAATAACTACGACATTGGAGTACAAATGTCTGCACCTCTCCAGCAGGGACCTTGAGGGGGCTGGACCTGGCTCTTTATGGCAGCCACTGACCTGCCCACAGAGACAGAGATAGTTGTGTGACTCGCTGCACTGCTGCAGCTTGTGGGCAATAAGGACTATCACGTCCCACATCACTGTCTGCCATTCCTGTTCTGCTCTGTGCATGTGGACAAAGTCCCTGAATCCTGAAACCACAGGGTCCTCTCCTGCCTGAAACTGAGCGGATACCTGGCCTAGAGCAAGTCTCTGAGTGCCAGCAGCCTGCACCACTTCTTCTTCAGCTAGCTATGGAGCTTTTGTAAGTGAGGTGCTTAAACAAATTGTAGTTCCACACTTTCTAATGCTGATGTTCCCACTGAGATGTTAATATCTGAGCTGTGGAGAAGCAGGGGGCAGCCTTGTTGATGCTTTGTCTGAGGCCTCAGTACTCTCATCCTGAAGGATCAAGGAGATGACTTTGGGGAAGCTGGTTGTTTCATCGCGGTTGGTGGCAGATATGCTGGGAGCACCAGATACATGAAAAGAGAGAAGGCATCACCACCAGCAGCTATCAGCAGTGTGCAATGAATGAGACTGATAGTGGGGTCAATGAGAGAATTGCAGTGGAACAAAGACTGGTACCTAATTGGGTGGAGGGGCACGGATGCCTCTGCATCCCTGCAGGTGTGGTCCCAGTCTTCTCTTGTAAGAGTCAGGATTCTCTTCTAGTGAGAGGGTGCGAAAAACTTAATGTCAGAAACCCCTCGACCCATGAGGGCTGTTGTTGCCCTAATATGGACCATTTTCTCCAGTAATGAAAGAAACGGAGGGACTGAGTACATTGAAGGTGGGTGCCACAGCTGTAAGTACTAATGCAAAAAAGAGCATAAGGTTCAGTCTTATTTTTCTTTATAAAACGCTAAAATGTTCAGCTTTTCACATATTTATATTATGTTTTATTAATAAAAGAATCTGTTACCAAAACCTCTAATTAAAACAATTGGGAAAAAAACACTTTGGTTCTCTTATTATCGGACTGATATCTTAGTGAATAGAATGGTGTTTAAGGCATTGCGTTAATTATGTTTGTAATGTTCTTTGAACAGACAAATTCATTTTGTTGACTATTATGTTAAGATTACAGATGTTAACCAGCATCGATTTGAAGTTCCACATGAAATCATTAAACCATTTGAGGGTCCTGCAGCGTCAAATCCTAATTATGAAGTTGAGCTCTCTAAGAATCCTTTTGGAATTTTAATAAGGAGAAAGTCCACCAGAACTGTGCTGTAAGCAATTTTCTTTCTAACACCTATTTACCACATTATTGACACAGGATATTTATAATCAATATACCATCAAACTAATATGAAATTTATCTTTCTACTTTTTGGTGAAGATTAAAGGTACATGGTGAATAGAAATTTCATATGAAGATGTTTTCATGTTACAAAGTTTGGTTACCACTTGTTTAAATAAGTGATTTTTACAGAAAAAATACAGACCCTAGTTGCTTACACTGCATCAGTTTCCCCAAATTCTATCTTTCTAAATAGATTTTCTTATAGATTGGTTTAGATTTTCATTCTTGAGGTGGGAACTGTGAGTTGAGAACATTCCTGCCTTATCCCACCACTCAGGAGAAAGTTCCTGCAAAGACAGAATGTTCCTTGCTGTGAGGAGAGGTTTATGGGTGCAGTTGGACGAACTGACCAAAGAAAGAAGTCAGAGCCAATCATAGTGGCTGCAGGGATGGGGTAGGCTGTTTAACAAGCCTGCCTCAGTCCTGTGGAACATCACCTGAATTATAATGTGAAAATTAAGGCCAAATTGCCATCAACAGTAACATTTTGTCAACCTCCACACGCTACTCATGCCCTAAACATTTGACGCCATGCCCTCCAAACCAGCTACGTCTCCTTATGTCCATTCGTGTATGATACCAATCTAGAGGGGCCATGCCTCATTATGCATTATTGGTACAGAGTTAGACATTCATTAGCATGTTGAAGCAGCTGAACCCCAGGGAATGAGTTTCTTGTTTAACAGGTCTGGCTCGGTAATCTCTTTTGTCAGTTGCAGAACATGCTTCCTCTTACTTTTTTGACAAGTGTCTGAATGATTGATACTTTTATTGGCTGGTAGCAGAAATGGTTTTTTTTTAAGCATATTGAAGTTATCAATTAATGACTTTTTAGAAAGCTTTTCTATATAATCTATTGTCACGATAGATTCATTTTTTCTGTGCAGTGTACAGTGAGCAAATGAGCATGAGGCTGTCAAAGCTTGGCATCAGGAATAGCGGATCTGTAGGAAGTTGCTCGGACATAGTTTTGCATGGAAGGATCATGAGCGTCCATAAGTGGATGAGGTGGTTGGACATAGTTTGACATATTGTCATGAGGAAGACCTTTTATGTTTACCTTTCATAACTTCATAGAATCATGGAATCCACTACCATGTGAAAGCAGGCCATTCAGTGCGAGTCCACACTGACTTTCTGAAGAGTGTCCCACCCAGACCCACACCCCCTCAACCCTGTTCCAGTAACCCTGCATTTCCCATAGCTAATCCACCTAACCTACATAACCCTGGATACTATGGACAATTTAGCATGACCAATCCAACTAACCTGCACATCTTTAGACAGTGGGAAGAAACCCATCTGGAGGAAACCCATCAGAGATAAAAGGTACTGCAGATGCTGGAGAATCCGAGATAACAAGCATGGGGCTGGATGAACACAGCAGGTCAAGCAGCATCATAGGAGCAGGAAAACTTGACATTTC